>CM076581.1:1711355104-1711503586 GCA_034641835.2 Pinus albicaulis
AAAATATTTCAGGATAGTCGGCGATTGGTTAATTTTCAGAGAACCATAGAGCTGAGGTATCGAAATTCATTAAGGGTTAATGATAGTTCTCTGAAAAATATGTAACCGAATCGAATTGTCAATTAGTGAATTAGATGCACACCAGAGATGGTAAGTCATAACATGATTAGATGGGTCCTCTCCTTACTTACCCTCAAACTTTGCAATATCATTGGGCAACTTGTTAGGCATCGGCAGGAAATACGGAAGATAAAATATAGGATCATTTGTAAGGCGCAATAGATCAGGTAAATCTAAAGTTTCTATAAATGATAACCGATGGTTAGGGTCTTGATAACCTTGTGTGATCAAACCAGATCTAGGAGGAGGATATATAGGATATCCTAGAATTGGATGCGCATTGGGAATCGTGAAACCTCTTGGATAAATAGGATTAACAGGACCATAATGGGGTTGTTGAGGTAGTTGATAAGTATACCCAGGATACGGTTGATACTCATATGTTGGATTTTGTGTAGCCTGTCCAAATTGATAGTGCCCCTAGTATGGTTGATAAGTAAATTGTGGTTGACTAGTGAGAATCGTAATCGTACCAAATTTTCCTGTAGGCATCTGGGTCATAGTCTGAATTGTAGGTCCTGACTGTGGCACAAATACTTGAGGAATTTGCACTGATACAGGGATAGTAGAAACAGGATTTGCAGATACTCCAGAAATAGGTGTGGTAGGTTTAACAGAAGTTGTAGCAGTAGTAGAAGTTTGAGGCGAAGCTCTAGGTGTACTAGGCCCAAGCTGCTGAACAAAACCAGGTGTAGAGACTTGAATGGTAGGCTAGACAGGTTGCTAGGTTGGACCAGAACCTATGAGCTGTCCAGGTTGATTAGGTAACTGCACATTGGGTTGCAAATTTTGTTGAATTTGAGATGGATCCCACACCATATTAATTATGGGGTATTGACCCATAGAAGGTTGTGCATATGAAGGACCATAACCAGGTTGAACATAAGTTTGATAATTAACTGGAAAATTTATAGCTCCTTGTAATAATGGTTGACCAGAAGGAGGTTGGAAACTTTGAGCCGGGTACTGACCTTGAGGTTAATATTGACTTTGAGGAATGTATTGAATCTGGGGTTGATATTTCCCTTATGGTATAAATTGACTTTGGGGTTGATATTGGCCTTGAGGTATGTACTTTCCTTGAGGTTGTTCCCTAGGCTGGAAATATTGTCCTACAGTTTGACCTCCAGGTGGTAAAAATTACCCTAAGGTTGCCCTCCAAGTGGTAATTGATTGCCTTGAGGTTGCCCCCGAGGCAGTAACTAACTTCCTTGAGGTTTCCCCCCATGCTGTAACAGAATTCCTTGAGGTTGAGGATTTGGAATATTGCCAGACATCATAAAAATATGTTCTGTGTTCAACGTTTCAGTGTTTGTTCCATTTGTACCAGATGATAACACTTGTTTAATTGGTTGAGGAGCTTCTCCTGAGAAGGTACTATAGAGCGACTGGTATCTCAGAGGAACAGACAAACCACCATATAAAATTTTTTCGGAGATTCAGAAAACATAGATGACTCACTCGACATAGCTAATGAAAGTTGATAACCTCTCAGTGTAGGGTAAAAAGGAATTCAGAGTGGTGAATAAGTAAGACCTGCGTTTTGTAAAAAATCTGTCAATGATAAATACCAAGCGTCAGTTCTAAAAGGATTGTAGAATATTGATTCACGCTCCCTAAGATTCAATTTTTCTTGGGTTTCAGGAAGAACTATGTCTTCATTTGGACCAACAAGTTCTTCAATACATATGATATCAGAAGGAAGGTTTTCAGTAATGTGATGTCTTACCCTAGGTGAATCAGGATCACTAGAATTCGGAGTAACAAATCCTGAAGATGGTTCCAACATAGCAGGTTCAGTTTCGAGCTTAGAAATTTGAGGTTATTTAGCTAATTCACTGGTTGGAGAAGCGATGTCAATGATTTCAAAAATTGAAATTGGCTCTTGAATATATTCTGTTGTTTGTGATTTATAATAAGGATGAGTAATTATGGATAATTCTCCTGGTTCTGTTGATCTAATTCTGCTGAAACTATGTGGTACCAGAGCTCACAGTCCTTCAAGTTGGCTTGGTGTATACTTAGGGGTTTTCCCCTGGAGTCTACGCAACTGTCTTGGTAATTCAGCCACGATTAAAAATTATTAATCACACGCAATCAAAGCAAATTTCAATGAAAAATCCTAAAGTCGCTAAGGAAAAAAACAAATGAATCACACACCTAAAATATAGGAGATCAAACCACACAAAAACAATAAATTCCCACATTAAAAACACTAGTTGGTGATGAAATCCAACTCGTAGTATTTTAATGTAGAAATGGCGGTTGGAACAGTCACCCCAACAACTTGCTTAATGAAACAGATGGGTGAAATTTTTTCGACTTAAGCCATCTCAAGTGAAGATAACCCTTCGGAGAGTCCAAGTGAGTCTAGTCAACGTTTGCTCCAGGTACAATTGGATCTTTCCTCCACTTTCACCTCAGGAAAAAATCGTAAAGTTTATGGCCACTAAGGTTACCAACAGGAACTAGTATACCTGGGGGAACAATCTACGATCCGACATATGCACAAGGGTAGAGTAACAAAGCTCAATCCCCTTGAAGGCTCCTTGACATAATCCAAGGTATATCGACAAGTGACCCTAGGCTCCTCGACAATGGTCTATCCAAGGTTTACCGTTGTTAATACGCGCACATCTTCTATTATTCCCAATGAGATAGAATTTATTATCCCACTGGTTTGGATATGACCTCATGCTTGAATCCTTTAGGAGGAGTTTCCCAGAGCATATAAGCAACTATTGGATTTTTCCTACCGCAAGATCGACTACTTGTTTTTTTTAATTGTCTTGGATATTTAATTACTCACTACCCCAAGACACTAGCCTAAGCTATGTTGGTGGAAAAGAGCCCTAGAAATATAAAAATTACTAGATTAATTTTAATTTAATCGTTGCTTTTGGTAGGTTGTTTCTTAATACAAGAGGTGTGAAAGTGAAACTGATGGTATGTTGTGACCCGACTCAAAACACACTAAAAATGCATCTATTATCATAAAAAATTCCTTTCCTTTCAATGAATTCTATCTAAAAGAAAGAGTTGAGAAATGCAATGTTTTAAAATAATTCTTTCCTTCAAACAAGAATAAATGAAAAGAAATCTAATTTCAAGAGAACTCAAAATGATTAATTTCTCAAAAAGAAATCCCTTTATCATTCAAGATCGAAATTACAAACAAAATTTTCTTCAAAAGAACACTACAATTTCTAGAAGTAACACTCAAAACTAAAAAGCACTAATTTTGAGACCTAAAAATTCTAAAGACTAAAATTGAAGTAAAACTTTAAATATTTTGAGGATTTTTTTCTTAGCTTGTTATCTAACTAAGAAATTCTTTGCTTTGATCAGAAAGAACTCAAAAAACATCCAATTATGGGTTTTTAAGTGAAATTCCAAACTTATCAACAAAAGTGTTTTAAAGATTTGCAAATGAGAAAAATGGGATCTAAATCTCATAAAACAATTTCTGCTATGAAGTCAAACTCAGCCAGAAAACAAGGAAATACCAGTGATCTAAAGGTATAAGAAGGCTTCTAATCTTTGAGTGGGATAAAGACAAAGAAAAAATCACTATAACATGCAGATATTTCAGAAAATCATTCAAAACTTAAAAATGCTTAAATACACTCTCAACCAAAGATTTCTGACATAAAATAAAAGTCCGGGTATACACTGAGAATCTAACAAACTCATCCAAAAAAGAGAATTTTAAGGTTTTCTAAAAATTTTCAGAGGGTCTGCAGGTTTTAGTGTAAACAGATGCGGTCATGCACTATTTATACAAGAAAAGAGCGGAGATTCCCACATTGTTGGTAAAAGAAAAGTGCAGATACCAGAAAACTAAAAGAAAAATAAAAAAATCTAAAACATTTGTCACGGATTCTAAAGGGATAAACTACCCAAGCCAGTATAAACCAATCAAAATTAGAAAAAATAAATTCATAAGTCAAAATAAAAGAAATAGAAGTTCAAGATCCATTCCTCAGCAGAGTCGCCATTTTGTTGGACAGATAAATCGTTCATGTTGACAAGACAGATCTCCCTAGTGTCCTCCGGACAGCTAGCAATAAACAGACAAACAAAAACTATTTTCTCTAGATAATATTTGATTTAGAATTAGCTACAATAGAGGTTTTGAAGACCTACCTATAACCCAGCACTGTTCGTAATGATCTTCTTTCGAGTTGCTTGAAAGAGTTGTCTTAAAAGATCTTCAATCACAAACATGGAAAAAATAAATAGCACCTACATAGTATAAACTAATTCACGAATCATATATCTATCAAGATGATCAAGGAATTCAAGAAACAAGATAATTAATTAAATATCTCATTGATAAAACATGATAAACAAGCTACCTAATTAAAGAACTCATTGAGAAAATAGGATCCAATCGTATTATCTTCGATGAAGAAAGAGCCTTACAACCATGTCTGCCTTGATGTCGTACAGGTCTTTCTGGGGTCCGAAACAGGCGTTTCCACTACTCTAACAAGCTTTGCACTCTCTCAGCTAAAATGCACATGGGTGTGTAATCATTCCCACATAATGATTAGTTAAGAGAGTCTGAGTTTCTACAGCATTTCTCCTCAAAAATTCTCAAACTCTCTCGTCCCCCTTGAGGCTGCACTATGGCTTCAATTTATAGGAAAAGGGAAGAGGTTGCAGCTCCACATAAGAGGGGGTAGAATCCTCTTTTGAAGGGATCGATTTCCATAAACCAAGGGGTAGGCTCCCATAATGGAGAATGAATGTACATGATAGGAGAGAACCTTCGACCAGATAATTTCTTCCATAAGCTTCTAGATTTGACTGTTGGGCTTCTAAATGTTACTTTCCGCCTTCATTTTACCTTTTACAGGGGTCCGCACATTTAATGAAGAAAAAGTGCATTTAGCTCCACATGATTTAGAACAAATAGGTGCGGCACCGCAGGCAATGTTAAGAGAAAGTGCGGTACAAGTGTTTTTAAGATTTTTATGAGCTTTTCTCTCAATTTCAAGGCTTGATTTTAGGAACTTCGATGTTGTAGACTTCTAAGGGAGTAATATATGAGTAATTTTTAACCCATATAGACACTAAAACGTCATGGTAACAAATTTCAGTGTAACAACCTAGCCTAGCTTAGCCCACTATAACCTAGTCTAGCCTACTCTACGCTAGCCTACTCTAGGCTTACCTACTCTAGGTTTTCCTACTCTATCCTAACCTAGCCTACTCTAGCTTAGCCTAGTTAAATGTACTCTTGCATAGTCTACTTGATCCTAACCTAACCTAGCCTACTTTATTTTAGCCTAGTTAAACCTACTCTTACCTAGTCTAATCGATCCTAACCTAACCTAGCCTACTCTAGCCTACTAAACGAGCCTAGCCTATTTTATCCTATCCTGCTCTAGTGTACTGTAGCTTGGCTTAGCCTAGCCTTTTCTACTCTACTCTAGGCTACTATATCCTACTCTAGCCTAGCCTACACTGTCCCATCATATCCTAACGTTCTCTAAAATACTCTAGCATAGCCTAGCCTACACTATCCTACTTTATCCTAGATTAGCCTACGCTATCCCATCTTACTGTAGCCTGGGCTATTCTAGCTTAACTTACTCTAGCCTAGCCTAGTGTAGTCTACTCTTGCCCACTATCCTACTCTAGCATAGTCTAGCCCATCCTACCTTAGCCAACCCTTGCATACTATCCTACTCTAGCCCATCCTACCTTAGCCAACTCTATCATATCCTCGCCTAGCCTACTCTATCGTGGCCTACTGTACCCTCGCCTACTCTAGATTAACCAAGCCTAGCCTACTCTAGCCTACTAGACTACTTTAGCCTAGCCTAGCCTAGCCTCCTCTAGCATGTCTACTCTAGCTTAATCTAGCTTAGCCCGCTCTAGCCTACTAACCTACTTTAGCCTATACTAGCCAAGCCTCCCTTAACCTACTCTATCCTAACATGTTTAGCCAACTCCAGGAATTCATGCATACCTCATGTAGTTGAGATAGTAAAAAACATATATTTAGAATTAATGTTAACAAATATTTAAGTTACTATTTAATTTTATAATACAGATTTTAGTAGAAAAACAATATCACTTTATATTATAAAAATTCAAACATTTTTTCATTTTATTTTTTAAATTAATTTAATTAAAAAATATACCATATTGTAGAACTTAATAACATATTAATGATCCAAATTTAAAATCAATAAACAAATAAATTAAACTAAATAATATAAATAAATAAATAAATATTTAAAAATAAATGAAAGTATGCAATATCAAAAAAAAAATACAACAAAAAATATTTATGATAAATTATATATATTAATATCCAACTTAATAATTAGAATATATAAAACCTAAACCTAATCATTTTGTAAAGAAAATGTAACACAAAATTGAAAGATATAGATGAAAACACTTCTAATATATAAACATAACAACAATAAATTAGAAATTTATTTAACCCAAACCATGAATAATAAATATGGGCAGCCATGAAAAAAATGAGAGTCGTTTTTGTTAGCAAATTATATATTATGGAGCAATGCAACACATAAAATATGCAGAAAATAAAAGCACACAAAACACATAAAACCAGAGAGACACAGATATACGTGGTTCACCCAGTTTGGGCTACGTCCACCCCGAACAACCAGTCCTTCCTTTCTATTATCCAGCAAAAATGAAGAGACAAAACCTACAGCAGATCCGCTATAATATCCTCTGTTCTCTCTCGCGCTCTCCCTCTCTCGTTTCGCCCCCGAGAATACACCCATAATACACAAACATATATCTGCCCTCATATATACAAGGGGGTTGCCTTCTAGGGCCAAAAACCCTAATCTAAACATAACTTCTACCGTCAGATCATTTGCCTAATGAACGGCCTAGATTGACTAGAAATTACTATACTTTTACAAGGCAATTTTACATCTGTTTTTAGCTTCGGGGGCGCTGCCCCCGAACCCCCGCTGTGGGGGCCTCCAAAGAGCGCTACTCACCCCCCATGCAGGGCCGGGGACAACTTCGGCGTGTTGCCACCCTTTTAAGGCTGTGGGTCCAATGCTGTGATACAAAGTAAACAAGATAATCAGGCTCCACACCCAACAATCTCCCACTTGGAGACTGATTGTAGCAACTCCACCGCTGCTTCATTTGCTGGACAATGACTCCTCTTTGGACCTGGCTATTCCTCATCTTCATCGTCATCCTTGAAGACCACTTGAAACTGCGCATGTTCTCAGTTTCTCCCCTGCTACAACTTTTGTTAGCATATCTCACAGGATTCGGCTAGTGTGTATCTTTTCCAGCTTCAACTCTCCATCTTCCAATACCGACCGTATGAAATGGTACTGGAGATGTATGTGTTTAGTCCTGGAATGAAATGCTGAGTTCTTTGCAATATGAATGGCACTTTGGCTATCAATGTATAACTTTCCCATATCATGCTTATTACCCAATTCACCCATAAACCTTTGTAACCAAATCATTTCTTTACTAGCCTCTGTAGCAACAACATACTATGCTTCTATTGTTGAAAGTGAAACAACACTTTGGATTTTTGAAACCCAACTGACAACTGTTCCACCTACAATAAATACATATCCTGTAGTGCTCATCCTGTTATCTCTATCACCTTCCATATCTGCATCAACATATCCCTGAGAGAAATGTCTGAACCACCAAATCATAATCCTTGATTTGTGGTACCTCTCAAATATCTGAGAATCCATTTTACTGCCATCCAATGTTCTTTTCCTAGATTGTTCATGTACCTGCTTACAACTCCCACTACATGTGCAATATCAGGCCTTGTATAGACCATTGCATACATTAAGCTTCCAACTGTAGATGCATATGGAACTTTAGACATATAATCCATGTCTTCTTGGGTCTTTGGGCACATCTCCTTACTAAGTTTGAAATGGCTAGAAAAAGGTGTACTAACTGGTTTTGCATTCTACATATTAAATGTTTTCAACACCTTTCCTATGTACTCATTCGAGACAAAGGTTAATTTGCGATTTTTCCTGTCTCTAGTTATTCTCATACCAAGGATTTGTTTTGCAGCTCCCAAATCCTTCATTGCAAATAAATTTTCCAATTTTCTTTTGAGCACATTTATTTCCCGCATGTTAGACCCTGAAACAAGCATGTCATCTACATACAATAACAATATAATATAGCTTCCATCATTTTTCTTTTTCAGATAAACACAATGATCAGAGTGACATCTAGTATAACCTTGTTCAGACATAAACTTGTCAAATTTTAGATACCACTACCTTGGAGCCTATTTTAAGCCATACAATCTCTTTCTTTAACCTGCACACCAATTTTTCTTTCCCTTTTACCTCATATCCTTCGGGTTACTGCATGTATATCTCTTCCTCCAAATTCCATGGAGAAATGTTGTCTTTACATCTAACTCAATATGTAAATCTTCGCCTGCTACAAGACTTAAAACAGCTCTGATTAATTCATCTTAACAACAGGAGAAAATATTTCATCGAAATAAATACCTTTCTTCTGTGCAAACCCCTTCACCACAAATATAGCTTTGTACCTTTGTTTTCCTCCATCTTCTTCCTTCAGCCTATAAACCCATTTATTCTGCAATGTAGTTTTATCTGCATGCAACCTAACTAAGTCACAAGTCTAGTTATGCATTAAGGATTCCATCTCTTCTTCCATGGCTAGCTCCCACTTCTTCCTACTTTCAACCTGCATTGTTTCTTCATAACATTCGGGTTCACTAGAATCAATCAACAATAAATAATATAATGAAGGTGAGTATCTTTCAGGGGGTCTACTTATCCTAGTAGATCTTCTAACACCACTTTCAGGTGTTTGAGGTGCCTATTTCTGTTGTGGTGGTTGTTGCTGTTGTGGTTTTTGATTATTATTATTTTCAGGCACCTTTACTTTTTCAGTTATCTCATCAAGAACCGTGTATTCCTTTCTTTCTTTTTCCTATTTCTTTTCCTGCAATTGATTCTTATACTAGACCTTTTCATTGAATATTACATCTCTGCTCCTAATGATTTTGTGATTTTCATAATCATATAAGCCATATCCAAAATCATTAACACCATATCCAATAAAGGTACATTTCTTTGATTTTTCCTCAAGGTTTGTTCCCATTTCCTTTATTAATATGGACAAAGGCCTCACATCCAAAAGGCTTTAAAAAGGAGTAGTTTACCTTTTTACCTGTCCATGCTTCCTCTGGAATACCACCATCCAAGGAACTTGAAGGCCCTATGTTTATTAGATAAACAACAGTATCTACAGCGTATGCCCAAAATTGTAAAGGCAATCCTACATGCAATCTCATGCACCTTGCACGCTCCATGATTGTTTTGTTCATCCTTTTTGACACACCATTTTCTTGTGGTGTT
The DNA here is from genome assembly GCA_034641835.2 of Pinus albicaulis. NCBI lineage: Eukaryota > Viridiplantae > Streptophyta > Pinopsida > Pinales > Pinaceae > Pinus > Pinus albicaulis. Next base: position 1,711,364,626 of record CM076581.1, read on the forward strand.
CTTGGAACTGTCTTCCCTCTGCGAATTCCATGCTATAAACAGTACCTATCAAACTCTTTGCTGCAATATTCACCTCCATTGTCTGATCTAAGATGCTTCAACTTCTTTCTTGTCTCAATCTCAACCAAATCTTTCCATTTCTTGAAAGTATCAAATACATCAGATTTATTCTAAATACAATAAATCCAAGTTTTTCTAGTTGCATCATCAATAAAAGTAACATAATAATGAGATCCACTGAGAGATGATACTTGAGCAGGTCCCCATAATCTGTATGCACAAGCTCTAATTTTTCACTCTTCTTTTCTTTCCCAACTCTGAGAAATCTGACTCTCTTCTGTTTTCCATAAATGCAATTCTCACAGAAATCCAAATCAACATTCTTCAGACCTGGCAACAAATTTCTTGAGTGAAGAACCTTCATCCCCTTCTCACTCGTGTTCGAGCCTATGATGCCATCATGTTGCATCTTCTCCTTTGGAAGTTAAAGCATTAACAGAGTTAGAAATACCATTTCATAAATACAATGTACCAACCTTTTCACCTTTTGCTATTACCAGAGCTCCTTTGGTGACCTTCCAAGTTTTATCTTTGAAAGTTGTCACACAACCTTCACCGCCTAACTGCCCTGTTGAAATCAAATTTTTCCACTCATGTGTTCGAGCCTATGATGCCATAATGCTGCATCTGCTCCTTTGGAAGTTAAAGCATTAACAGAGTTATAAATACCATTGCATAAATACAATGTACCAACCTTTTCGCCTTTTGCTATTACCAGGGCTCCTTTGGTGATCTTCCAAGTTTTATCTGTGAAAGTTGTCACACAACCTTCACCGCCTAACTGCCCTGTTGAAATCAGATTTTTCTTCAGATCTGGAACATGCCTTACCTTTTTTAGTAGCCATTGGTTTCCATTCTGTTGTTTTACAAGAACTTTACCCATTCCAACAATTTTACAGGGTTTATCATCACCCAAACGAACTTGTCCAAAATCTCCTTGAACATAGTCATGAAAATATTTCTTATCATGTGTGGCATGGAATGAAGCCTCTGAATCTACAACCCAAGAATCAGTAAAATTTTCGAAAGAAAGAATGAAAGAATATTGTAACACATCACCTGTCACATTTGCTTCATGATTTTTTTCTTGTTGTGTGTCTCCTTCTTTTCCCTTCCGAGATCTACAGTCTTTCTTTAGGTGTCCTTTCTTTCCGCAATTCCAGCACACTATCCCCGATCTGGACTTGGATCTTCCTTTCCTTGATTTACTGTGATATCCCAAGCTCTTTCCTCTTTCCATTCTTCTTCCCCTAGACTCTGCACTCAAAGCATTACTTGATGTCTCACCGGAGCTTTTCCATTGCATTTCCTCACTAAGGATAGCACCAACAACATCATCAAACTTTAAAGTACTAGATCCAGAGACAGAGTTACTAATGGCCATAACTAAACCATTCCAGCTTTCTGGTAATGAGCACAAGAATAACAGAGCTCTAACTTCATCATCAAAGTTTACCCCTACAAAACTTAACTGACTGGTAACTATATTAAATTCATTTAAATGGTCTGCAACAGATCCACCTTCCGACATCTTCATATTAAATAGTCGTTTCATAAGAAATACCTTGTTTGAGGCCGAGGGTTTTTCATATAGTTTCGCCAATGTCTGCATCAAACCCTCTGTTGTTGTTTCCTTCGAAATATTGAAGGCGACTGATGCCGCAAGACACAACCATACTATTCCGAGTGCCTTTATATCAAGAATGTTCCATTCCGCGTCTTTCATGGCCGTCAAATTCTTTTTTTTCCGCTCAATGGTAGGTACATATCTTTCTGATACAAATAAGCTTCCATCTGCATCTTCCACAGCGGGAAGTTTTGGTCGTTAAATTTCTCGACCCTAAACTTACCATCATCCGCCATTGCTCCCACTCGAACCAGGAACCCTTCTTTCCTGCGAGTTTATCAACCAAATAGACCTTTGGCTCTGATACCAGTTGTTAGAAAATTATATATTATGGAGAAATTCAACACATAAAATATGCAGAAAAATAAAAGCACAAAAAACACATAAAACCAGATAGACACAGATATACGTGGTTCACCCAGTTTGGGCTACGTCCACCCCGAACAGCCATTCCTTCCTTTCTATTATCCAGCAAAAATGAAGAGACAAAACCTACAGCAGATCTACTGTAATATCCTCTGTTCTCTCTCACAGTCTCCCTCTCTGTTTCTCGCTCCAAGAATACACATACAATACACAGCCGCAATATAATGCCCTCATAAAAACGAGGGATTTCCTTCTAGGGAAAAAAACCCTAATCTAAACATAACTTCTACCGTCAGATCATTTGCCTAATGAACGACCCAGATTGACTAGAAATTACTATACTTTTACAAGGCAATTTTACATATGTTTTTAGCTTCGGGGGCGCTGCCCCTGAAAGCCCCCGCCAGGGGGGGGTGATCCCCCACGGCAACGATTAATTACTGGTAGCGTTGCCACCCCTTTTAAGGTATAGGGGTCCAATGTTGTGATACAAAGTAAACAAGATAATCAGGCTCCACACCCAACAATCTCCCACTTGGAGACTGATTGTAGCAACTCCACCGCTACTTCATTTGTTGGAAAATGACTCCTCTTTGGACCTGGTTGTTTCTAATCTTCATCGTCATCCTTGAAGACCAATTGAAACTGAGTATGTTCTCAGTTTCTCCCCGGTTACAACTTTTGTTAGCATATCTGCAGGGTTCTGGCTAGTGTGTATCTTTTCCAGCTTCAAATATCCATCTTCCAATACTGACCGTATGAAATGGTACTTGATATGCATGTGTTTAGTCCTGGAATGAAATGTTGAGTTCTTTGCAAGATGAAATGCTGAGTTGTTAAGAATTTTATGGCAGAAATAATAAACTTTTATTGAGAGAAATAAACATAAAGAACCCAACAACAAATCAAAAACATAAACACAGATGTTTATCTGGGAAAACCCCAAATCTAAGAAAAAACCCAACCAATGAAATTTCATTAACCATTTGCCAAAACCCTGGCCAATTCGACAAGTGAGCCTTCACCGCTCACCTCCAAGCCTACATTACAATGAAGTCTTCCTAGCCTTTTTATAGGCTCCATTACATGCAATACCATGGGCAAAAACCATGGGTGCACAAAACCATGTGCCCCAAAACCACTACTATTTACCCTAGTCAACATTGAATCTATCCTGAGTCAAGTTTACCTAACAATTCCGCCCTTAAAATTGACTTGGGGATTATTGACTAACTCCAGCCAAACCTGCTAGTGAGTCAACCCCGCTCACTCTAGCTCTTGCCCCCTCAAATTTTTACCCAAGGTAATTGTTAACTTGACATCCCCCATATCACCTAGGTCTAACCCAGACTTTACCAGTGATTACCCAGGGGTATGCATTCCATACCAGGTCTTACAGCAGTATGCCCATTTACATGTAAAAATTAACTCCATTATAACAATTTTTTTTTTTTTTGGTTTCATTGTTGCTGCTCTTTGTATGACCATTCTCTACATTCATACATTATGTCCTCTCCAAAGAGGACATCATATTTGTACATCAATATGTGGAATGACATCAATGTCCATATAAAAGGAATCCATCTACCGGATTACATGAATCACCAACCTCTGTAACCGCTAGTCCTCTAGGAATTCCCTTCAGATACATGGTTCATCAATTTTTAATTAATCCACCTGCACATATCCTCTCTCATTTGACATTCTTCAAAGAATTTAATTGAAACATTCTATCAAACACTTTTCTCTCTTCAAACTACAACAAAAGAAACCTTTATTGCAAACTACTCTAATTTGCCTCAAAACTTGCAATCAAATGTTGTATCTCTTTCACAAGATATTCTCTTGCAAAGGTAGAGACTTACATAAACACCATATTTTCACTTCACGCATTCGACGCATGTGTCTCCTTGGTTGCATCACACCCAGTCCCTCATTTGACACATCCTACGCTGCAGCACTAAGGTGGCTATGCTCTGTCTGGCCTACATCGACAACTTCAATCTGCCCATTTCCTGAAGGACTAGAATGGGAGGCATCTAATGTCAAGGTTTTAAACCCGAGAATACGTGACCTTGTGTTTAAACCATTTTAATTAGAAGCACCATTTCTTTCCCTTTCTAAGGCATTCCATTCATCTAAATTCGGCACGACTTTCTCTGCGCAGCGCATCAGTTTTTCTCCCCATCGATCATAGCACTGGAATCAACCATAATCACGCTGATCCTTTACAGACAGGACTTTTACCCTGACTGTTATGAATGCCTTGTTTTAATATTTACAAGAAAATAATCGTTTATCTTTCATAGGATGACTATCCTTTAACTCTGATGCCTAGAATCTTTTAAGGAAAATCCTTTGAATTCATTTCCTTGTAAGTTCTTGGATTAAAACATATATTTAACTAGTATTTAGATTGTTTTATCCAAATTCTCCTTTTTATAATGACCTGCAAAAAAAAATAATTGTTAATGAAACAGAGGTCTGCATGGAGGGATAATGGATTTGATGATGGGAAAAAACTATGAAAAATGGTTTGAACTAGGCACAGAAAGATTGGGATCAGTTGCAAAGGGTTTCTGGATAGATTAGGAGTATTTTCAAGGTATGCAAAGGATAAATAGCTTCAATTTTTCCTTAAAAACCAGTTTGCAGTATTGAAAACAGGGGTTTATCAAAGTTCTATATTGAATTCGTTCTTTTCGGGCATCTACAGGGTTTTCCTTTGGGAAAATAGGCTTTACTAGGCTTAATTCTTTCAGAAATTCCTTACAAATGATAGACAGGTCATTTTTCTTAGGAAAATACCTGTTTTTGCAGCTATTGTGGTTTTTAACTGATTTTCAAGGTGTCGGATAGGTTCTGATCGTGTCTGAAGGTCTCTCGAAGGCGAACTGAAGCTTTCAGTGATCTTTTACAACAACTGTGGTGGCTTTTTCTGCTTTTATGGGCATAAAAATCATGTGCAGGCTTCTTTTCTCTGAGTCGGAATGATAGTTACAATCGATAAGCGCAGTGAAGGGAATAACAATACGATTTCAGGGTTTATTAGGAAATTTAGGTTTATAGGCGCCTGCAATAAATTGCGGTCTTATCAAAAGATGGTGGTTTTTAGGTTCAAAGGGTTTAAAACCATAAGTGGTTATTGAGTTCAGTTAAAGTGGTAAGATGTTTTGTTTGCAACGAATGTGATCCAATAGGAAGAAGACACGTGGAGGAGGGAGAAAGTTAAATACCACCCATTTTGTTTGGAAATGGAAATGTTATCAAGGCGCAAATTAAAATGCAATATGGATTCTCCGTCGTTGGATCGTGGGGTTCGATTGCGAACAACCCAGTTCAATTGTGAAAGTTGCATCAGGATGGAAAGTGGGGCCGGGGTTTTGGTATTTGGCAGGGGATGAGTTTAGACTTTATAAATACATATTTTAAAGTTTAAAATATATACGCGGGGGGCGGGGGGGTGTAAGATTTACATGCGCAAATCAAAACATTTCACAATGGCTAATCAACACATATATGTGGGTCTCATTATATAGTTTTCAAACGTTTAATATTTGTTTAAAACCATGTTGGGGGGGGGGGGGTATTTAGTTTTATTGATAGTTTTAAACCAATGGGATAGGGGCGGGGTTTATATTTCACACATGGGATATTTAAACATTGGTTTAAACATTAAAATAATGGGTTTTGTGGGTTATTTAAATACAAAGGATTTAATACTATATGGGAGGGGTATAGTTTAGGGATTTAATATATAAGTTAGAAGTTAATATGAAATAAAGGGGTAATATATGATTTGGATGAAAAAATACATGTTTTAACACTAAGTAAAGTGTAAATGAAAGCATAGTTGTCCATTTTGTATTTTTCACACTTTAACTTAGGATAAAATGCATTTTATGGGTTTTTAGTGATTTTGGAAGGAAATGAAATTAGTTACTTAGGGTTTTACTTTTACTAAGTAAAGAATGGGTTTTTACTTAGGAAAAGGGGATTATGATCAATGGATGAAGGGTAAATGATGATGAATGTGGGTTTTATGTAGGAATTCAATATTTTTTAACCAATCAGTCATCAAGCCTTGCGTCTGGTCCCAACAGAAATCAGAGAAATGCTCTGAGCCACTTTAACTGAAGGTTTGGAATACTTAATAATTTTGGCAGTGGGGAGATTAGTAATTTTTTCCCGATGATGCTTTATTACATGCTTTCTCAACTACTTTCTACCTACCCATCTTTATTTCTAAAATATTTTACTTCATTCTCATGGGTGCATTTAGGATTGCAACCCTAAATCATTTTTTCTTTAAAAACATAAAAACTATCTAAGTCTAACCTTATTTCATCCGAGGGCTCAGATTAAACTTTTGAGCTCCTCATTTATTCTCTAACTATATACTTATTTTTCAAGTTTAAATTGTTTGACATATCTCTATTCTCTATCTAAAACTTTAAATTCAAAGCATGAAAAGTTAATATTAAATTGTTTAACTAATAATGGATTATGGCATTTATTGAAAATCTACACATAACCATTATTGTTGCAGTAAAAGTAAATAGTAGTGGCATTTTGACTTGCTCACTTTCAGGTCATATTTTTATCTCTTTTTTCTTGTGGGGTCTATTTTTTCTAAGTCCTTTGATCTTTCTTTTAGGACTTTAACCCTCTTTTCATTTTTTATTATTCTTTTACTTTTCAAAATGTTGGACACCTAATCCTCTATGGGTAGGTGTGGAAGGCGAACAGTCACAAAGGAGTCCAAGTGACCTTGGAAGATGAATCCAAGGGTCACACCAATGTAACATAAATATACATCTATGGTGAATAATATGAATAAAAAATGCCTATATTTCTTATTTGTGTGTTTTATATTCTCATACACCATTTGTGCATTTAACATGGTATCGGAGCTGATACGCTCATAACCAAATCAATCTTGAGTGAGCCACTTGTTTTTGTGGCCTGTGTAAACCAGAAAAAATCCTATGCATTTTTGCAGCATTCAGAAATCCTTTACAACATTCAGAAATAATTTTTGCATCATTCAGAAATTATTTTTGCGAAGAGCAACGTTGTGTACTGCTATATTCCTGAATTTGAAAGTCTGTTCACTTTAAAGTCTGCAGCTTTTCTCACTGCTCCCTAGTGCATTCAATTTTTACTACTCCTGGAATTTTGTTTACTACTCTTACCATTCAACATTCTGGAAACTTCTGAGTTTTTGTTTACTACAAATTCTGCAATTTTTTCCTGCAATTTCTGCCTACTTTTATTTTTGCACATTACTATGCAATCTCGGCGATTTCTACCTACTTTTAAAATTTATTGTAATTTTTTTTACCCATCCCTCACCACTCACACTCCATTCTCACCTCCCCCCCTCCCCCGCACAAAAATCATGCCCCCTCACCTCTCAGCTATCCCAACGTTTCTCACCACAGAGCTCTCCCATCCCCACCCGCATTTCCCATCCCTCACCCGCTCACCACAGCTCTCGGCTCTCCCATCCCCCTCACCTCCCTCCCTCGGCCCTCACCCATCTCTCCCCATCCCCCTAACCTCCCTCCCCTCGACCTTCCCATGGCCCTCGACCCTCACCCATCTCTCCCCAGCCCTCCCCTCTCAAGATGTCCCTCACCCATCCCCCCTCCTCGCTCACATCCCTCACCCGCTCTCCCCAGCCCTCCCCTCTCATAGCGGCCCTCACCCATCCCCCCTCCCATGATCAGGGCCTTCACCCATCCTCCCTCAGCACACTCCTCCCAACCCACCATTCCTCTCACACTCACGCCCTCCCCTCACATGATCCCCGCCCCCTCACCTGCACTCCCTTCTCACGCCCGCCCCTCAACACTCCGCCTCTCTCCCCTCCCACGTAGATTCTCTGCATTTTTTCATTCTTCCATAATACCAATTTATTTATTTTTTACAGTTTCAAATCCCCCAGAAATCACCTCCCCCAGTAATCACCTCTCCCAGAAAACACCTCCCCCAGATAATACCTCTGTTTTTTCCACCGATTTTTTCTTTTTCAAAAAAAAAAAAAAAAAAGAGAAGAAGAAGAAGAGAGATGGGAGATGGTATATGAATAAATGGATATATGGATTTTCTATATAGTGAAAAGTGAAGTTTTTTTTGTATGTTTCTCTATTATAAAAATATGACCACGATTTGTGGCATGTATAAAAGGGTGACTCTCTGAAAGATATTGACATGTGAAGGCAAATGTTGAAAATTGGTCATCATTTTCAAAATAGCAGTGGCATCATAAATTCACTCATAGTTTTTCCACAAAGATTTTTTTGGAATTTTCCTTCATCTTTATTGTGAGGTAATATAGCAAGCTCAAGACCATCTTCTCATCTATAGTGAAGCATCCAAGCTTGTGAATATCTTTTTGTTGAACTTGAGTTGTTGAGAAAAATGGCTAAAACCAATGATGCATTAGAGTTGTTGCATAACCTCATTCATTCCATTGTTCATGATATGGTAAAAATGAGCAAGAACACTCTTTTTAATATTCAAAATTTCTTGCAAGATGCACAAGACAAGATTGAGTTTTTGCAGTTGGAGTCTCAGCTCTAGCAAGATGAACTTCAACAAAAGTGTCATCACTCTAAACCTGTTTCTATTTAGAAAATCGAGAAGGACTCTGATCAACATCAAGAATATAAAGTTGCAGTCGATTCACATTCAGTTCCTTGTATAAGAGCATATTTACATGCAGATGCAACAGCTCAGTCTGCACTTCCCAAGCCCATCATCATACCTTGGGAACAACTTGTCCATAAAAAGCATAGAACAGGTCTTACATATGACAAGGAGTTGTCCTTTCATATTCCAGACTACTCCAAGCCCATAAAATTTTAGAGTGCCAGATTTATTTTTGACATTTCACCTGCAGTTGATCCAGATCTTGCTCCTCTTCTACATCAACAACAACAAATTGTAAAATTCCAACATTGTGATCGAGCTGGCCATATTAAAGATCATCGCTTCGATCTTCACCCATGCAAGCACTATGGTCGCCACACCCATTCTTCACACAGATGCTTCAGAAACAAGCCTCCTTCAAGAACAAAGATTCATCTTGGATGGATCACTTCTTGGCAATGGGCATCAGCAGCCAAGAAGATGTTTAAGTCACATGTCAAAAATTGTTCTAGAATATTGAACAAAATTTGCAGTTGAGTTTTTACCATCATCTCACCTTGTACCTGATAGGGGGGAAATGGTGGTCATATACAAGCTTTGATGCCACATCAATCGAGCCTGAGCCACAATCTCTCATTCTAGATTCAGATTTGTAGCCAGAGACATAGCATTTTAAGCGAGCCCGAGCCACAATTCGTCATTACAGATTCAAAGTTGTAGCCAGATACACGGATGCCCATGAGCATGTCTTTAGTTGATGGACAGCCTTAAACCATCTATTGAAGGTTGATATTCTTTCTCTTTCATAACACTTCCTCTAGCAGAAAAATTTAGCTTTTTGCCAGATTTTGAAGAGTTCTGGGAAATGCATCAAGCATTCTAGTGTTGGTGGTCATCCTTAAACCATCACAGGTTGTAGACTTCCCTTCTTTTAGGTTGAATGTCTCCCTCTTCAAATATGAGGGACACTTCCTCTAGCAGAAGCCCTCAGCTTCTTTCCAGTTTTGGAACAGTTTTGAGAACTGCAATAAGCGTTGCATTCCAGTGTTGGTGGTCATCCTTAAACCACCTGTTTATGCCAACATTTCAGAGAGCTGATTCAGCCTAAGTGCTGTCATTCATATTTTGTATATTTGTATTACAACTCTCTTCTTGGACTCACACATACCCCTTCAGATTAAGGGGGGGAATGTTGGACACCTAATCCTCTATGGGTAGGTGTGGAAGGCGAAAAATCACAAAAGAGTCCAAGTGACCTTGGAATATGAATCCAAGGGTCACACCAATGTAACATAAATATACATCTATGGTGAATAATATGAATAATGAATGCCTATATTTCCTATTTGTGTGTTTTATCTTCTCATACACCATGTGTGTGTTTAACACAAAATATGGGAAAACAACTTGCATAAACAAGACTTTAACAGAGTCAAATCAAAATTATGAATCCTATATTTATAGGACTCTAACATATTTCACCATATCCTTTTTTCCTCCAAGATGGTGACTAGCTAACTGTGGAAGACTTGCATTAGTTGGGAAATCATAAATATGTGGATCTCATTGAATCCTAGTTTCAAACATCCATAAGCACACATTATTCCCTCATCATTCGACATCTCTTGGTACCATGTAAAATGAAGCAACTGGTTTCTCTTTATTTGGTATATCTTGAAGTCTATTATTTAAAACTAAGTGTGAGTATAATCAACATTTTTTTACGCACATGGATTCATTGGAAGTACGCATAAACTTAAAGGTGATATTTATTTCTTTAAAACTAGGGTAGGTTAATATGAGAATAATGAATAAAGATGTATAACAACACTCTTGAACTTGTGATTCCTTAAAATCACAGCTTTTGAAATTTCTATTATCATGCACTCTTGTGGTAAGGCTTGTTAGAAGAACTTTGCACTTAATACCTTGTATTTTAAAGTGACTTTGATTATGGATTAATATTTCAGTAAAGGATATTGTTATAAGTTACATGTAATACTTTTCTCCTATCCTAATAAAATATCATCCAAAAAATATTCTTTTAAGTCCTCTTCGAAGGGATCAATGAAAAACCTCCTATGGTGGACCACACCTAAAAAACTCTAATAAGCTTTCATAAATAACCCTGGCATGATCAACTCAAGGAATATTTTTGGTCATTATCTGAGATTTCTTTAAACAATTTCTTAGGGTAGTATGACCAACCAGTAAAGAATAGTAATTAAAAAAATTTCACGCCATCCTGCACTCTTAAGGAGTAGATTTGATTCCCACCTACTAAGTAACCCATTTGAGGTTAACTATAATCATATTTTTTCAAAAAAACATAAATAAATTAATTGACGGATAGGAGGTCTCATTGCAAGCCGACCTACTATGATCATGGGTCCTAAGGAGAATGACATTTCCGCACTGGTCACCAAGACAGGGTAGTGACTTTCAGTTGAAAAGCTAGAAGACAAGAGGTCTCATCACGAGCTGGTTTGTTAATTCTTGTTAGTTCTTGTGAATGACACTATTGTCAGGTAGTTACCAAGCTAGAAAAAGAAAATTTTCTTAAAATAGAAAAAGAAAATTTTCTTAAATGACCCTGAATCTATATCTAATAGGTGGGACAAAAGTATTTCATGAGGTTAAAAGTTACCCCTGTCGAGGCTATAGACGCCTTCTAGTAGCAGGGCCATGCCTATGGTATTAAAGTTAATTTTACACTATGATTTACTTGGTTGTTTTTTCCTTTCCCTGAACTCACTATCAATCTCTTTGACAATGGCGTTAAAATCCTTTTGTTGTTATACCTTGAAGTTCTATCTTTTTGGAATGATTCTTATGAGTGTTGGACCCTTAGTGCAGGTAACTCATTGTGCCAGATAAGATAAGCTTCAACTATACATGGATAATGGTAAAATGGTTACTATGGGAAGGTATTACTATGTCTACTTTTGACAACTTATTTTTTAAATGAGGATATTAAAGTAGAACTTCTTATTAGGGATGCCTCTGAGATATTCTTTTGGAAATTTTAAAAGCTGGCTATTTTATTCAAGTAATAACATCGTATTTTCAATTTAGTTTTTTCCATGGCAACTTTTGGTTTAGATTTTCTTGAAATCAGTCTAAGAAAATAAAGAGTCCAGTAGACACTTTGATTTTAGAGCAAGCTTTATCTAGCGCAAGAAATATGGTCACACAGAATTGTAGGGAAATCACTATGAATGCCTATAAATGTTTTTAATTTTTGTTTTTTTTTTTGCAAGAAAGTGACGATAACAAATTTCCTTGCATGAGGACATGTAATATGGTCAGCATGGTGGGATTTTGGGCCTCCATTTTGTCTTATCTTGACTCAAAATTTCTCATATTGTTGTTTGGTCAAAATATTAATATTGTGAATATTTGTTACTTTTCTTATTTTAACATGATTAAAACATTATTAATTGAGGTTGGTATGTTGCAGGTTTAAAAATTAATTTGATCACGCTTTTACACAGGCTTTGAACCTGCACTTACCTACCTGCACCATGCAACGGATTCTAGCACCAAAGAAAGTATAAATGATGCACATAGAGAAGTTGATGTCTCAAGGCTAGACCTCAATGATAGGAAACATCTCATTAATATGATTATGTGTGTTACACAAGAGGAAAATGAACACTTCCTGCTCAAACTCCAGGATAGAATAATCTCAGGGAAATATCTTCAGGATCTCAATGCATCACCTTTATTAGGAAGGGAAAATGATAATTCAAATAAGGCATATAATGGACCAAATTTCATGTATTCTGAGATAGAGTACAAAGAAACTGAGAACTTGAAGGACCTTGCAGATGCAGACATTAATCTTATTACGCTGCTAGACAAGCTTGACTCTAAGAACTAGATTGTGGTTTGTGAAGCACCAAACCATGTGCATCAATTATCAATTTTTCATAAGGAACTTATGCTTCCATGCTAGGTAATGTAACCACATTGATAGTGAAGTCCTTAAAGAATCCAAGAATTTCTCTGTGCGAAACTACAATTATGGCTTCATCTAACCTTACCAAAGCATACCAAGATCATATGCTTGAATTCATTGATCTAATGCTTTTGCAACTTTTGTTGAAGGCCTCTCAAGACAAATACTTTGTATGTGAAGCTGCTAACAAAGCATTGATTATGACAACTACATGTTTCTCTCTTAATCTATTACTGCAGAAATCAGAACTCTATGTCAAGCAAAAGAATCCATGTATTCGAGCTAAGTTGTCTATGTGTATATGCAGGAGTGTTCATAGGCTACATGTGGAGAGGATCAAAGAATATGGATTAGATGCATTAATTTAAATGGCTCCCACACAAATAAATGACCATCTTCATGAAGCATGTGAGGTTGCTTGAAACATTTCCTTGGAAATTCGAGTTGCGTATTCGAAAATGACAAGGATTATTCGTGAAGGCCACACAATCACAGTCCAGGTCAGAGAGTGAAGAGTTCAAGTAGATTTCACCCCATGCGATGGAGGTCTGAATCAAATGAGGGTTGAGGTGGCCATGGCGCACTACATGAATTTGACCTTGGTTGTTCCAAAGTAAACGATTTGTAATGCCACCTGTAAGTTGGTCAAATAAAAAATATTATTTGAAATAGATTATACCTTTGTTTCGGGAAATTCAAGGAAGCAGTTTTCCACCCATAGCATCATAGGAACAATCTACCAGATTTCGACATTCAGATTGTGAAACCAATTTTATTTCTACCGAATGTTAAGATTCATAATCTTCTCCTCTTGTATTTTTATTGGTTGAATAAAAGCCCAAAATTGTAATTCGTTGCATATATAAGTTACTTGGAGCAAACAAAAAATTAATTAGGCAGTGATTTAGGAAATCGATCAAGGGGAATTGGGAGGCACGTGTAGGCACAAAAGGAATGTGTATGAGGGAGAAGTCAGTCCCAATGTAGCCTCACACATTTTTATAACTGGTGGATCGTTCCAATTGTCTTTTTGGAGCTAAGTCTTGTCTGCAGAATGTAAATATTGTTTTTCAAGAAATAATCCAAGCAATTTCCATCATGCTTTATTCATTTATTTATTGCACCTCATGGTTTTAATTTTTGTGTGAACCAGGTTTCGCATAGAGCATGCGAGCTGGCTGGGTTGGCCACCAAACCATCTCGAAACTTCTCTACATCTCTTATACTAATTAGCATATAAATTATTATTTATTGTGTGAATTTTATTTAATCATTTATAGTATCCTTCCTTCTTCAAATTGGTGTTGTTTAATTTGTTGCAATGTTTTCCTTTCAATTGCAAAATTAATTTATTTGTTGCATTAAATATTGGTGCTTGCACTTGAAATATTTATTTATTTATATTGAATCAGATTGCATCCCTCCAGAGTTGGAATGTGCAACCTAAATTCCTTGAATTTATCAAGACCCATTTCAATCATATTCCAGAACCTGAGATCTATTTGAGTGTTTATGGAAGCAGAAATCACATATAAAATTTTGTTGTCGTGATGGAAACTACGTTATGTTGAAAATGATAATATTTATTTTCCATTAATCTTCTGGACAGTTTTACAAGATTAATCTTTGGGGACATAGAAGGCGCGATATTCATATTAAATCAATTTCTTTTATAAGCTTATTTACATAGTAAATTTACTTGTTATGTTGCTGATGTTTCAAGTTAATTTTACGCAGAATTAGTGTAGGCAAAATTAGTGCAAGAAAAAGTAGTGCAGGCAGAATTAGTGCAAGTAGAAGTAGTGCAGGCAGAATGGTTTTGAATTTATTTTGAATTTATTCTAGCATTTATAGTCTTTTTATATTATGTCGACACTGCCTGGTTTCTAGTTCTGATTTCCCTTCTGTTTGCTCGTACTTAGAATTTCCTTTCGCATTGATAGTACAAGATTTCCTTTTATTTATCACATGATTTTAATTTTTTGGATTAGTATTTCTTGACTTCTCTTTTAGTGTGTGATTTCATTTATTTCTAAGATTAATGCACAAGATATACTAGAATTTGTTTTGCAAGTTTCCAGGGGCTCTATTTGGCATTTATAGTGTTGTGTCTCGAAGTTCACAAACTATCTGGATTGAATATTAAATGTTGGTACATTTAAAGGCCCTATACTGCACCCAAAAAAAATGTCTCTAGATCAAATGGGTCATACCAGAAGCAAAAGGGTCGCACTAGAATGTAGAAAGGCTGCACAAGAATGCATCAAAACGTGAATTTAAGAGAAAGGTCACGAAAGGGATGTGCCAATTGAGAGATGCTTTTGGATGACTTTCATGAGTCCAATTGAATGTTAAAATCTGGATCAATTATCCCCACGTGTGTAATTTCCAATGAGCCATCAAGCTCCAAAAAATACCCACGGGAAGGCCTCCAAAACCTGATTTTTCCAACCTCACTCAAAAGGGGCGCAACAATCCAGATTTAATGGCACAAGCATGAAAAAGGTGATGTTTTCTTATTTTTTCAACAAAATTAGAAGTTTTCATAGAAAAACCACTTGAGATATGACATGTATTGATGAATATATATCCATCCATGAAGATAAAATCTCATTAGGGTGCCCATAGAAAAAGGGTCGCACCTCGACACGACCTCTCTCTACGTCATTTTCTGCAAAATTTTAAAAAAAATTCAAACTCCTCCAAAATTTTCCGAATTTTCTCCTTAACTGCTCTGGATGATAGGATAAACATCCAAGGATGTTTTAGCCATCAATTTGACTCCTTGAAATCTTTTTCTTGTCTCCCTTTTCTTGTCTTGGACCTCTTGCAGTTTTCTTTTCATTTGCTCAATTTTGACTTATGTAATTTGATATCTGATTTGCTAGTGGGAATCCATGCGTTTGTGGATCTTATTATCCCTGTTTGCATTTTCCAAGAGAATTTCCAGGTGAATTTTGACCTGGTCAAGCCAAAATTCCTTGTCTTCATGGATTTCTTTAGCCATCCTCTCCTCAAAAGTCAGCTCCTCATCTATAGGGTTCTACTCTTTCTCTTTCTTCAGTGCTCTTTTGAGACCCAAAGTTCTTGGCCTCTTCCTTTTTAGTTGGTGTTCATGTTCATTAGTTTTAGCCACTCTTTTTCCATTTTCCTATTTAGTTGCCTCAAACAACCTCTTCTCCAAAATAAATTAATTTTTCTTCAATTGATTGTTTTATTGCTCAGGAAATGTAATGACAAATTGAGCCACTGCTAAGTTATCTTGGATCTCTTTGATTTGATCATTCTTGTATTTGATTACGCTCTGCAATTTTTCCTGGTCATAATGGTCCTCCAAGTTAACCAAATCAAAATCATGCTCCTCCTCATCATGCATGGAAGTCTCATGCAAGGCTGATGGTGATCCCTATGGTGAAATAGTCTTGGTCGCTTCCTCTTTCCGTGGAGAAAATGCAAGCCTCATGCCTCTCTTATAGGTGAGAGTAACCTCATGCACAGGCCTCTTTTAAATCTCAGCGTGTTTTCTTGATGATCCAAGCTCCATTGGTTGCTTAGACATGGACCTTGATGGTGTTGTTTTGCTAGGAGAAACAGTGGGACTAATACCAAGAGCAGTGTCTAGTTTATCCATGAAGGTCTGCCAAGTGATTTTCTTGGCTAAAAATTGATGCATGACTAAATTCTTGATTAGGCTATGGTGAAATAGATTGGTGATATGAGGTTTTCCCCTAGCCTTAACCTTTTTAGTCATCTTCACCACAATTCTAAATAGAAATTTGGACAAATTAAGTGCCTTTGTAGAGGTGAAGTGCATAAGAAAACTAATGTAGAAATTTATTAATACTAGTGTATTACCAGATTCTTCTGATCTAAAAATATTTATCTTATGTTAAATATAGAATCCTTCCACTGTTAATCTTGTGGAAATTAAAACTCAATTGCAAACACATGTGAAGAAAACCAATCACACATAAACATAGTTGTTTAACAGGAAAGCTTAAAGCTAAAAAACCCAACTATCATATATTATGTATATCAATGGAATCATGTAATAATCTCGTACAAATCTTAGTACATCAAGCTCTCAGTAAAATCAACAATCATTACACACTGTCATGCATAAATTTGCATATATATGCACCAATTCCTTTCCCCCTGACATCCTGCCTCCACTGTGTAATCCCCACTGAAGAAGACCCCTAAATGAATTCGAATTGGCCTTGCCTTCACTGCAAAATCCTCATTGGAAACTCCAATGTGTGTCAGATGCATTGAATGCATCACTATAGTCACAACAGATAGTCCATCTCAGCCTTTCACCTATCTCTCCATTGGGTCTCCACTGGAACTGACATGCAAGTAGTTAACTGTTGTATTTGTTCACTTGCAAGTGAGTTATTAGTTGTGAATTAATTAACTAATTAATTCACTAAACTCTCACTAGTGTATCTTTCAGTTAGAATTAGATACAACTAGCACAACTGAGTTTAACTCACTTAACTGAGTTAAGCTAAATAACAACTCCCATAACTACTCTTCCAAATATGTCACAACTTTGCCACTTCAGTTCTAACTGAGTCCTCCATTCATGAGTCACCAACCACCCTAGGAATCATGTAATTCCTTTAGCCCACTGATTTGCAAATTTGTTTCACCGAAAGAAAGTGCTCCAAGAGAATAAGTTGATATTTATTGTCGGATTATTATTAAGGGCTAATAATAATCGACATGCATCTATTTATAGATTGACGATCTATAAATAGACTTTGCCAAATATTCTAAAAATAGAATTTCATCTATTTTTCACATTTTACCAACCATCTACAAATAGCATCTTGCAACTTATAGAATATGCTCACCATGTCTAAAAATAGACATACACCTAAAAATAGCCTACGGGCCCCACTTAGTGAAGGTGCTTACTTTTCACTAAGCTCGTCATATTGTTGAATCTCAACACTCCCTCTCAACAATATAGGGATTATCCTTCACCCTGATCCTGCCTCTATGGTATTCAAATTTTCTCCTGCTGAGCACCTTCGTTAGAATATCTGCATCTTGATCTTCCGTAGGAATGTACTGAAGCAACATGATCTTCCGTTGCACACAATCTCTGATATGATGATAACAGATATCAATATGTTTAGATATATCATGAAACACAGGATTAATCGAGATTTTAATGCAACTCTGATTATCACAATGTATCGTTGTAGGATCTAAATGTGAACTGAACAAACCAACCAGGATCTTCCTCATCCATATAGCCTCACATGCAGCTTGACTTGCTGCAATGTATTCTGCTTCCGCTGAACTGAGTTCCATGGATCTTTGTTTCCAGCTGTACCAAGAAAATACTATAGATATGATATTGAAAACCCCTCCTGATGTGCTCTTTCTATCCGTTGGGCTGCTTACCCAATCTGCATCCGTGAAGCCATGCAACTTCACCTCATCCTTCTGTCTCTACCATAAGCCATACTCAGATGTGCCCTTGAGAAACCTCAAGACATGCTTTCCTGCCTTCCAAAAGAGCTTGGTAGGCTTAACCATTGCTTGACTAAGTTGGTTCACCGCATAGCATATGTTCTCTCTTGTATTAACTAAATACATGAGTGAACCCACCAAATGTCGATAAAAGTGGCATCCACTACCTCTGCCGATGTAGCATCCTCTTTCCTCCAATTTCCTAGAAGAGGAGTATCCATGGGCTTGTAGTCCTCCATGTGAAACTTACCAAGTATCTCTCAAGCATACTTTCCTTGAGGCAATAATATTTCACCTTCTCACTGCCATATTTCCAATCCAAGGAAATAATGAAGGAGGCCCAAATCCTTCATCTCAAAATTCTTTGCAAGATCTACCTTGCAAGAGTGTATCAACTTCTCATGACCCATTAGCATTAACTCATCAACATAAAGAACCATGATTAAAATCTTACCCTCCACCACAATTTGGTACAAGTTTGCATCTGCCTCACTCTTGGTAAAGCCAAGTCTAGTGAAATAGTTGTCGATCTGTGTGTACCAAGCACGTGGTGCTTGCTTTAGCTCATACAATGCTCTTTTGAGTCTGCACACATGTGAGTCACTGCTAAAGATCTCAAATCCTTCAGGCTGCTTAATGTACACCTCTTTCTTAATGATCCCATTAAGGAACACAATATTCACATCCATTTGATGAATGTGGCAACCCATCTGCATTGAGAGACCAAGGATGGTCCTTATGGAAAAATACCATGCGACAGGTGCAAAGTCTTCTTTATAATCAATCCCCTCGATCTGTGAGAAGCCCCAAGAAAAAAATATTGCCTTATACTTATTGATGCTACCATCAGTAGCTTGCTTTACGTTGTAGACCGATCTTGATCCTACAACTGATTTACCCACCGACCTTGGAACAATCTCCCAAGCACTATTTATGACAATGGAGTCATACTCCTCCACCATGGCATCTACCCATGTGGGCTCCTGCACTACTTATTCAAAATAATATGGCTCTGTTATGACACACTTGCTCATAAGAGCCATGTATCCAGTAAATCGGTTAGGTGACTGTCTTTGTCTGCGCTGTGATGTAGGGACTCCTACATTCTATGCCACATCAATATTTAGTCTCTCAGCTTCTCTGGTCCACTTTCTGCCTGTTCTGATGTTCGGTTCTACATGATTTGACTCCTCCACTCCATGAATCTCCTCCTGTGGCTGATCCACATCTAGAGACTCATCTTTGGGAACAAGAAGTTCCTCCTCCGCATGCAAGTGTATCTCCCTCTCAAGCGACAAATTCATGGTTTTCACCTCATTTAATTTTATATCCCATCACACCACAGTCATCGGGCTGTTTGGAAAATACACATGGTAATTATGGGTTGTTTCTGTGTACCCCACAAATATCCCAGCTTCTGCAGTCGGCTCCAGCTTCTTCCTGGCGTCCTTTGTCACATGAATGTAAAAAGATGAGCCAAAAATATTCAAATGAGAAATATCAGGCTTCTTACCAGTAAAAGCTTCTTCAGGTGTACTCATGCCAAGTACTCTATGAGGACAATGGTTTTGCACATAAACCACAGGGTTGCATGCTTTCTCCCACAAGTGCATCAGTAGGTCTTGGTCATGCAGCATAGCTCATGTAGCACTCACGATTAGTCTGTTCTTCCTCTTTGCGACCCTATCCTTCTGTGGGTTATGAGGCGCTATTAGTTCTCTTCAAATTCCTTCTTTGCTACAGAAGTCTTTGAATTTGTTCGAGATATATTCACCACCATTATCGCGCCACAGAGCCTTCACTTGCTTCCCTGACTCCTTCTCCACCAATTCTTTAAACTCACAGAACTTTGAGAATGTTTCTCTCTTCTTCTGCATGAAGAAGATCCAACATCTATGAGAATATTAATAATAAAAAAATAACATAATACTTGTGTTTTTTTGTTGAATCAACCGAGAAATGTCCACACACGTCTGTGTGAATTCTCTTCAGGATTACGAAAGCACGGTTCTCCTTCTCATGAATGGTGGTCTTCACAAACTTACCCATAGTACATCCCTTGCACTGATATGACCTCACAAAAGTACCCTTGGGAAGTCCATTATAAATCTGCTACAAAATCTTCAAGGTGCCATGGGGAAGATGGCCCAATCTCCTATACCATAATTCACCCTCATTCGGGCTCATCACTTCTTCTACTTTTCCCATCATTGCAGTGCAGTTATCTACCTCCAACTTGTATATATTCTTAACTCGAATCCCTATCCTTTTGGTTTTACCCATTTATTTATGTCGCAGGAAAGCCTTTCCCTTGCTGAAAAAAACATCATAACCTTTGTCCTCCAACATAGTGACCAAGACCAAGTTCTTCTTCAGACCTGGAACATGCATAACATATTTCAACATAAATGGTTTACCTGGCTCCCTCTCAAAGGTAATGGTTCCAATTTTGGTTGCACTGTATCTACCATCATCACCCATCTCTATATGCCTTTGGAGATCCTTCTCCTCCAAGTCACTAAACAAATCCTTATCTCCCGTCATATATAATGAAGCACCACTATCACGATACCACACTGATCCCATTGTGCTTGAAACCAAGCATGCGATCAAAGATAAATCAAGTTCAAATTGTGAGGCTAAGGCCTCTCCAGCTGTAGCTCTATTAGCCTTCTTGTTCTTCTTTTTATGTGGGCAGTTAGTGGCAAGATGCCCATATTCATGATAGTGAAAACACTTCACCTTGGACAAATCCAGCTTCTTTCCTTTAGCCTCGGATTTTGAGAGAATTTTTTTCCCCTTCCCTTTCCTTGTTTTGACAGCCAAAGCACAATTCTCTTCATCATCATTCTTTGATGAAGATCCATCCCTGGTATTCCCCCTTACCTCCTCTTGCACAAGATCCGACCAAAGTCACTCCCAATTCGACAATTTCTCCTATCCATCGCCAAAGTCTTTGTGGCTATGCCAACTCTTAGGAAGCCCAAGGAGAGCCAAGCCCACCAAGTAATCATCCGCAAATGTAATCCCCACACTTCCCAAGTCATCCATACATTGTAAAAACTTCGTGATATATTTTGGAATATTTTTTCCCTTCTCCATTCTGATTTTTCTGAGCTTATTTTTCAACGCCAACTTCCTATGGTCACTGCTGCTTTGGAAAAGATCTGTCAAAGCCTTCCACATTGAAAATGGAGTGGCTTTCGTGTGAAGGCTTGACACAATATTTTCTTTCACACCTTCCAATATAATTCTTCTTTTCTTCGCTACCTTCTTTTTCCATGTGTCAAGTACTGCATCATCGCTAGAAGTACGCTTAGGAACATCGCTATCGATGAGCTCCATTAGTCCATTATCTTCAAGCATCACCTCCATCCTATCCTTACAAGCTATTTAATTCAAGCTACCCTCAAGGGAATTCTCCAATCACAACCCATTGAAATACATTTCAATCAATACTCAACTGTCGCACCAAGAAATTTCTGCAGCAAATTCGAATTGTCTACCAGCACAAAACTCAACACCTCTTCACAATTTCAATCTCCAGTGATTAACAAAGCTCTGATACCATGTAGAAATTTATTAATACTGATGTATTACCATATTCTCCTGATCTAACAGTATTTATCTTATGTTAAATACAGATTCCTCCTACTGTTAATCTTGCGGAAATTAAAACTCAATTGCAAACACATGTGAGGAAAATCAATCGCACATAAACACAGTTGTTTAATGGGAAATCGCAAAGCTAAAAACCCCAACTGTCATATATTATGTATATCAATGGAATCATGTAATAATCTCATAAAAATATTAGTAAATCAAGCTCTCAGTACAATAAAAAATCATTACACACTGTCATGCAGAAATTTTCATATCTATGCACCAATGTCTTGCCTCCTAACAGCCTGCCTCCACTACGCAATCCCTGCTGAAGAAGACCCCTGAATGAATTCCAATTGGCCTTTCCTTGACTATTAAATCCTCATTGGAAACTCCAATGTGTGTCAGATGCATTGAATGCATCACTATAGTCACAACGGATAGTCCATCTCACCCTTTCACCTATCGCTCCACTGGGTCTCCACTGGAACTAACATGAAAGTAGTTAATTGTTGTATTTTTTTAGTTGCAAGTGAGTTATTAGTTGTGCATTAATTAACTAATTAATTCACTAAACTCTCACTAGTGTATATTTCAGTTAGAACTGGATACAACTAGCACAACTGAGTTTAACTCACTTAACTGAGTTAAACTAAATAACAACTACCATAACTACTCTTCCAACTCTGTCACAAATTTGCCACTTTAGTTCTAACTGAGTCCTCCATACATGATTCACCAACCACCCTAGGAATTGTGTAATTCCTTTAGCCCACTAATTTTCCAAATCTGTACACTGAAATAAAGTGCTCCAAGAGAATAAGTTGATATTTATTATTGGATTATTATTAAGGGCTAATAATAATCCACATGCATCTATTTTTAGATTGACGATCTATAAATAGACTTCGCCCAATATTCTAAAAATATAATTTCATCTATTTTTCACATTTGACCAACCATCTACAAATATCGTCCTGCAACTTATAGAATATGCTCATCATGTCTAAAAATAGACATACACCTAAAAATAGCCTACGGGCCCCACTTAGTGAAGGTGCTTACTTTTCGCTAAGCTCATCATCTTTTTGAATCTCAACACCTAACATAATACCTGTATAATTTGGAAAACCTCCCTTCAAAAGTAAAATAGTTCATAATAATTTTAATTAAAGGGGCATACTTGTCATAAAGAAATCTGAAAGGAATAACATGCTTAGGAACATCTATGATGTTAGGTTTTAGGAACATTCTATAATCATCAAGTTGTAATTCCATGCCCTTAAACCAGTTTTCACCCTAATTTGGAATACATGTGGCTGAAGAAATGATATTTTTTGAAACACTCAACTCTATAATTGCTATAACAGCTCTGTCTATGTGAAAATTATGGGCAAAGAGGTTGGTCAAAGGAACATGAGGGCCAACCCCTATGATCATATCAAAAACATTCATACAACCAACATTTACAAATCATTTTTTAACAAATGGATAAGCATTGATTTCACTTAGACTGATTGGCTCAAATATTGAATGGTGTCCTCCCTATTTCACTTTCGGTTTAATCTCTGTCTCACTCTCCATGAATTCTTTTTAAAGGAGAGCCTTTAGCCAATTTTAGGGTTTGGATAATTGGTCACAGTAGTTTTGAAAACAAAGGAAATATAGTAATGGTATGTCTTAGGGTCCTATAATAATACAGATCATAATTTTTAATTCACTATGTTATAGTCTTGTAATATTGTACATCCTTTTCTTTCTGCAAATGTTTTCCCATATTAAAAAATTAAAAGAATGTAAATCCTAAAATAAAAATCAAAGGACTAAAAGAAAAATATCAAAAAATAATATAAAGTATGAACCCCACAAAAAGAGATCAAAATAGATCTTGAAAGTGTTGCACATTCAAATGCCACTACTTTAGTTTAGTTACTTATGTAAATAAAATTGTGTGCAGCTTGTCAAAAATTCCACAATTCATGATGATCAAACAGTTTAATCTTGACTCATTCATGCTTTTAAATTTCAAGTAATCATAGGTAGTGAATAAATATCTAGCCAAACCATTTAATATTTGAAGATCAGTAGTTAGGTAGAGAATAAAAATGATCTCATCAATTTAATTTGACCCATCAGAAGTTATAAGGTTATAAGTAGGTTATTTTTCTTATCAAAAGAAAACAAAGGGGTCAACAAGCTCAAATGCGCCCAATAAATGAAGAAAAAATGTTAGGGTAAATAAAGGGTAGGTACATTACTTTCACAAGTAATGGAAAGCATCATTTTCTCATTTCATATCACTAATATCCCCCTAAATCCCCTTCCCCTTGTTTAAAACCCTAATGCCACTCTTAGAAGGCATTTCCCTTGTAAAATAAACCTTTCCCCTTATTTCACCCCTTTTCCCTTCCCAAAAACCCCTTTTCCTAGTTAAAAAATACATTTTACTTTGAAAAAGTAATTTTCCTTTACTAATTCCCCTTTTCCATTTAAAACAAACCAAAATCCACTTATCCTAAGTTTTAAATGTTTAAAAATATCAGGACCCACTGTAAAAAATTCATCCCCAATATCATTTTAATCTATCCCTAGAATATTTATAACATCCCGACCCCATGTAAAGTATTTTAATATGTTATTACTCCTCGCTTTACACATTTCATTAACCCCCCATTCATATTAACCCCTGTTTAATATGTATTCAACCCTTGTAGCATATAACCCACATTATTATATTAATTCCCTGCTTATTATATATCTCGGGTCCCACTTTGTTTTAAAACCCCACTTCATATAATGCCCTCCCTGGTAACCTATTAACACTTCCACATTCGTAAAATATTCCTGGTCCCACCTATCAAATCCTCCCAACTAATCCATCCATCTGATTGGAGTTACCTAGAAACGAGCACTCCCAAGCCCTTTCGCACTCTCCACTGCCCCATGTTTAAAACCATTGGGGGGTTGCGAAATGGGTGGCTTCACACCCCCACCCATTTGATACATGGTGCGCCCACATTTCATCGCATTCCCAAGCCTAAAACCACTTTACTACCTTTTCGTGTGCGATAAACCACTAAACCATTCCCGTGCCTTATGATGAGACCACCATGTTGTTTGAATTCAACCCCACACCAATAAGTTTAACTACCATTGGTTAAAATCAATAAAGCATGCCCTTAAACAGTTTTCTCACCATTTTTGTTAAAAATTGCGAAAAGGAACCATTGCCAACCTATTTTAAAGCCAATCCAGACTGAAAGAAAATCTTATTGTTACCAGAACTTGTGCAGACCCAGTTTAAATATTTGCAAACCATTAAAGCCTACTACGGCCAAAAAACCTTATGCAGACCAAATTAAGACATTTCACAAGCAATCCTAAGCCTCCTAAAGCCATTACTTAAGCAAGAAACTGATAAATTGATAATTGAACAAGCTAAAAATGGCCTCCTAGAGAATAATCTCTATTAATCATATGCAACCACCTGTAGTTGATGTTGAAAACACTCCCCTTGCTAGAAAAGACTTCAAAATTAGTGATACAATCACTAATTTCAACCTCCTTGAGCTCCACTACTAGAGACATGATAAATTCATAGACTAGGCTGATGATATCTTCCTCTGGGATTCAAACCTACCCAGGTATATCTTCCCAGAGACATTTCAGTTTCCAGAAATCATCAGACTCTATCAGATTAATTACTTGCCCAATGAAAGAGCCCTAGTAACCGAAAGCCAAGATATTTTGTTCAAAATCACTGCTGATTCAATAAATCAGACGCTACAAATCCAACCCAAGCCTGATGAAGCCCCATTGTCAATTTAAATCCTCACTAAACTATATCTAAAGCTGGAATTTCCCAAGAGGTTTCAAATATTCCAAACCTTCCTTCATTCGTTGGTGGAAACCCCAAAGAGTAACCCTCCATAATCAACCTCCATTTTCTCAGAGAGAACCAAAAAGATTGTCACATTACTGTGATGCATTATAGGCCACTTTACTGATGAATATGTAGATGCCTCAATCTTAGTTTTTTTGTCCATATTCTGCCCAGGACAACTTCCAGCTTTTATATTTAATTTTTCTTAATACCTATCAGATTCCATCCATGAGAAATTAGTTAAATTACCAGAGGAAGGAGTGTTTAGGTATTCATCATTTTTTTTTCATATGTTCCTGTATTTCCAATCAGAAAGGTTTGCATTTAGCCTTCAAAAACTGGACACACAGGGTAACCCCCAATCTATAGTCTTCTGGACATCCTGGATCAAAAAGGATTCCATATAGTTTAGCTACAAGGACTTAATTGATTCATTTTTCATCCAATTGTAAACATACTAAGCAGTAGAAATCAACCTAGGGTCACCAAAGACATAAAAAAAGTATTGCAGTTGTCAAAAAAAAGTAGAACAGGAGACTGGTATTTATACCATAGCCATATTGAAATTAAGGTGTATGGAAGCCAACTCACTCCATACAAGCTTCCCAAATACCTCCCAATAAGGTTATTTTCACTAGAATACATCAGATAGATCCTAAACTCAGATGAAGTTAATTTCCTGTCAGCAAAGAAGAAAACTCATTTTAAGATTAAAAACTAGATTGGTCCTTTCATTTGCAATAGTAGGAATGTTGGCCAGCAAGAAGATAAGTATTTACAAGATTTCAAGTGCAGTAATAGTTTCAAACGATAGTATGATATTTTGGGAGTCATTAGTAAACTAAGAATCAAATTCAAATTGACTCCTTTTATTCATGAGTCAAAACCAGATGTTGAAAAGTATTCCAACCATTCAGAGTGGTTGGAAAATACTTTGTAAGAGGTGGAGAAGCAGGCTGATACTAGTTCCATCCTGCATACTCTAGCCCCACAAGATAGGAACTCAAAGAGGCCAAGAGAATAAGGTTCTTATTTTGCTGAAACCACTTTTGGCACCAAATTCAAGCTAATGTATAATAAAAAGGCCAAACTGAATCCAGTAATTGAATAGGAAGAAATAGTTGATACAATTGAAATCATTGATATAGACATAGTGGTCAAAGATAATGCACCTCCCACTATTTCTGAAGAAACTCATCAGCCATCAACCTCTAATGCACAAATCATTCAGAAACAAAACAGTGCAGAGGTTTCTTCATCAAGCAGACAAGTGGATAAATAAAAACATATAATAGAGAAGTAAAAATAAATCAAATTGAAGAATGAGGCATTGAAAGCTGTGACTTATGCCCAATACTGGAAACAAAATCCTAGTGACTAGAACAAGTTAATTTTAGCCTTTGATTATAAAATCAGAAAAATGTAAATGACCTTTTTGTAGCCAACAGTCTAGGCTCCTAAATCATCAACAGAATACAAGAAAACAACCGTTGAAGTTATGGCTAAATATGTACATCCAATAGATCAAATTGAGGTCCATAAGCAAGTAGGAGAAATGATTTACTCCACTATGACCAACAAAGCTATGAGTGTCCAAAAACTTTAGAATTCTCTACAAAATATCAGGACACAATTGAAACTAGAGAAGGCATCCTCACAAGCAAAGGATAATAGAATTAAACTCTTGAATAATTGGTCATGGAGGTTGGATATGATGCAAAGAACATCAAAGTAGTTGAAGAGCTTATCAAGAAAAATAATGCAGACATAGTTTCATTGAATAAACGACTAAAATTACCTCCCACTAAACATCCACAGACTAAAGAAGTTTTGGAGAATGAGAGTCAGAAGGATGAAATGATGAATCTCATCATTCAATTGACAGCTCAATTGAAAGAGATGGAGAATTAAATGGATAAATTAGTGCAGGAAAAGAATGCTAGCATGGAAGTAATTCCTGTTACTATCATTCCCATAGCTTCAACATTAGCTTCAGTGGCTACAACGACTCCATTACCTACAACATTATCAGCTTCTATAGCAGTTCTAGTGTTAGCATAAGTACCATCTACTACAACTACACCAGCTACTACATCAAAAATAGCTTCAACACTGCCAACAACCCATCCCAATGATGAGGTAGGTAAATTGATTAAATCCATGCAAGACATGTCAATACAGACTATTAAAATTAATAGACTTAAATATCAAGTAAAAATTCTAGAAGATGAAAAGAAGTTGGGTCAAATCATGTATAAATCAGAAACTCAAAAATCAAACAGGATGAATGAAAGATTCCAAAAGTTAGAAAAATAATTGACACTAAAAGAGCCACTAGCCCAAGTGATGCAGGCAACCTGCATTTCCCAGAATCACATTTCTTGTTCAACTCAAAAATACCATTCAACCACTTTTTGAGAAAATCCCCTTTGGCAAACTTAACTTCTTTTGGAAACTTCTTTGTACAAAACAATAATGGTTATAAAACCATGATTAGTACAAATCATAACTTCCTTTTGATTCACAAACTTTCATTCAATAAATATCGTTCCACATCATCATTACATAGGGCTTTTAAAAGTCATAAAAAAAAATGTGCCATTGTGTGTAATACCACTACATCACAATTTGAGCAAAACTTGACTCTTGTTTATTTCTTTAACCACATTTCTAATCACCTCTTAACTCAACATTCAAGTGCGCCCTTAAAATTCCCCAATTTGAATACAACTAACGCATTCACATAGTCATGGAAAATTTCACAATTTAATGTCAATAACACATACGTGACTTACCCATACAATCATCGCTCCTCTCAATTGTCTATTTTCCATTCAACCTGCGCTCCTACAATTCAGTCCAACAATTTGATTTCTTTTCAATAGTATCCAGGAATCGAACAACTAGCAAGACTTTTCCAACCTGCGTCCGGTTTTCCCCTTGCAACTTCATTCTGGGTTTCACTTGCAACTGTTTAACGTTTTCTTCAGCAAATCATCGCCCATAGGAATTGCATTAACATGCTTACTCTGGAAAACTGCGTCTTCAATACTTTGTCCACGCTGTCAATTTCAGATTTGATTCATCAAAACACTGACATGTCATTTCTGGATTATCAAAACGTTGTTGGCTCTCCAGCAGAATTCTGATGATCGATTGCCAATGCACCGATACATTCTTCAACACCCAGAAAAAAAACAGTTCCACTGCTTCTCCACTGTGCTTCTGACCTGTGTTCCAATTCTCATCAGACAATTAAACATCGGTTGAACACATTGAACCCAATCATTATTAAAGACAATGGCTTATTGAAGGCATCATTACAAATTCAACACCACTACAGAAAATGCTTAATCGATCTTGATATACATCGATTTTCCCACAGTACCAGTTTAACAAGCATTCAACTACATTAAACGGGTTATATTATCCAATCAACAGCGCCATTCAATTTAAACCAGCGTTTCAACGTATGTCATCCGTCAATATAATTCTTACTAACAGGTTTCCAATATTAATTCTGCGCTTTTGCACACAATTTATCCAGATCTTTATTGAGATGATTGCCTCCATGAATTCGACCTGTCAATTAAGTCAACCAACTTACGAAACATCTCTTAGCGTGCTTGGATATAGCATCAATTTCACAGGTAAATATTTCATAAACAATAATAGAAACTTGAATGTTTAGCTGTTCTCTGTATCCTCTGTTGGATGTTCTACCATATAACGCAACATTTATCCATGGCATCGATTCATCGAGTTTGAATCGATTCTTAATGCGTCATCAACACAGTTCGTGGGTTTCCAGGAATGTGGTCAGAACCCGGAAATGCCAATCTTCAATCTTCAATTTCGCCTTGTCCTACGTGTTGATACATGAATTGATCTGATTCTTAAATTAAACATTGACCTCACAAGTTAATGATCGATAGCCTTGGAATTTTCAATTTAATACTACATCAAATACTCAATCGATCTTGACAGGCATCGAACTTTCCACAACTAAAATTTATTACGCATTCAAAGTATTAGAAGCGCTATTCACAATTTAATTGGTATTGAACCCAAATTCAGAAATTAACATCCAATTTCTAAAACCATCAATAAACTTCAAAACACACTTATCATATTAATGATGAAAACACTTACAAACTGTTCTTCCCGGCCAAGTATTCAACATTCAAGGCCCTTACAAATTGCCAGAGGCTTACAGCCTTGGCTGTTCAAAACCTACTCTTAATCACTCACACTATTCAAGTCTCCATGTATTTTTTCCTCAAAAACCCCTTCCTATTTATACAATTTAAAAAATGATCTAATTAAATGCTCAATCCCCTTAATATCTCATCAAATCCCTAAATCTCTCAACATCCCTAAAAGATAGATTCTCATCCCTAAAACTTAGAAACTAATCCTAACTTAGGCTCCTTCATTAATTCTAGAAACTAATTTCTCTCACATTTACAATTTCTCACAAATAATTAATTAATCACTCAAAATAATATTAATATTTACATGAAATTTTAATATTTCTTCAAAACATGAAACCCCCTAGCTTAGGTAAAATACAAGGTGTTTTTTGGAGATGATGCTCCTGCATCAGACTCCCCATGTAAGAAAATTCATGACCACCTGGTCATAAGTCTGGATATTTCCTCCTGGATTCCAAATTTTGTGTTGTAATGCTCCACTATATGCAATATCTGTCTTTAATCTTTCTTTACTCTGGCTTCCTTCAAGATCAATGATCTTTAATGACTCAGTATATCCTTTGAATTCAAAAATTCTTTTGCCATCCTCCTTATTCTGCATATGACTATGAGTAGTCATTTCTTCAACAGTCTTCAATAACTGTTTGTCTTTCCTCAAGTCAATATGACCTGCAAACACAAAAAAATCTTCAGTTTTCAAAATACAATACCTTCCATTTTGTTTTGATGCTTCAAGCACCAATCCTCCATCATAGATCTTTTGGATTTCAGCGGATCCTTCTTGCGGTGACTTCAAATCAATATGAATTTGTTCAAGTTTCCTGAATTCCTTCATCAACTTGCCATTTAACCTCTGTTGTAATAGCTTCCACTTCACCTTTTTCTTCAGTTTCCATCTGTATCTTCGATCTTCACTTATCTCTCTTTGTACTGCCAGACCAATTTCTGGTTCTTCATTCTGCTGCTAGCTTCCATATTTATGCAATTTAATGCCTTCCTCAAATTCATTCTCATGTAGCTGATCATTCCTTCCAAATTTCTGGTTACTTCCATCTTGCTGAGTTAATATTTCTGTCTCTTTTATGCCTCCGAGGACATAACTCCCTTGTTGCCCCTGATCTTTCATCTCACCTTCATATAATCGCTGCTCAATTTCTCTAATTTCAGCATCATATTTATTAATGCTGTCTCTCACACCTTTTCGTCCATCAGGTTCTGTAAGCTTTGTTTCTCCTTCGGGTTCCTCGAGTAATCTCTCCAAGAATTCTATCTCCTTATGAAATCTCTCCAGTAGATTATCACAATTTCCATTCTTAGCTTCATTCTTTTCTTGGCAATCCTCCTGAGTTGACCTGTTTTCCACATTATCATATTTCAAACATCTTTCATCAATTCCATTAAACAAATTCATTGGTTTACCTTTTTGTAGTCTCACTATGGAATTGTCTTCAGACTGCTGGTCTATATCAACCTCATCTGATTGTTTCACACCAAACAGGATTTCATCTATGAACTCCTTCTGTTGCAAATGATCAACACCTTCTTCCTGTAAAAGGGATTCTTCATCATACTTTACCTCAAGAGCTTCATTCTTGGTTGTGACAATTTCAATCGACTGTCCATCATCCTCTACATATCTTGCAAACATACACAAACTGTAAGAATCAAAATCACAAGGCTTTATTTCCTCATCTGCTT
This sequence comes from Pinus albicaulis, assembly GCA_034641835.2. NCBI lineage: Eukaryota > Viridiplantae > Streptophyta > Pinopsida > Pinales > Pinaceae > Pinus > Pinus albicaulis. The sequence goes on from CM076581.1 coordinate 1,711,396,182, forward strand.
CCTTTGTCAACATATCTTCGAATTGTTCTGGACTCTGCCAATATTCCATGAGATCTTCAGCTGACCTCTCATTATCTTCTTTCCCTAACATCTCACCCTGTTCCGGTCTGCAAATGGAAACTCCCAATTCTACCTCTACTTCTCTGAGTTTCTCTGATTCCTCTTGAGCACTCAATATCTGCTCAATCTTTCTCAATTCTTCTACTAACTCTGACTTCACTTGCTGATTTCTCCTTTCTCGTAGCCTTGGCCACTTTACTCTTTTCCTCATGGTCCAAACACTTTTCTGCAGCATCTTCATCAATATTCCAATCTGGAAATCTATCTCAGCTTTCTCTTGGTCAAACTCTTCTTGACTCATCCTCATGCCATTTGCTTTGGCATCTTCCCTTCTGCTGTGGCTTCCTTGTGAACTTCTGCTATGACTATTTGTAGTCATTTTCTGCTCCTCTCTTTCCATGAGCTCCTCGCACCTATGCAACAAGCCTCTGCAACGGTAAGTCCTTCTTACTGCAATCTTACCTCACTAAGCTCTCCTCACTCAGTCTTTTGGTAAGCACGATTCCCTATCTGAAATCTTCTCCAGAGAAACACCTTTCCTCTCTCTAGGCTTCTGCAATCTCTTACTCTCACTTTCGAAGATACTTCAATTGTCCTCTTGTTAGATTCTACAGGCTCACTGACACTTCTGCTTTTAAGAACGCATCTGGTTCTTCTCTCCCGGTTTCCCTTGATTTATATTGCTGCAGTCTTCACTCTTTCTGATGCTGTCACCTCTGCTTTGAATGGATTTACTCACAGCTGCAATCTCGTACTAAACTTCATTCAGAAAACAAACATATTCAATTTCAACAGAGCCAAGCTCTGATACCAAAATTGATGCAGGCAACCTGCATTTCCCAGAATCACATTTCTTGTTCAACTCAAAAATACCATTCAACCACTTTTTGAGAAAATCCCCTTTGGCAAACTTAACTTCTTTTGGAAACTTCTTTGTACAAAACAATAATGGTTATAAAACCATGATTAGTACAAATCATAACTTCCTTTCGATTCACAAACTTTCATTCAATAAATATCGTTCCACATCATCATTACATAGGGCTTTTAAAAGTCATAAAACAAAATGTGCCATTGTGTGTAATACCACTACATCACAATTTGAGCAAAACTTGACTCTTGTTTATTTCTTTAACCACATTTCCAATCACCTCTTAACTCAACATTCAGGTGCGCCCTTAAAATTCCCCAATTTGAATACAACTAACGCATTCACATAGTCATGGAAAATTTCACAATTTAATGTCAATAACACATACGTGACTTACCCATACAATCAGCGCTCCTCTCAATTGTCTATTTGCCATTCAACCTGCGCTCCTACAATTCAGTCCAGCAATTTGATTTCTTTTCAATAGTATCCAGGAATCGAACAACTAGCAAGAATTTTCCAACCTGCGTCCGGTTTTCCCCTTGCAACTTCATTATGGGTTTCACTTGCAACTGTTTAACGTTTTCTTCAGCAAATCATCGCCCATAGGAATTGCATTAACATGCTTACTCTGGCAAACTGCGTCTTCAATACTTTGTCCACACTGTCAATTTCAGATTTGATTCATCAAAACGCTGACATGTCATTTCTGGATTATCAAAATGCTGTTGGCTCTCTAGCAGAATTCTGATGATCGATTGCCAATGCACCGATACATTCTTCAACACCCAGAAAAAAAACCGTTCCACTGCTTCTCCACTGCGCTTCTGACCTGTGTTCCAATTCTCATTAGACAATTAAACATCGGTTGAACAGATTGAACCCAATCATTATTAAAGACAATGGCTTATTGAAGGCCTCATTACAAATTCAACACCACTACAGAAAATGCTTAATCGATCTTGATATACATCGATTTTCCCACAGTACCAGTTTAACAAGCATTCAACTACATTCAACGGGTTATATTATCCAATCAACATCGCCATTCAATTTAAACCAGCGTTTCAACGTATGTCATCCGTCAATATAATTCTTACTAACAATTTTCCAAAATTAATTCTGCGCTTTTGCACACGATTTATCCATATCTTTATTGAGATGATTGCCTCCATGAATTCGACCTGTCAATTAAGTCAACCAACTTACGAAACATCTCTTAGCGTGCTTGGATATAGCATCAATTTCACAGGTAAATATTTCATAAAAAATAATAGAAACTTGAATGTTCAACTGTTCTATGTATCCTTTGTTGGATGTTCTACCATATAACGCAACATTTATCCACGGCATCGATTCATCGAGTTTGAATCGATTCTTAATGCATCATCAACACAGTTCGTGGGTTTCCAGGAATGCGGTCAGAACCCGGAAATGCCAATCTTCAATCTTCAATTTCGCCTTGTCCTACGTGTTGATACATGAATTGATCTGATTCTTAAATTAAACATTGACCTCACAAGTTAATGATCGATAGCCTTGGAATTGTCAATTTAATACTACATCAAATACTCAATCGATCTTGACATGCATCGAACTTTCCACAACTAAAATTGATTACGCATTCAAAGTATTAGAAGCGCTATTCACAATTTAATTGGTATTGAACCCAAATTCAGAAATTAACATCCAATTTCTAAAACCATCAATAAACTTCAAAACACACTTATCATATTAATGATGAAAACACTTACAAACTGTTCTTCCCGGCCAAGTATTCAACGTTCAAGGCCCTTACAAATTGCCAGAGGCTTACAGCCTTGGCTGTTCAAAACCTACTCTTAATCACTCACACTATTCAAGTCTCCATGTATTTTTGCCTCAAAAACCCCTTCCTATTTATACAATTTAAAAAATGATCTAATTAAATGCTCAATCCCCTTAATATCTCATCAAATCCCTAAATCTCTCAACATCCCTAAAAGATAGATTCTCATCCCTAAAACTTAGAAAATAATCCTAACTTAGGCTCCTTCATTAATTCTAGAAACTAATTTCTCTCACATTTACAATTTCTCACAAATAATTAATTAATCACTCAAAATAATATTAATATTTACATGAAATTTTAATATTTCTTCAAAACATGAAACCCCCTAGCTTAGGTAAAATACAAGGTGTTTTTCGGAGATGATGCTCCTGCATCACCAAGCAAAGAAACAACTATGGGACAATATCATTAACTCTGTTAATGCTATTTGGTCTTCTATCCAAGTCATATTTTAGTAGAAAGATTTGATAAAAGAAGCAAGCAAAGCTATTCAGAAAGTCAAATAAGAGCTAGGAAAGAAACCAGAGGATGCCACTGAGATTATCAACTTCCTAAATTCTAAGAAAAAGTAGGAATTAGAAGAAATTGGGATAATTGATAGAACAAAACAATGTTGGAGGTAAAAAGGGTAATTTCCAAGAGAAATCTCATGATACAGTTTGAATACAAGTGTCAAACCATGGAGCTAGCAGTAAACAAATTCATGAACAAATTTGATGTTTTGAGGCAGAAAGGTGTGCCTAATCCATTAGTCATTAATGATAGACTGATGTGGTATGAATATTATGGAAAGAAAATAAGAGAAGTGGCTAAAGAACATTCCAACAATTCCTCCGTGAAAATAATTCCTACAGGTAAAGTACTCTATCAAAATTTTGAAAACATCTTTTACCTCGAGCATGAGGTAAATCATCTCTTTTTGAATAAGCCTACTTTTCCAAAATACAGATAGGCTGATGAAATTTACAAGAGGATGGTAAAGGTTAAACTTCCAGATGAAGAGGCTTGGGAAAAATTATATGATTTATTGTGAAAGGTAAAATTAAGGCAAGTAAAAGAGAGACAGGGTCAAAGGTGAAAATAGAGCAGTCAAACAAGGCAGTAAAGTAAAATAAGAACTCACAGTGACACCAAAGAAAAATTTTAAAGACGAAGACAGTGAAAAACAAGTAGCGTGAAAGCAACAACCAAAGAGATAAGGCAACAAAATATCAAAGAAGGAAACAACAAACCAATAAACAGGGGAAAATTTCATTTAGTTACATAGGTGTCTCTATCTTCTTGCATGAAGATATTTTATTTCCCTTGAATAATATCTAAATCAGTTTTAGGATATTTTGTATCAATTTTTTTATAAATACTTCATAAGTCGAAGTATTGAGTGTGGATTCTTGAACATTTCTATAGTTGTAATCGATCTAAATACCCGACGGTTTATTGTATCATTTTCAAGTCAACGGACAGGACAAGTAATAAAGGCATTGCATTACAGGATTCATGTTTTGAGCTACTTCAGTGAAGTATATTTCAATTGTTCAATTGTTATTTTCTTAAGTATTCCATAAACTTGCATTTTTTCGAAATTTAAATGTTATAACAGGAATATTATTGCATAAATTGTTTAAGTACACTCTATTCTGAACTTTTATTCATTTTAATGTTTTCTTCTGATATCTGGATCTTAGAATTCTTAATTTCTCTCCCATCTTGATTGACGTCTTTCACCTTCCTTCATTATCCAGTTTAAGGAATCCTTAACTTCTCCTTGATCCCGATTGAAAACCATGACTTCACCATTCAGCCTAAAAGATTGGATTTTTCTCAAATACCTTTCCTTGTGAACACTTCCTTTAGAACTTGATTCTGTCCCATTTTCTTGACACATTGACTCCATAGCCCAATGGAAAAATAGACATACATCTATCCATCTAGATCAATAATTCCACCAACAAACCAAAAATCAAACCCAATCAATCTTACATAACAAGCCTAAAATCAATTAAAAACAACAAAGGTTGATAATTACCTCTAATATTTCTTAAACACACATAACAACCCTTGGAAATTATTGGAGTGATAACATAATGGCGACCATACTGGGGAAATCAGTCCTCAGTTTAAAATAAACCTTAAAGGAAACACTTTTCCTCATCTTTTCACCTTAAATTTGTTTTAGGGTTGTCAAGATTTTTCATTAAAAATTAAAATTCTGGCTTCGAAAAGGACATACTATACCAGGGCTCATCCTGATCCACAACTAGCTATAATTGTTGATGATCCTGACTAAATTTTAAGAAAAACTAAAAAAATAGAAAGTTTAGGAAGAAGTAGTCAATTAATAAAATAAAATTCATTGCCTAAAGAACTATCAAGCTTACAAGATATTGAATTCGATTTATCATTTGAACATTCCTTTTTTAGAACCAAATCTAAAAATTAAATCTATGATGTTGTAATAGATCCTGATTTTATTCAATTCATTAAACAAAGGAAGGAAACTATACAACTTGACTTAGATCAACAGGTTCTAAAGAATTTTGATGAACTTTATGCTTTGACTTCAAATTTGATTAAAGATATAGATGAAACATATTTCCAACAGTCAGTTGAACTTGCTTCCCTAGTTGTTACTACCCCTAAGCATTATACTATTCCTTTAGAGGTTGTAAATCCAACTATATTTAGTACCACTTCATCTATAATATCCCCCACAGTTCATTCCACAGGGTCATTCATCCCCAAGCTTCCTCTTCAACCTAAAGTTTCAAGTTCATTCTCTAGCATTCCTTCTACATCATCAAGTGTTCCAAGTACATCTTCAAGTACTTCAAGCTCATTTTCAAGTTCTTTTCCAAGTACTTCAACCTGATCTCCAAGCACTTCAAATTTACCTCCTAGCCAAGCTAGAATCTTAACCATGGCAGCCAGATACGCCCCTTTGGTCTTACCAGCTTAGTTACATGCCATGCCATAAGATTACCAGAGTAAAATCTTTCAGTTTGATGGTACTCATCAATACACTGCACAACAACATGTAAGTAAAATGACTGATTACTTTGAATTACATGAAGTTGATGATGATGATGTTCAAATGAGATTGTTTGCACAAACATTAGCAAGAGATGTTAAGAAATGGCTTAAAGCTTTTCCTACTGGTCAAATTGCTGATTTTGCTGCTTTCCATAGATTGTTTTTCAATAGATGGGAAAGAAAGAAAAACCCTTTACAAATATTATCTAGATATGAAAACATTAGAAGAGATCTTAATGAATCTGTTCAGGATTATTGTACTAGGTTTAACAGTATTTATAATGCAATTCCTGCAAATACCAAACCTCCACCAGACTTGGCCTTAATCAAATTTCTAGATGGTTTAGACACTGATATGTCATACCAATTGAGAGAAAGAATTCCTGAAACCTTAGAATAGATGCAAATTAATGCAGTTAGTGTAGAAGAAAATTTGTTAGCTAAAAGAGCTAGGATGAGAAATGAAAGAAGAGTTACCATTAAGGATGAACCATCCACATCAGACATTAAAATAGATAGTTTAGCTAAGAGTATGGAAAGAATAATGGATAAATTAGAAAACATGGAAAGAAAATCACAATGGGATAATCAACAACAAGGTCCTCAAATTAGAAATTCAAACTTTAGAAAAAATCCTAATACTGGTAAATCAAGAGAAGTAGCACCTAATCAATTGATTAGACCACCTTTCTAAGAAAACCATGCTGAAAGTTCCCACCAAAATGAAGAAGACCAGGACACCTAGATAAACTTAATGCGAATAGATGATGATAATACTATTTTTCTTACCCAAGAAGAACATGAATTATACATGTTACAACAATTACAATTAGAATATGGAGATTCCTTTGACTATAAACAAGGCTATGAATCCGCAATATATGAAGCACACAAATGATATAGCCTTATAAGCAAGATGATCCAGGTGGATATTGGTGGTCACCCACCTATTCCACTTGGGGCCCCACCATTGTCTCTTTCATTTTTTCAGTTTCGTCACAACTTACTATTTTTAGCATTTTTTCAGGTCCTGAACTTCCGGAGCCGTTTTGAGGCCCTAAACGACATTTTTTGGGAAAACGGAGAGCAACATGGGTCCATGGACCGATGTTGCTTGTTCAAAATTTTTAGTACTCGAATAGATATTTCTAACAAGGTATGGTATGCATCAAACAGAGATCGTATGCCAAAGTTACGCCCCTGGGAAGTTGAAACACCAATTTACCCAAACGGGGCCCATAGTTTTGGCGCTTCATCTCCTAGGGTTAGGGTTTTGGCTGTTTAGGATTTCCCATTGTTTCTAAATGATAAATAGGCCCTCGAGCCTCATTGTAACTCGGTTCAGAGGCCTGTAGCCGCCACATCTCTTCTCAGAGATAGCTACCAGCGCCCTAGCTAGTTTTATTTCCATTCTGTCTGTAAGAAAATTTCAGTTCTTTGATATTAATGAAATGAAGTGTTATTTCCACTGCATCTCTGTATTTATGGTTATATGTTTATTCTATTGTGTTCCAGCATAAATCTGGATCAGTGGTATCAGAGCGGTCTGCTTTTTCTCGATCCTTCTTTGCATGTCCCCAATGAGGTCGGGGTATAAGGAGCTAGGGATTGATCTGGTGGAACCTTTGCAAGATCAGCCTCACAAACCTTGACGGACGCCCATGGTGGACAAAAAGAAAGATGAGGGAGCAGGAGATCCTATCAAAATATTGCTCGAGGAGGCCCTCGAAAAAAAAAGGAACGCGATGATGGATAACTTTTCTCAGATCCTTCAACGGCTGCCCACCAGCGGCGCATCTGCATCCAGCAGCCACTCTGGAGGCGCGACTCCTTTTAAGGTACAAGTAAATTTTGACATTCCCATATTTGAGGTTCAAATAGACATAGATGCCATACATAGATGGTTGAATCTATTAGAAGGATATTTCTCTATTCATGACTTTTCAGACTGGGAGAAGATTATTTTTGCACTCCTCAAAGCTACCCCCCATGTTAAGGACTGGTGGGAAACCTACAATGAGAACAAGGACCAGACATAAACCTATCTGTTCTCTGCTGTACCAACTTGGAATTCTTTCTGACACGTCGTCAAGGAACAGTACTATCCCGTGGGGAGCTATGAGGACAAGTACATACAATGGACCATGCTCTGACAACAAAGGGAGCAAGATGTGCATGAGCTGACAAATCTGTTCCATACCCTGCGCACAAAGTTGGGTATCAAAGATTCAAAGAAATATCTGGTGCTAAATTATCGTAGCTGTCTGCATAGATACATTCAGGAGGAAATGGAGTTCCTCGACATCTCCTCGCTTGGTACGGCATACCGGTATGCTGCCAAGATTGAGCAGAAATTAAAACAGAAGAAGCGGGACTTTGGATCTGCGAATCAAAAGCAAGGGAAAGGTGCTTCCAAACCACATAACAAAGGACAGAGCCAAGGCATGATGGCTAAAGACAACCCGTCAAATCCACAAGAAAATAACAACACCGCAAAGCCAAAGAAGGACACGAGAAAGTGGTGTGAGTTCCATAAGAGCTCCACTCACAACACAAGTGAGTGTCGGGCCAAGCAGTTGCTAGTGGCCGAGATGAGGGCTTCTAAGTCAGATTCATGCTCCGACTCCGAATCAGAACCTGAAAAGGGGAATGAAAAAGGGAAAAAGGTTATTGATGCGAAGCCCAACGCCACTGTTGGCACTACAAAGATCCAGAAGGAGGAACCGGAAGATCCAGAGGAGGAGGAACGTCTCTTCCACTCCCAGATGTGGGTAAATGGCTCCCCTGTACATTTCATTGTTGACAATGGGAGCCAAAAGAACCTCATTTCAACAGACGCCGTGAAGCGGTTGGGCTTGCTGACCACAGCTCACCCACATCCATACACCATCGGGTGGCTTCACCAAGGATGATATCTCTGCGTAAGCCAGCAGTGCCACCTTCCCTATAGCATCAAGCCCTTCACGGATGAGGTATTATGTGACGTTTCTCCTATTGATGTTTCTGATGTATTATTAGGAAACCATACTTGTGGAAGCGTCATGTTGTGTATGAGTCTTGACCTCGTGCTATTATTGTTACTTTGGGAAATAAGTTGTACAGGATACCAGAGGTACCACCTCCTGCTGCTATCTCTTTGGTTACTGCAAAACAATGCAGTAAGCTCATTTCCCAAACCAGGAAATTCATTTTCCTGATGATCCGCCCCCAGGGAAAGAACAAGACTGTGGCTACGACCTCCAGACAGGGCTCCTCTGTACGACAACAACAAATGGATAAGGTTGTGGAGAAGTACAGGGACATCTTCACCTCACCCACAGGGGTTCCTCTGCACTGTAAGGTCAAGCACCCGATTGATATGACCCCAGGTGCGCCGCTACCAATGGTCCGATCTATCGGTGCTCTATTATGGAGAATGATGAAATCAAGAGGCAAATTCAGGAGTTGTAGCAGAAAGGTCACATCAGACCAAGTTCATCGCCCTGTGGGAGCTCGATCGTGTTGGTATAGAAGAAGGATGGGACGTGGAGACTCTGTATTGACTATCGGGCGCTGAACAAGATCACTGTCTGGAATAGGTACCCAATCCCACAGATTGATGACCTTCTGGACCAACTCAAAGGTGCAAAATATTTCAGCAATATCGACCTGAAGTCTGGGTATTACCAGGTACCAATTGAACCCTCTGATGTGTGGAAGACTGCCTTCAAAGCCAAGGAAGGCCTTTTTGAATGGCTGGTCATGCCTTTCAGGTTGACGAATGCTCCCGCAACCTTCATGAGGATGATGGACGACATATTGCGGCCATTCACCAAGTCATTTGTAGTGGTGTAGTTGGATGACATTCTGATCTCCACCAAGACTTGGGAAGAGCACCTTCACCACATCCAACAAGTACTCCAAACACTGCGGCAACACATGTTGTGTGCCAATTTGGAGAAGTGCACGTTTGGCATGACCCAGGTTCTATATCTGGGATACATTATTGATGAAAGGGGGGTGCATGTGGATCCAACCAAGATCCAAGTCATTCGGGATTGGCCAGCCCCAACCACTATAACAGAGCTTCATAGCTTTCTGGGTCTTGCTAATTTCTACTGTAGATTCGTGTTGGGATTCTCTCATATCACTTGGCCCTTGAGTCAATTCACTAAGGGAGGAGCGAGAGAAAAATTATTTTGGTCGAAACCTCAACAGAAGGCGTTCACAGAATTGAAAAATCGCCTCTATTCTGCCACAGTGCTCACATTACCAGACTTGCAACAGCCATTTGAGATCGAGACAGATGCCTCTGACTATTCTATTGAGGTAGTTCTTACTCAACAGGGACATCTAGTGGCATATCACAGTGAGACATTGTCTGACACAGTTGGAAAGTATCCCACTTATGACAAAGAAATGTATTCCATTGTGCAAGCTTGTCGACAATGGAAGCATTACCTTTTGGGGAAGGAAACAATCATCCACACAGACCACCGGCCCCTACAGTTCATACAGAGACAAGGGAAGTTGGAGAATGATCGCCATCAGAAGTGGTCCACATATCTGCAACAGTTTCATTTGAACATAAAGTACAAGAAGGGTAGCACCAATAATGTTGCAGACTGCCTCAACCGACCACCGATCGTGGCACTCACCACCGTGCTCAACTCTTGTGGGCATGAGACTTATGATTGGCCGCTTCTCTATGAGAGTGACCCATAATTCGGCCACACTTACAAGGAACTCTTGGGGGGTACACAAGTTCCAAATTTTCACCTCCAAGATGCACTTTTATGTCACCTGGGACACCTTTATGTTCCTTCAAGCAAGCGTGCCAAGATGATATGGGAAGCACACGACAGTCGAGTCACTGGGAATTTCGGGGTCAATAAAATAGTATTAATAATGCAGAGGTATTTCTATTGGCCGAACCTTTGAAAGGATGTTGAGAAGCACATCAGATCCTGCACTGCTTGTGCCATTGCCAAACCGACCATCAAGAAGCAAGGCCTATATACTCCACTACCTACCCCTAGTCGACCTTGGGAATCCATCTCCATGGATTAAATGTCGGGCCTGCCTTCTACTAAGAATGGAAATGACTGTGTTTTCGTGGTCGTTGACAGATTCTCGAAGATGGCCATTATGGCGGCCTGTAAGAAGAATATCACAGCAGAAGCCACTGCTAAACTCTTCTTTGAACGAGTGTGGGTGCACTTTGGGATCCCACAGTCTATCATATCAGATCGAGATAGCGGGTTCCTCAGCACATTTTGGTCCAGCCTCTGGTCAATGTTGGACACAAAGCTCACCAAGTCCACAGCTTTCCATCCCCAAACAGATGGCCAGACAGAGGTCGTCAACAGAATGATTGTACACATTATGCGCATGTACAATTCAAAGCATCCACGCACATGGGACAAGAGCCTCCCCTATGTACAACATAGTTATAACCGGGCTCTCCACAGTTCAATCGGCCATAGCCCCTTTCAGGTGGGCTTGGGATTCCAGCCACTATGTCCCATTGACGTAGCCATGCCATTTGCAGCTGCTCAGGCCAATTCAGCTCATGTCTAGTCTGAAGTTGAAAAATCAAGTAGCTTCATCGAGCACATTCAACACATCCGCTAACAGATTCATGATATATTGGACGGAGCCAATGCTGAAGTCTTTAATAGCATGATCAACTGCTGTGAGTTCTTAACTTCAGATGCAGGTGGCCAGAGTGTGTTCATTTGCGGAAGGAATGTTATTCAGACCCCACTGCCATTCATCTAAACTCCAGGTCCCGGAACACACACTGCAAGTCCCACTCGCTGCCATGGAATAATGCACCAAACAATATTACCATTCATAATGCAATCATGCACAGTCTTTAGTGGCAGGATGCCTTCGTGTAACCCACCTCTCTTGGATACCTAGAACATCCTCAAGTAGCCTCACCTTAAAGAGAATTAAACCAGGCTGCTGGGGCAGGGCTCTCCTGGACTGTATCAGACATGAAAATAAAACCTAAGCAACCCAGGCTCACACATGTGTCAGTTGTCATGCTCATATCTGCACAAGAAAGTGTTCACAGTTAAGTTGACATTCCTCATCTCTGTGGAGGAACTTAACGCAATGGGGACCATTGCTTCCTAAGGGGGGAGGAATGATCCAGGTGGATATTGGTGGTCACCCGCCTATTCCACTTGGGGCCCAACCATTGTCTCTTTCAATTTTTCATTTTCGTCACAACTTACTATTTTTAGCAGTTTTTCGGGTCCTGAACTTCCGGAGCAGTTTTTAGGCCCTAAACGACGTTTTTTGGGAAAACAGAGAGCAACATGGGTCCATAAATAAATTTTTCTCATTCAAAATTTTTATTCCTCGGATATATCTTTCTAACGAGGTATTTTATGTGTCAAACGAAGATCGTATGCCAAAATTACGCCCCTGGGAAGTTGAAACACCAATTTACCCAAATGGGGCCCATAGTTTTGGTGCTTCATCTCCTAGGGTTATGGTTTTGGCTGTTTAGGATTTCCCATTGTTTCTAAATAATAAATAGGCCCTCGAGCCTCAATTTAACTCAGTTCAAAGGCCTTTAGCCGCCACATCTCTTCTCAGAGATAGCTACCAGCACCCTAGCTAGTTTTATTTCCCTTCTGTCTATAAGCAAATTTCAGTTGTTTGATATTAATGAAATGAAGTGTTATTTCCACTGAATCTCTATATTTATGGTTATATGTTTATTCTGTTTCATTCCTGCATAAATCCGGATCATAAGAATAAATTAGAAGCCCCTACTAAGAAAATTGTCTAATCACAGAACAAGAAAACAATAGAAGCTCCTGTGACCAAAGTACTACAAATCCTCCCTAGAGAAACTCAAAAAACTTCCACTCCAAAAATTGTAGACATCACACCTACTGATACCCAAACATCAACTTCTGCTAAAAATTTAGCTGCTGCCAAAACTACAACTTCCACTCAAATTGTCCCAGATACGGAAATTGAAAGTAAGATAGAGGAAACACAAACTAAAATACCAACTATAGATAAAAAGGATAAAAACACTCAAACTACAATTGCTAAGAAGAAATCATTCAGTTAAGAAAAAATTAAATATCATTTAACATCCAACTTGAGAAAACTAAATTGAAAATACCAATTCCTTTAATAGAGCTGGTGAAAAATGATTCATACAAATCACAGATCACTGAAACATTGAATATAGGTGAAGGAGAAGACATTGTTAACCTAAATGATGATCAACCAGAGTTACTATTTGGCCCTGAAGTTCATGGTAAACATCAAAAAGGAGGTGTCCCCCCATTTTACATTAGTTTGAACATTCATGACAAAATCTTACACAATGCAATGTTAGATTCGGGAGCATCTCACAACCTAATGCCAAAAGATGTCATGGAAAAAATGAATTTAGACATCACTAGACCATACAAAGATTTGTTATCATTTGATTCTAGCCAAGTTAAATGTCTAGGCCTGATCAAAGACCTTTGTGTGACTCTATTCCAATACCAGCTAAAAGTATTGTCATGGATATTGTAGTTGTTGATATCCCTCAAAAGTATGGAATGTTATTATCTTGCTCATGGGGAGAAAAATTACAGGGATCTCTACAATTAGACATGTCCTATGCCACAATTTCTATATTTGGTCAGCCCAAAAAGCTTTATAGAGAAACTTTGATGAAATACATGGTCAGTAGTGTAGAAAACCCATAGAACTATCCTATTTATTCCCTTCATTCTGATATGGACTCTTTTATCCTATGAAATTTAGACACTGGCACTAATAAAAACACAGTTGTAGAATAGAAACATAAAGGAATTGACAATGACAATATATTTCATGAATCTATTAGGCACCTATACTTTGATGGCTCAGTAAAAATATTAGGAGCAGGTGCAGGATTATGGATTTATAACTTAGAGAATGATCATTCAGAAGGTCATGCCTTTAGGTTAAACTTTAAGTGCACTAATAACATGGAAAAGTATGAAGCATTAATCTTAGGACTACAAATTGTAAGAAAAATTGGAGCCAAGAGAGTTTCTACCACGGGAGACTCAGAATTAATCATAAATCAAATTAAAGGAGAGTATCTTGTGAACAATCCTAGACTTAGCTAATACAGAGAAACCATTCTAGATCTGATTAATTATTTTCTTGAAACTGACTTTGCTACCATTCCAAGAAATAAAAACATGCATGCACACATTTTTGCTACTTTTTCCAGCACATGCAGGTTACCATTTCAGCCAAATCATCAGTACACTACAGAGGTAAGACATAGGTCAACAATAGCTGATAATCTGAAATATTGGCATATCTTTTCACAAGACTCTCAAATCTATAATTTTATGAATGCCAAGGGAGAATTTCAAAACTGTAATATAGATATTGATTGTACAGTCGATTATATAATAAATAGTGAGATAGATGTAAATAATGTAGATATGACTGAACCAAATAAATTCACTAGAGTAGAAATAGATAAATTAGAAATAGTAGAAATAGAAGACTTGACTAATAATGAATCAGAAACTTTTAACCTTAAATACAACTTTTTTCCTAAGGGATTAGCCCCTTTAGAAGATCTTTTTGACTCCAATGTTGTTGCTATAAAACCCAAAATTGAGCCCTTAAGGTTAGACATAGAAGTGTTGGGTGTGGAGCCTGATTATCTTCTTTATTTTGTATCACAACATTGCACCCTTGTTATTAATGGCGAGGCAATGTCACTTGTAATTAAACGTTTCCTGGGGGGTCTCAGGGTGGGGGGCGTGGGGCTGCGACTTTATGGATCCCCCCATGGCGGGGGGTTTTGGGGGCAGTGCCCCTGAAGCTAAAAACATATGTAAAATTTCCTTGTAAATGTATAGTAATTTCTAGTCAATATGGACCGTTCATTAGGCAGATGATCTGATGGTAGAAGTTATGTGTGATTTAGGGTTTTTTGCCCTAGAAGGAAACCCCTCATTTTGTATGAGGGTATTTTATTACAACTTTGTATTGTATGTGTATTCTCTGAGTGAGGAACTAATAGAGATACTGTGAGAGAAAACAGAGGATATTATAGTGGATCTTTTGTAGGTTGTGTCTCTTCATTTTGCTGGATAATAGAAAGGAAGGATTGGCTATTTGGGGTGGGTGTAGCCCAAACTAGATGAACCACGTATATCTATGTCTCTGGTTTTATGTGTTTTGTGTGCTTGTGTTTTCCACATATTTTATGCGTTGCATTGCTCTGTAATATAATTTTCTAACAAGAAGAATGTAACATAGGAACAGAAGAAAAAACCAAGCTTATCAAATTATCCAAAGCATTACCTCCAGTTAAAAAGCTGAAATACATAAGTTTGTTTAAAGAATTTCAAGATGTCTTTTCTTGGAGTTATGAAGACCTCTCAAGTCTTATGACACAAGCATTGTCCAACATAAAATACCCATCAAAGAAAATCAGAAACCCTTTAAACAAAAGCTTAGGAAGATTAATCCATTTCTTATGCCATTGATTGAAAAATAAGTAAAAAGGATGTATGAAGAAAAAATCATAACACCCATTAGATATTATGATTTCATCTCAAACTTAGTTTCCATTAGAAAGAAAACAGGTGAAATCAAACTCCATGTTGATTTCCAAAACTTAAACAAAGTGTCACTAAAATATAACTATCCTCTCGCCAAGATGGACCACGGTTTATAGAAGGTAGTAGGGGCATCCAAAATTTCATTAATTGATGGATTCTATGGATACAACCAAATATTATTTCAACTTGAAGATCAAGAAAAAAACATTTACCACTCCTTGGGGAACTTTCATGTACTTGAAAATGCTCTTTGGACTGATGAATGTAGGAAATACATTTCAAAGAGCTATTGATATAGATTTTTCCAAGGAGATTCATGAATTTTTAGTCATTTATCTAGATGATATAACAGTATTTTCCAAAACAGATAATGAACATCTAGACAATTTGAGAAGAGTTTTCATTAAATGCAGAAAATTTGATATTTTCTTGAATCCTAAAAAGACACTCTTTGGACTAGAAGAAGGTAAAATTTTAGGACACATAATTTCAAATGAGGGAATTAGAATTGATCCAGCTAGAATAGAGGAAATCTTAAACATCAGTCATCTTAGAAATATCAAATAATTACAGGCATTCTTAGGTAAAATAAAATTTCTTAGAAGATTAATTTCTAATTTAGCAGAACTAATCAGAGAATTGAATAGCATGTTAAAGAAGGATTCAAAACTTAAGTGGACAGTAGAGGGTAAACAGTATTTTGAATAAATCAAAGAATATATGAATAAAACACCTATCCTCATAAGTCCTAATTTCAAAAAATATATTATATTTTTTTCTTTTGCTTCAGAACACACCATTACAACAGTCTTGTTGCAAAATAATGATCAGGTTTATGAACAACTCATTGCTTTTTTCAGCAAATTCTTAAGAGATTCAACACTAAAGTGCAATATAATGGGAAAAAAAGCATTTTCTTTAGTGAAAGATATTAAATATTTCAAAGTGTACATTTTATACTCCTAGATAATTGCATATGTTCCAAATTTAGTAGTAAAGGACATTCTAACTCAGCATGGGCGTGATGGGAAAAGAGGAAAATCGATTGCCACTATATTGGAATATGATATTGAAATAAAGCCTACAAAATTGATTAAAGACCAAGGTTTAGCCAAACTCATGGTTGAATAGAACTGCCATGCCTTAGATATAAATTTTATTGCTCAACTAGATGATCAAGAAGAGATGGAGACTCCACATATGAGTGAAGCTTTTATAGATTCACCCTCGTATGAAGACATTATATTTGTTTTACTCAAACTACAAGCTCCTCCTGGTTTATCTAGAACTAAAGTTAGATTCTTAAAAATGCAAGAAATGAAATATTGTATCATAGATAATTCTTTATTTTGGAAAGATCATGGTGGAATTCTATTAAACTATTTATTGGAAGATGAAGTTGATAAAGTTATGCAAGAATTTCATGCAGGAGATTGTGGAGGACAACTTTACTGGAAATCAATTGCTGATAAAATTTTAAAGGCAGGTTTTTACTGGCCCACTCTTATTGCAGATGTTAGAAAGTATGTGACCTTCTATCACAAATGCCGGATATTTGATTGGAAAAAGAAACTCTTGCCATTACCCCTCAAACCTATCTCAAGAGAAATGCCATTTCAATAATGGGGTCTACACTTCATTGGTGAAATTCACCCACCCTCCTCTGCCCATCATAAATGGATATTGATAGCCACTAAATAATTTACCAAGTGGATAGAATCCATCCATTCGATACAAGTTACTGACTCTGTCGTTATCTCATTCCTTGAAAATAATATCCTTTCTATATTTGGATGCCCTAAAAAGCTCATTACTGATAATGTTGCTGCATTCAAATTCAAGAAAATGGTGGACTTTTGTAACAAATACCACATCACCCTTGGTCATTCCATTGCCTATTACTCTCAAGGTAATGTAATTTCAGAATACTTAAACAAAATCCTAGTTAATATCATCAAGAAGCTGTTAGAAAATAGCAAGAAGACCTGGAACAAAAGGTTGGTTGATGCCTTATGGGCAGACAGACTAACTCCCGAAAAATTTATTGGTACATCTCCCTATCAATTGGTATATGGGATTTATGTTGTTTTTCCATCCTCATTGGTAGTGCCAGTGATAAAAATGATCCAATATCGGCAAGTAGAACCAAATGATATCCAAAGGAGGATAAATCAGACAATTAATTTGCAGCAAACCGGGGAAGAAGTTTACATCAAATCACAAGTGATCCAAGACAAAATCAAAAAGATATTTGATAATAAAACCAAAGAAGATTATTTTTTCAGTGATAAAGTACTCAAACAGGATTCTATAAGAGAATAAAAAGGTAAACATGGTAAATTTTACTTTCTATGGAAAGGCCCATACATCATTTATGGTTATAGAGGTAACAATGCATTTTTCTTAAAGGAGTTAGATGGAACAAATCTACTAGGTGGACCAGTCAATGGTAGGATGTTGAAGCACTAATTTTCTCCATATTAACAATAATTCATTTTATTTTTATTTTTTCATTGTGAATAAAATTTCAAAGTTTAGATTGGATTGGATTATTATCTTCTAAAGTTGAAGCCCGAAGAGAAGGCCCTAAACTTTAAAAGGTATAACATCATATGATTGAATAAAATTCATCTCAGAAAGCAGTGTCAAGGCAAGAAAGGTCAAAGTTCCAAGGCCACTGATCTTAAAGCTCTTGACATCTCACTAGTAGATGCCATCCCCAAGTGGAGCCACTGTTAGGGTCCTATAATAATAGGGATCATACTTTTGAATTAACTATGTTAAAGTCTTGTAATATTGTACATACTTTGCTTTCTGAAAATGTTTTCCCATATTAAAAAATTAAAAGAGGGTAAGTCCTAAAAGAAAAGTCAAATTACTAAAAGAAAAAATATCAAAAAATAATATAAAGTATGAACCCCACAAAAAGAGATAAAAATATATCTTGAAAGTGTTGCACATTGAAATTCCACTACTTTAGTTTAGATACTTTTGTAAATAAAATTGTGTGTAGCTTGTCCAAAATGCCAAGGTGAGGATTTAATCTACGTTGAGGCTGTCGAATGGTTCTTACATCCTTTTCAGTGTAAATGTAATGCATTCATAGCTTAGGGTCAATCCCTTTCATATCTGAGTAATCCCAAGCGAAAGCCCCTTTATTTTTCCTAAGGACTTGAATACGTTTCTGTTGCTGATCATCACTCAGATTATTGTTAATGTTCAGGATCTTCCCTAGCTCAATTTCAATAGGTTTGCTATTATAAACAATGGTTGTTGGTATTTTTTGGTCATTGATATATCTCAGGGGATCTTCTTCGATTTTGTTGTCAAGGACTGCTTTAATCATGTGGCATTTCGAACTTGATACTGTGGTAGGATGATTGATAAAAGTATTAATGACATTATCTTTAGTTTTGTTTTTGAATTCAAGGGCATCTACCACAAACAATGATGACTGAATATTTTTTTTTAAGTACGTTGCAGGTTGCTTCCTGTTTTCATAATAGTCAAACTTGGTTGAGCAGGAGGGTATAAAGCTAAATTTTTCACATCATTCCCCCTGGTTATAGTCATGCTGCCTATCTGACAAATGATATAAGCATCAACAGTCACTAGCCAAGGCCTTCCTAATATTAAGGGATGTCCATCTAGCTGGTTCCTAGGGTTAATAATCAAAAAATCTGTCGGGTATTCCGAAGTGTTTACAGAAACCATCACATCTTGTAATGTCCCTTCTGGTCTAATGACTGAGCGATCAGCTAGTTCTAGTAAGGTAGTTGTTGGTTCCAAGGTTGTGATGACAAGAATGTTACAAGTTGTAGTTGTGAGAATATTAATGGCTACCCCTAAGTAAACTAAAGCATTGGGAAAATAACTTCCATTTATCTGGACTGTTACAATAGGGTTTCCGAGATCCTCATATTTTACAGGAGTCTCTTTGCCTAGTAATAAATCTGACAAAGTCTCGACAACATGGGAATTAGGGGTTGTTTTTGTTTTCCTCACAGACTTCGTTATACACAATTCTTTAATAGCTTTAGCATATATTGGAATATCTTGGATAGCCTGGAGGAGGGGAATTTTTATACAAATGTTCTTAAGTTCACCCAAAGATCAAAGTCAGGATATTCAATCAGGCATGGTATCAGTAATCTTTCTGGGAATGGGGGGGAAGTGGTTATGGTTTGTTCAGGATTTTTTTTTTTCTGACTGTATCTTCCCCTTGTTTTATTTGTTGGTCATCTACAGTCAGAGGCTTATTTTTGTGTGGTTTTTCAGGTTGCAAATCTTTATCCTTATCTAGAGTGATTATGCATCCAGATCTCAACTTAAATTCGTTACATTCTTTCAACTCATATTTAGATTCTAAACCCTCAATGATTTGTATTGACTAAATTGGTCTGTTGTTAGGATTTGGGTTAGGTTGAGGTAGAAGTTGTGGTCATATATTAGATTGAGGATTATGCTGCAACATTTAAGGTGCTGGTAAATTTGGTTTAGGCAGAGGAGCTGTCCCCATAGGCTGGTTCGTAGATCTTTGCCAATTTGATTGCCAGTTCTGGTTTTGTGACGTGGAAGGGGACCATTGGGAGGAATAAGGGTTGTTTTGCTAGAATGGTAACGAGTAAGGGGAATTTTTCCAATTATTATTATTTGGATTTGACTAATTGGGCCATGGTGGCATAAAAAATGCTTGAGGTGGAAAAAAAGGTTGGCTTATTCTGCCATGATGCCCTTGAATATTGTTGATAATTATATTGCGAGGGAGGGAAGAATGAATATGGATCGGTAGGCATACCTGTCTGACACGCTTACCATTGACTACATTGGTTCAACAGATATACTGGTTCCCCTTATTCTTTTGCTTCCTTGAAGACTGATTTTAATCCTAGAAGTGATGGGCAACTTTCCGTGGTGTGTTCTTTAGTGCATATGGCACATGTTTGTATCGTATCTAGGGGGAATTCTTTATTACTATGTTTCTATCTTCAACGGGGGTATAAAATAGCCAAATTATATTCTTCTATAGCCTATTTTTGCTTAGCTTGCATGACATCCAATTGTGTTGCCAGGATCCCCAGGATATCAGTCTTGAAATCCTCCAGATTGCCGATTTCGCTTCGTGTAATGCTTCCTCCTGATGCTTTTCTTTCTCTGGGGCTTGCATCGCATCCAACTGGTTTCATCCTCGTAATTCCCCTAGAACACTTGATGCACAAATCTATAATATTGTTATATTTTTCTTGATAAATGTCACCTTTACCCATTATATTTTGTGTCTCTATCCATTGGTATTTCATACCTCTGATCATTGTGGTTTTTAGAACATTATCAGGTATATTTTTGTAAGGATATATTTGCAGATTATATTGAAAGCACTCTACATATTCTTCCAAATTCTCACTAGGCTTAGCTACCATTTGAAAATTTTCATCTTTTAGTTCTCTAGTTCGGCAATAATCTTGGAATTTTTTAAGGAAAGATGTTTTCATTTGGTCCCAGTAATTGATGGTGCCTCCACCAAGTCCCATAAACCAACAGAGAGCTGCCCCCTTCAGAGTAGAGGGGAATAGCTTCAGCTTCTGAGGGTCGGTAACGTAATCATAACCCTTGCATAAGACATCAAATTCGAAAAGGAATGCATCGGGATCTTTTGAAGTTAGCCCATGAAAGGTAGGAATGTTCTGTAATGGGATAGCCTTCCTGGGGGCATTAACAGTTGTGTCAAAAATAGGGTATTTCAATGTTGAAGTTTGGGGTTGCTGGTTATTAGCCATTTGGTCAAAAATATCCAATATTCTTTAGGGATTTCCAAAGCTGGAGAGTTATTCCTAGGATGTCTACAACAGGTTGGAATGGTTCTAACAACACTACCTTGATCTGGAACACTAGGTGTCCTTTTTTTAGTCACTACTTCAGGAGATCTAGGTTCTGATAATTTAATTTCAAAATTTCCTGTTTCTCCTTCTCCTTCACGTAGGTTGCAAGAATTTCCTTCTTGTGAAGGAAGAGTTTGTGAATTCTCAGTATCTTGAAAACTCTGCTCAATCCCTTCAATCTTACTGTGAATCTCAGTGTTAGCTATAGATGGTCGTCCTACGGCTTGAAGGAAGTCAGTAGGATGTATGGCAGTGACAATTCGGGGTCCTACTGATGACTGAGACTCAGCTTTTCTTAAGATTTCATCGATAAAAGTGGATCGTCCAAGGGTCACCAGTACCTTAGGTTTTTTAGGTTTATAATGAATAATTTTGTCTTTTTCAAGTCATTCCCTCTTAGTCATTCATGCAGAAATACAAACATCCATTCCTACCTTAAACTCTTACGCGATTCTGCTAGAAAGCGGGCAGATGAGTGAGAATTTTACTCATTCACTACATAGGTTCTTACCTTCTGTTTTTAATACCCAATTCTCCCTCAACATAAAAACATCAATCATACATTACTCTTTTTACAGAGTGGCAACACACTCCCTGGCAACGACGCCAAAATGTTGGGTGCTAACAGGTGTCTTTAAAAAATCGTAATTGCCTCACATTAATTAGCAACCAGGGTAAGTCGTTTTATCTCAAGCGTGTACACAATATGTGCAAGATATTCATACAAAGAGTAATGCTAAATCCAATCATTTAATATAGATGCAATCATAAATCTTGAAGCTTTAAAGAAAGTGATTCAACTAATCATTATAACCAAAAACTGTGATTCATTCTTAATTCAACTAATTCAACTGATAATCAACCGAGAGCACTGAAGCATTAGTAAATCTTTCAGCTGGATCTAAGCTATTGAACAGAAGGAAAGTATTGGAAATAACTTTCTATTCTTTAAGTAATCAAAAACAATTCTTTTAACTAGCAACTAATTCCTTAAGGAAATAAATTGTAAATGCATATTCAATGGAAATAAATACCAGAAATCCGAATTATCAACTGCAAAGTGGAAAAGCATAATACACTTGCAATAAAGGAAAAAGTATAACACAGGGAACAACAGTGAGATTCACCAGAGATAGGGCCCTTAGCCACCGACGAATACTACTTAACTACTCCAGAATATGTGAATGAATAGCAACGCGAATCATATATTAATCATCACAGTCAATTAACATCACAATCTGATCTGGTTGTTCAGAACTATGTTCTGTGAATTACAATTACAAATTATGCAAAAATGAGAGATACATCATTCATGATCCTTGAGAACTAGCTCTCCATGTTCGTTCATTCTTGCGCTAATCCTCACTGATTTATCTTTGATTTGACCGTATTTAACATGTTTTATTTCCCGTGATTAAGTCCCATTGTTTCTTCTGTTAATTTCAACATAAAAAGCAACAAGAATTAGTTTGGACGGTCAAATCGTATTGGGATCATTTTTCATTCATTCTTCATCAAAATATTTCCACTATATTATTATATCATGGCACAAGATGGATAAGGAAGAGAAAAAAGACAGTAATCAAGAGTAAATGCATACCTATTGCAAGGCTCAACACCCCTGCACCATATTCTGATTTCGAACCATCAAAAAATAGAGTCCAAAATAAAGATTGTTTTGGAATCTGATTGCTAAAATTAGTACATTTAGAAGAGTCAGTTTGAGAAAAAATTTCAATTTGAGAAATAATAGTATTTATTGGAAAAGGTGAGACCTGAGCATTGAATAATCTAAGGAATAATTCAGCTAAATAGTTTCCTATGATATTATTAGTAAAAGATATAGGTTCATTTGGTCCTTCTAATTCAGTAACTATATGTTTCATAAATTTCTCACGTTCAATTCTAGTTTGATTTGGTTTGCCATTATATGGTAACCACATATGTGACCAATAAGTAGCAAAATATCCATGTAAATTTTCAGACCAATCCCTACTTAATATAAGACCATAAAATTCAGGGATTTCTGCGACTAAAATATCAATCACTTGTAGTACCCTTGGATTAGATGACAACCTGATAGATACTAACAACATTTCTCCAATAACTTCAACTTTTGTTCTATCCAATTGAGCTATATGTACAAATGTTTTTTTAGGACTGATATTTAATTTTGTACATAAAAAACTATATAAATCTACCTTATATCATCCGAGGGCTCAGATTTAATTGATGAGCTTGTCTTTATTTTCTACCTATCTACTGATTAGTCAGGATTAAAATGTCTTGAAAACATGACAAGTCAAGTTTACACAGTTTAACTCATCATGGATTATGGCATTTATTGACACTCTGCCATAATCATCAGCAAAAAGTAAAAAGTAGTGGCATTTGGACTTGCACACTTTCATGTTTTATTTCTTTTTCTTTTGGGGTCTATATTATTTTAAGTCCTTTGATTTTTCTGTTAGGACTTTTACCCTATTTTTTATTTTTTATTTTTTTATTTTTTGCAAAATTTGGGAAAAGAACTTGCAGAAAGCAAGGTATGTACATATTTTACAAGACTATCATAAGTCAATTCCAAATTATGAATCCTATACTTATAGGACCCTAAAAACGGCTTCACATGGGGATGGCATCTCCTTGTGAGATTTCAAGAACATCATTGACTAGTAACCTGATCCTTTGAGCCAATCCCAAACATGCATTTTCTTTGTTGTAAAATCTCTGTGACTGAAACTCTTGAACTGAATTTAGTCCTTTTTTTGCAAACTGAAATCTGATCTGAAACTAAAATAACATACTGCAATTCTCAAACCAGACTGATAGATCTTAAATATCTTTAGGACCTTCTCCTTGGCTTTAAATCTTAATGAATTATTTCAAAACTAGCTGAAAACTGAATACTGAAAAAATGAGCTTATTTTCAATCATCTATCTACTCTAATCTACTGTTAATTTTGTTGAATCAGGTAATACAAAAATGCCAATGAAGCCAGTCAAGTAACTATAGAAATGAATGGATAATTTGACTTCTTGTCATCAAAATTGGAAACATAACTTGATCATGTGTCTTCATAATCAAAGATATGATGTGTGATGGAAATTGCTGATAGATTTGATCCTCATAGATAAATCATGTTTGTAGACTTGAGCTAAAAACATTCTCCATATAATTTGCTATAGGATCATCAAAAGCATAATGTATGATTTGTGCTTCTAGGCCTTTGATGACCTATTTATTAGTTGTATTCTTAATATTAAACCCTGAAACTATTTCTTCAGTCTTGTGCTTGAAATAATAATCATCCTCAATCTGCAAGTCAAAAGATAGTACAATTTCCTCTTGCTTTGGAGAAGGAATATTTTCCAAGAATTCTTTAGGATCTCGGAAATTTTAAGACTGAATTTGAGAATGCAAAAGTTTAATGCCATTTTCATATTTTTCAGAAATTAACTCAAGAACACATATTTTAAGTTGAGGAGAACATTTTCTTGATTTCAAAATAAGAAAGACAGCTTTGAAAAAATCCTCATCAAGCTGAAATTATAATAAACCATCCCTTAATTCATTGAAAATATCATGATATGAAAGGTTTACCACAGACCCTGTCATCTTGTATCACCATTAATGATTAGGAATATGGATTTTTTGGTTATGGAGTTTCTTCTGAACTTTGAAGTTTTGGATCTTCGACAATGGAGTCATCAGGTGGATGATTTTAACCTTTGTATGTCTGATCACTATCCACCATCATAGATTAGATCTGAACCTGTAAAATATATCTGAAGAAAATGTTAGTCTTCCCCAATATGGTCGCCATTACGTTATCACCCTAGTAATTTCTCAAGATTGTGGGCTTTTGGTTTTTAGTTTAAGAAAACTAGGGGTAACCACAAACCTACTTTGGAAATTTAGGATCTAGCCTTCCTAAATTTCAGAGAGGGCTCTCTCTTTATGAATTTTTTTTTTTTTTTTTTTAATGTTTTAGGCTAGTTATGATAGAAAAATTGGTTTTGATTTGAGTTGGTTTGGTGGGAAAAAAATCATTTAAAGGTAAACTAGGGAGAAATCTACTTGACCATTGGGCTAATGGAGTCTAAGTCTAGATAGCAGTACTAAAAGGCAAGGCCAAAGGATGAAAATGTATTCAGGGCAAGATAGATAACCCTCAGAGCTTTGGGTAAAATGTTTTTGATGAAATGGTGAAGTCGAGACAAAGGGCAATGAAGAATCCTTTGATCTGGACAATGGAGGAAGGAGGCAGAAGTCAAACGAGAGTAGGAGCAGTTAAGAATTCCTAACACTGGAAATCAGTTGAAAACATTTAAATGGTAACTTAGTTGAGAGAGGGAGCCATAAGCTAGTCCTGAAGTAATATTCCTAGTTACTCATTAAGAAATAAAAAACACATAATGGAATGAATGAAACTTCAGAAAATAAACAATGACAAGATAGATGCACTTTACTCTTTAACTTATCACGAGAATATTGAATTATGATGTCCAATTAGCTTTGTCCAGTCTGCTACTTTTGAAATCAACACATGTAGGCCTCCAATGTATTAGAAAAAATCTATAGTAATCTTAGAAATTTTATTGCACCTAAAATACTTCAAAGAGTGAACTATTTATACAAATTCTAAACTAGAATATCTTGAAAAAATATCAAGATTGGTTTACAAATATCTCCAACCATTTTACAAAAATAGAACTTAAGTAAAGGACACTAAAAAATAATGCATCTATTTGGCACTATTTTTTATGGATAGGTGATGGCATAGAGGAAAATTCGAATTTGATCTCAACTCTTAGTTGATGATGAGGCATCCAAGTCACTAACTATTTCCTTCCTTTGTGCATTATGCTCCAGCCATTCTGCAAATTTGGGGTCCAATGATAAATTTGTATTTATCAATCCGAAATTGATATGTAAGAAATAAAATAAGTTATTGTAGATGAATATGTTGGTGAGATAAAACTCTCCTAGTTTCCTAAATTTCTGCTCCAGCTATTCACAATAGGCTCTGCAAAAAGATGTGTAAAATAGAGTTTTACAGAGTCTGAAACATAGGCTGTAAAGATCCGCATGTATCTTTCATTATGTAATAGATGTGCACAAAGTGAGATAGGTTTCTGTAGATGGATCTCCTAGGAAGAAAAACCTTCTTCCTTTTTGTAAGATGTATTTATGATTGGCCACAATATTCTCTGCAAAATGACGACTTAATAGGAATTTTCTGCAAAAAGTGTTTTCCAATATTGTTTAATATTTCCCAACCCATAATGGTTGTTAGAAAAGTGAGAGAGGTTTTTAAAAGAACATAAACCTCCTTCAGTTTTGAAAAATTCATCTTGGATTGGTCACAATAATTTCTGCAAAACAATGACTTAAACATGAATTTTTTTCAAAAATGTTCCTTCTTGTTATGTCTTCATCTTTTAACCTTTTTGTTCTTTTAACTATTTTTACTTTCACTTTGGATAAAATTCATTGTTGTTGGTGAAAGTATTTCCATCTCTGTTAACCATTACTGACTCTGTTTTTACTTTTACTGTTTCACCTTGACTACTTTGTAACTTTGTTTTAACTTTCACTCTGACTTTTACCTGATACACTTTAACTCTGATGCTCTTTGACTGTTCTGTTTTCACTGTCATTATGAATTCTGATTTCACTTTTATCATTCACTGTGAACATTTCATCATTTTGATCTCTCTCTGACTTGATTTTATTTTTTTCTTTGTATAAAAACTGTTTGTTGAATGAAGGTTTTGAATTAAAATCTGAGAATTTGGAACAAACAATTTTGTAAACTAGTATTGAAACTGTTGGCCCAGTTTCTTATTTTGATAATAACCTGCAAAAATAAAACAATTTGTTAATGCAACAGAGGTCTGCAAGGAGGTGATTGAAGGCTTTTTGAAAGACCTGTGGAATGAGATTTGTCTGTGGAGGTTTAACTCTATTTTTTAGGCATTTTTTGGG
This sequence comes from Pinus albicaulis, assembly GCA_034641835.2. Lineage (NCBI taxonomy): Eukaryota > Viridiplantae > Streptophyta > Pinopsida > Pinales > Pinaceae > Pinus > Pinus albicaulis. The sequence continues at coordinate 1,711,423,426 of CM076581.1, forward strand.
TACTTCTGCAAGTTTAAGTTGTTTGCAAGAGTATTTCACTTTAGCAAAAGGGTAACTGAGAAATTTAGGCTAAAGATAGCTTCTGTTGGTCTTATTTCTCAATTAGTCTTATCAAAGGATGTAAAACTGGGATAAAATAGAAAACGAGGGTTTTCTGAGTTAGTTTGATTGATAAAAGGGGTTTGTATGATATCTAAAGGCTTTAAACCCCTTTCTATATGCGAAATTGATCTTTAGAGGTCACAATTTGAGGAAATTGGCTTCATAAAGGGATTTTATAAACACAGTATTTTTTGGGAAAAATTGGCCATGGTTTGACCTGTTTCTATGTGTTTTTTGGGCAAATTATATGGACAAATTCTCTTGATTTGGGCTTTGCTTTAGTTATGAATGGTTTTTACTTAGCAATTGCAAGCTTGAATGTCGAAAAATACCTCAGATGGTAGGTATTCGACTGTCGAAAGGGTTTCTGCAACTTTTTGTGGTTGAATTTGAATTTTTTTTCAACTTATTGGAGCTGAGAATGTCTTCTCTGATCTTGAAATAAGGAATTTGGAGTCAAATCTGAGTTTAAGGTAGGAAATCGACCAACACAGGTTAAAACAGAATTGGGAATCTTAACATGGCCAGGCAGTGCTCTTTATCAGTCAGGAATATGAAAATAACGTTAATAAGAATTATAGCAAAGATTTTAACCTTTGATACAAATCTTTAAAAACGTAATAAATGCTGGTCACATCAAAGTGGGCACGTCTTTGTTTTCGAATGTGAAAACAAGAAATGGTTTTCACGTTGGGATGGAGTGGTAATTTGTTTTCCTCCAACCGAACGCGATCAAATGGGGGCATGCCACGTCGCCGAAGGCGGAAATGGGAAAACCACCCATTTTGCATCCATTTTGGCTTCGGGCAGATGTTTGGTTTACGGGCGTGATATGGATTTTGCACCGTCGGATCATCGGGAAGGGAGCGAACGGCTGAGATTTGATGGGAAGGTGCAGTCGAATAGGCATGTGGGACCGGGGTAAGCCACTCCTGTACAGACATATATATATATATATATATATATATATATATATATATATATATATATATATATATATATATATATATATATATATATATATATATATATATATTGCAAAGTATGTGAGCGGGAGCACATGGAGTGAGGTTAATATATGGTTTAACCTAGGTCAACTTTATGTATAGCATAAGGCTATTACATACCGGGGAGAAAAATGGGAAAGGTTTAACCATTTAATGGATTAAAATCTTAGTTGCATATTGGTAAAACCTTAGGTTAAGGTGATGCGGGGAAAGATTTAATGAGTATATTACAAAGGCGAGGGGGTTGCTTTTTGTAACAAACTTTATTCTGTCTTAACACTTAGGATAAACATGGAATGGGAAATATTTTTGGGCATTCAACACATAGGATATGTATGAAAGCGATATTCTCATTTTTTATTTTATATAGTTTTAGACTTTTTGAAAGGTCTATAACCATAGGGGGCGGGGTATTAGATTAATGTTAGTTTTAGACCAAAGGGGTATAACTTGGGATTTTAATTCGACATGTGAATATTAAATTTGGTCCAAAAACTATATAATAGTGGGTTTTAGGGGGTTATTTATCATAAAGGGAATTATATAAGTAGGATAAGGTAATTTTAGGGATTTAGTAGCATAAGTTAGAAATTAGTATGACAAGGGGAAAGGAATGCACAAAAAATATACTTATATGACTAAGTAAACTGAAAACCTTAATGCTAAGTTTATCATTTTGATGATTTCACCACTTTTACTTAGGATAAGTTGTTTTTTGAGGATTTGTATGCTTTTTTAAATGGAGGAAGTTAATCAAAATGGGATATTATGTATCTTTGAGTTGTGATGGGTGAATGAAGGGTAAATAATGATAATTGGGGATTAATATAGGAATTCAACACTTTTAACTAACAATCATTGAGCCTTGGGTCTGGTCCCAACAAAAGTCAGAGAAATGCTCTGAGCCCCTTTGACTGAAAGTCTAGAATGCAGAATAACTATAAAGGATGGGAAATTAGTTATTTTTTCCTGATGATGAATATTTACAAGCTTCTTCCCACTGCCTTTTATGTACCCAAATTTAATCTAACATTTTTTCTTCCATTTTGCAGGTGCACTTGAGCTTGCTACCTGGAAACATTTTATTCTTTTGAAAACATAAAAACTATCTAAATCTACCTTATATCATCCGAGGTCTCAGATTTAACTGATGAGCTCCTCTTTATTTTCTACCTATCTATTGATAAGTCAGGATTAAACTATCTGACCAATCTTTATTCATTATCTAAAACATGGAAATTGGAAACATGACAAGTCAAGTTTACACAGTTTAAGTCATAATGGATTATGGCATTTATTGACACTCTGCCATAATCATCAGCAAAATGTAAAAAGTAGTGGAATTTGGACTTGCACACTTTCATGTTTTATTTATTTTTCTTTTGGGGTCTATATTCTTTTAAGTCCTTTGATTTTTCTTTTAGGACTTTTACCCTCTTTTTGATTTTCTATTTTTTTTTTTTTAACAAAATATGGAAAACAACTTGCAGAAAGCAAGGTATGTACATATTTTAAAAGACTAACATAATTCAATTCCAAATTTTGAATCCTATACTTATAGGAACCTAACATTCACCACCATTATCGCTCCGTAGAGATTTCACTTGCTTCCCCGACTCCTTCTCCACCAATGCTTTAAACTCACAAAAATTTGAGAATGTTTCACTCTTCTTCTGCATGAAGAAGATCCAGCATCTACGAGAATAGTCATAAAAAAAAATAACATAATACCTATGCTTTGCTGTTGAAGCAACCTAGAAAGGTCCACACACGTCTGTGTGAATTCTCTCCAGGATCACCGAAGCATGGTTCTCCTTCTCATGAAAGGTGGTCTTCACAAACTTATCCAAAGTACATCCCTTGCACTAATCTGACTACCCAAGAGTACCCTTGGGAAGTTCAGTGGAAATATGTTGCAAAATATTCAAAGTGCCATGGTGAAGATGGCCCAATCTCCTGTGCCATAATTTTCCCTCATCCCGGCTCACCACTTCTTCTACTTTTTCCATCATTTAAACGCAGTCATCTACCTCTAGCTTGTAGAGATTCTTAATTTGAACCCCTATATTCTTGTTTTGACCCATTTTTTTATGTTGAAGGAAGTATTTTCCCTCACTGAAAAAAACATCATAACCTTTGTCTTCCAGCATTGCGACCGAGACCAAGTTCTTCTTCAGACCTAGAACATGCATAACATCCTTCAACAAGAATGGATTACTAGACTTCCTCTCAAAGGTAATGGTCCCAATTCCAATCGCACTGTACCAACCATCGTCACCCATCTCTATATGCATCTGGAGGTCCTTCTCCTCCAAGTCACTAAACAACTCCTTGTCTCTCGTCATATGGAAAGATGCACCACTATCAAGATATCAGACCGATCCCATTGCGCTTGAAAACAAGCATGCGATCAAAGAGAAATCAAGTTCAAATTGCAAGGCTAAGGCCTCTCTAGCTACAACTCCAGAAGCCTTCTTGTTCTTGTTCTTCTATGGGCAGTTAGTGGCGAAATGCCCATGTTCGTGATAGTGAAAACACTTCACCTTGGAAAAATCCTGCTTCTTACCTTTAGCTTCGGATTTTGAAGGAAATTTATTCCCCTTCCCTTTCCTTTCTTTGGAAGAAAAATAAAAATTTTATTCATCTTCATTCTTCAATGAAGAACCATCCCTGGTACTTTTCCTTATCTCCTCCTGCACAAGATCTGACCAAAGTCACTCCCATCCCGGTAGTTTCTCCCGTCCATTGACAGAGTCTTCGTAGCTATGCCAACTCTTCGGAAGCCCAAGGAGAGACAAGCTCACCAATTATTCATCATCAATAGTAACCCCCACACTTCCCAGTTCATCCTTGCAGTGGATGAACTTCGTGAGATATTTTGGAATACCATCGCCCTTCTCCATTTTTATTTTCCTGAGCTTGTCTTTAAGCGCCAACTTCCTTTGGTCGCTTCTGCTTTGGAAAAAATCTGTCAAAGCCTTCCAAATTGTAAATGGAGTGGCTTTCTCGTGAAGTTTGGACACAATATGGTCCTTCACACCTTCCAACATAATTCTTCTTGTCTTTTCTACCTTCTTTTTCCATGCGTCAGGTCCTGCAACATCACTAGAATCCAGCTTAGGAACATCGCTATCGATGAAATCCTTCAGTCTATTATCCTATAGCACTGGCTCCATCCTGTCCTTCCAGGCTATGTAATTAGAGCTGCCATCAAGGGCATACTCCAATCGCAACCCATTGAAAGACATTTCAATGTATACTCAACTTCTACACCAAGAATTTTCTGCAGCAAATTCGAATTGTCCACTAGCACAAACTCAACAATTCTTCACAATTGCAATCTTCAATAATTAACACTGCTCTAATACCATGTATAAATTATATACATTAAGAATTCATATGTCCTAGATTCCCCTGATCTCACAATATTTAACTTCTTGCAAAATACAGAATCATTTCACTATTAATATTTTGCGGAAAATTAATTGCAAACACATGTGAAGCATAAATAAAAACAATCGCACATAACACATTTGTTTAATGGGAAAGCTTGAAGCTAAAAACCACAAATATCATATATTATTTATCATGGAGATCATGTAACAATCTCATAAAAAGCTTAGTACATCAAGCTCTTAGTACAATCAATCGTCACACACTAGTAAGATGAAATCTGCAAATCCATGCACTGATTTCTGCCCTCCTGATAGCCTGCCTCCACTGCGCAATCCCTGCTGAAGAATAGCTCTGAATGAATTCAAATTACACTTGCCTTGACTACGCAATCCTCATTGGAAACTCCAATGTGTGTGTGATTCAATCAATGCATCGCTATAGTCACAACGGATAATCCATCTCACCCTTTCAGCTACCTCTCCACTGGGTCTCCACTGGAACTAACATGCACTGTAGTTAATTGCTATATTTTTTCAGTTGATTAATGAGTTATTATTTGTGAATTAATTAACTAATTAATTCACTCCACTCTCACTAGTGTATCATTCAGTTAGACTAGATACAACTAGCTCAGCTGAGAATAACTCACTTTAACTGAGTTAAACTGAATACAACTCCGTGAACTACTCTTCCAACTCTGTCATAACTTTACCACTTCAGTTCTAACTGAGTCCTCCATGCATGAACCACCAGTAAAACTGATGCAGTGGCATTAGATTCTAGCTAGCAATGTGAAATCTTGTTCACATGTTGTGGCTAGTTAAGTTAAAATTCATTCACTGATGGGTGAAAGTCAAATTTTAATGAGAGGATTAAATTTCCTCAAACAAATTAATATTAATATTTTTTTAATAAATTAGGAGAATATTTAGAGATAAGTAGTTTTAATAAATGCTAAATTTTTTAGCATATCTAGCAGTAGTTGATAGATTCTAGGAGGATATTGGGCAAGTAGGATTTTGTCTCAATTTAGGAAATTTAATCCTAAATTAAGGAGGTCTCTGTTTTGTAATAAAACTATAAATTAGACTCTTTGTAATGGAGAAATTCGGAGTTGGCCAAGAGGAATTTTTTTGAGGGTTTGATTTAATAAATATTGCAAAGTTTCTGAATTGTTGTTTATATTGGAAATCCCCAGAGGTTTTACCTTCGAAATCCTATTGAGTTTGATATCACTGTATGTACACTAAGTTTGAATCGAAATTATGTTCACTGTATGAAGGGGGGGTTTGAATCTTTTTGAATTTGGTGAGTTATACATATTCTACATTAATTTGACTGCAATTTAATGTATATCAGTATCTATAAAAGAATACTTTGTTCTTTTTTCCAACGATGAAAATCATTTTTATTATCTGATACATGCTGGCAAATTGTACACCGAGAAAAGGGGATCGATTTATAAAAATCAATAACTATTCTTACGTTTAAGTCACAATATAAGAAATCGATAAGATTCAGCCTTTTGTTGAAAAACGTAAGTAGTGTAACCTCTGTTATTGAACGTGGTTAAACTTACATCAATTTCTGGTTATTTAAATGGCTATCAAGGTCAATCGATTCAAGCTTTAACGTAGAGAAGACGTGTTAGAGAGGAGCAAGGAATTTTTAATAGAATCGAATTAAAAGTCTGTGAAAACTAGCGTTCAAAGAAATCAGACACTGGAATTTTAGAAAAGCATTTTTGAATGATAGACCACCAGTATCGCGTGCCTCTGGAGCTAAGGAACGGTTTTGTGAAAACACATGCGATCGAATTAAATTTCAACACGTCATCAGCCCAAAAATGCCTATTTCGCGTAGCGTTGGGATGCTAACTCCTTGTGATAAATTCAACGCGATTTGTATGAGATCCGTTTTATCTGGAAGGTAGAAAATCTAAGGGTAATCGCCAATCAAGTTACATGGATGTTAATGAGGTATGGCCCGCATTGATTTCAATGGTAATTGTCCAATTTGAAAGTTTAATGTTAAACATTGAATGCATGGGTTCCATATAAATCAACGTAGAGCAAGTTCAAAGGTTTTATTTTGTAAAATGGGTTTAATAAATATTTAAAAAGAGTTGGAATATTATTATATGGTGAATTTTTAACCTTTGATTCATTTGCCAAAGCATTGAGCTTTTAAGAGATTTTGAATTTGGTTATAATGGAAGGAGCTAATATTGCATAATGACTTTTTTTTAAAGTTATTTTAATTTCATTAATCAAATTTGAAAAATTTGATGAATGAAAATGAGAATGAATAATTGAACCTAACTCCTCCGAAGTTAGAAACCATTGTGAGGAAATTTGAAAATCTCTCCTTAACGCCGGCACCATCATCGCCATCATTAGTGGTATCGGAGCTGACTTCAAATCATTTACCAGAGATTGGGAAAACTTCCAAGAGTCAGAAGAAGAAATCCAGCATGGTTGTCCAAATTGGTAGAGGTGCTGCTGGTAGGAGAAGAGGTAGGCCAGTTGTTAATGCAGAGGTACTGGAGACCATGCAACAAATCCAAGCCATATTGGAAGCAATTGAAGTAGGGCAACCAAGGGATCCTGAAGATGTCAGTGAACCTGAAGTTGAAGAAGAAGAAGAAGGAGATGTTGAGCTTACTCCTGAGATGAGATTCTTTAAGATAGTTTTAGGATCTACATCCAAGCCTAGACTTGAAGTATCAACTTTCGCAGGAGGATTGAATCTAGAAGAGTTGATAGACTAGATCAATGAGATGAATAGATGATTTGATTATGAAGATATGGCTGAAGACAAAAGAGTTAAATTTGCAGTCACAAAATTAAAGGGACATGCAACACTTTGGTGGGATGGAGTGCAAGCAAAGAGAAGGAGAGCTGGCAAACAACTAATCAAAAGTTGGAGCAGAATGGTGGCCAAACTGAAAGGTAAATTCTTGCCTAGAGATTATCAGCTTACATTATTTAGACAAATGCAGAATCTTAGGCAAAGACTAATGACTGTGAAAGAGTACACAAAAGAATTCTACAAAGTGAGCATAAGAGCTAGACAGATCCAAGATACAGCAGAAAAGATTTCCAGGTATGTGAATGGTCTCATATTGGAGATCCAAGATGAAATCATTATTTTGTCTCCTAAAACAGTTGAAGAGGCTTATCAAATGGCCTTGAAAGCTGAAGAGAAACTGCTGAGAAAGCAGTCTGCCAAAGGAAGAGGTACTTTCTGAGCAAAGGGAAGTCAAGGTGGTAGAGGGAGATCTATAGCACCAAAGGATGGAGCTACTAGCAGCTCACCTCAGCATGCACACACAGATGGTGATGCAAGTGGCAGAATAAATTCCCACAGAGGAAGAGGAGGCAGAAGAAGAGGAAGATAAGTAAGATGTTACCGATGTAAAAAATTGGGACATAGAGCCTTTGAGTGCCTAGAGAAAGAGAATGTGTGTACAATTCGGAGAAATTTAATTGTTGCTCAAACTGAAGAAGCAACAAAGTTGCCTGAAGCAGAAAGAGAAATTGTGCCAAAGAAGGGAGAATGTTTGGTTGTTAATAAAGTTTTGCTGAAGCAAACAAAGGAATTTTCTGAACCAGCATAGAAGAAAAATTTGTTCAGAAGTATCTGCAAAGTTCAAGGGAAATGCTATCAATTAGTCATTGATAGTGGCAGCATAGACAATATGGTTTATACAGAGGTGATAGAGAAGTTGAAATTGAAGACAAGGGAACATCCAACACCCTACAAGGTGTCATGGCTTTAGAAAGGCCATCAGCTAATTGTGAAAGAACAGTGTGAGATAGAGTTGTAGATGGGCAGCTACAAAGATAATGTAATGTGTGATGTGATACCTATGGATGTGTGTCACAGACTGCTGGGTAGACCTTGGAAGTATGACAGAGGAGCAGTACATGATGGTGAGTGGGAAAGAATACTTGTAGTAGATTGAAGAAGAAGAGGTAAATTTTTCTTTAGTTTGCAAACCTAAAGTAGTACTTCCTTCTACAAAAATTTATGATTTTCCAATTGAAATTCAAGAAATGTTGGACAATTATTGTGATATAATTGTGGATGATTTTCCTAATGAGTTACCACTTGTAAGAAAAATCAGCCATCAGATAGATTTGATTCTAGGATCAAATCTTCCAAACAAAGCAACTTACAGAATGACTCCAGTAGAAAATGAAGAAATCAGAAAGCAAGTGCAGGAATTGGTTAACAAAGGTTTGGTTCGAGAAAGTTTGAGTCCTTGTGCAGTACCTATAGTGATGAGCCAGAAGAAAGATGGAGGCTGGAGAATGTGCATTCATTCAAGAGAAATCAACAAGATAATAATCAGGTATAGATTTCCTTTGCCTAGAATTGAAGATTTAATGGACTGTTTGAGTGGAGCAAGATATTTTTCAAAACTTGATTTGAAAAGTGGGTACCATCAGATTAGGATAAGGGAAGGTGATGAGTGGAAAACAACCTTTAAGAAAAATGAGGGATTGTATTAGTTGATGGTAATGCCTTTTGGCTTATCAAATGCACCCAGTACTTTTATGAGGCTCATGAATGAAGTGTTAAGATAATTTATTGGTAAATTTGCAATAGTATATCTGGATGACATACTAATTTACAGCAAAACAAAAGAAGAAAATTTAAGGCATCTTAACTATGTCTTGAAGAAATTACATCAAGAGAAGTTGCTGATAAATCTGAAGAAGTGTTCATTCATGAAGGAAGAGTTGGTGTATCTGGGTTTTGTTGTTTTTGCTGAGGGATTAAATATGGATCCAGAAAATGTCAAAGCAATTGTGGAGTGGCCTTCACCAAAAAGTGTATTTGAGGTAAGAAGTTTCCATGGACTTGCTATTTTTTACAGAAAATTCATAAGGAATTTTAGCAAGATTAATGCACCTATCATTGAAACCATAAATAAAGACAAATAGCCATTCAAGTGGACTGCTGAAGCTGAAAATAATTTTCAGTTTTTAAAACAGAAAATAACAGAGAAACATGTATTAGTGTTGCCTGATTTTACTAAAACATTTCAAGTAAAGTGTGATGCCAGTGGAGAAGCTATTGGAGCTATCTTAAGTCAGGAAGATAGGCCTGTAGCATATTTTAGTGAGAAGCTGAATGACACAAGGAGAAAATACTCTTCTTATGACAAAGAGTTTTATGCAATAGTACAATCATTGAAGAAGTGGAGACATTATTTAATGTCTAAAGAATTTGTGCTATATTCAGATAATCATGCTTTACAATACATTATGCAGTAGCCTAAGTTAAATAAAAAACATGCTAAATGGGTTGAATATCTTCAAAGTTTCAACTTTGTTTTAAAACACATAAGTGGCCAGGCATACAAAGTAGCTGATGCCTTGAGTAGGAAGAACATTTTTTTCCAAGAAAGTCAAATTGAAGTGGTAGGTTTTGATTTTCTTAAAGAATTATATAAAATAGATTTGGATTTCAAAGAAGCATTTGAAGCATGTTTGAATCCTGTTTTGATTGATAGAAGCCAGTGGTTGGATTATTTCTTGCAAGAGGGTTTTTTGTTCAGGAGAAATCAATTGTGTATACCAAATTGTTCCATGAGAGAAAATCTCATCAGACAGAAGCATAGTGGTGGACTTGCTGGACACTTTGGTACTGATAAAACTTATGAGTAGCTGAGTCATTTTTATTATTGGCCAAAAATGAGATTTGAAGTGGAAAAGTATGTGAAGAATTGTAAAATTTGTCAGTATTCTAAGGGAAGAAGCCAGAATGCGGGTTTGTACATTCCATTGCCTATTCCAGACAGACCTTGGGATATGGTTAGTATGGATTTTGTTTTAGGACTTCCTAAGACACAGAGAGGGAATGATACAATTTTTGTTGTTGTTGACATATTTTCAAAGATGTCACATTATATTCCATTTTATAAAACCAATGATGCTACTCATGTTGCTAATTTGTTTTTCAAAGAAATTGTTATACTACATGATTTTCCTAAGAGCATTTTTTCTGATAGAGATACCAGGTTTGTTGGTCATTTTTAGAGGACATTGTGGAAGAAGCTTGGTACTAATCTGAGTTTCATCTCAGCTTATCATCCTCAGACTGATGGGAAGACTGAGGTAGTAAACAAAAGTTTAGGTAATATTTTGAGATGTCTTGCAGGAGAACATCCTAAGCAGTGGGATCATATTTTACCACAAGCAGAATATGCATACAATGATTCACCAAACAGAAGTACAGGATAGAGTCCATTCCATATTATTTATGGGATGCACCCAAGAGGAGTTTCTAAATTGAGAAATTTGGGAAAAGCAGAAATGAGAAGTGATGAAGGTGAAGAATTTTCTTCAGAGATTCAAGTAATTCATGAGCAAGTGAAGCAACAGTTACAAGACAACAATATCAAGTATAAAAGCAGAGAAGATTTGAGCAGAAGAGAAGTTAAATTTGAAGTTGGTGATTTATTTTTGGCTCACTTGAGGAAAGACAGATTTCCGAAAAGAGAGTATAACAAACTGAAGTTTAAAAAGATAGGACCATGCAGAATCCTGAGAAAATTTTCAGCTAATGCCTATGAAATTGAATTGTCATCTGATATTGGAATATCTCCAATATTTAATGTTGCATATTTGTATAGGTATGAATATGGTGGCACATATGAAAGACCAGAAGAAAAAGAGTAGATTGATTGGGTAAAACAATTACCTACAACACAACCATTAAAAATAGAGATGATCTTAGACAAAAAGGTGTTTAAGAGAACCAGAGGACAAGAGTATTTCCAGTACTTGATTAAATGGAAGAATCAAGCAATTGAAGATGGTACATGGATGAAAAAAGCTATGTTGCAGAAACTGGGAAGTTCTGTGAAGGAGCTAATGGACAGGAGCCCATGAATAATTTTGTCCTTGGGAGTCTGATGCAGGGGCATAAGATTCTAGCCAGCAATGTGAAAGCTTGTTCACATGTTGTGGCTAGCTGAGTTAAAATTCATTCGCTGATGGGAGAAAGTCAAATTTTAATGAGAGGATTAAAATTCCTCAAACAAATTAATATTATTATTTTTGTAATAAATTAGGAGAATATTTAGAGATAAGTAATTTTAATAAATGCTAAATTGTTGAGCATATCTAGCAGTAGTTGATAGATTCTAGGAGGATATTGGGCAAGTAGGATTTTGTCTCAATTTAGGAAATTTAATCCTAAATTGAGGAGGTATCTGTTTTGTAATAAAACTATAAATTAGAATCTTTGTAATGGAGAAATTCGGAGTTGGACGAGAGGAATTTTTGTGAGGGTTTGATTTAATAAAGATTGCAAAGTTTCTGAATTGTTGTTTATACTGGCAATCCCTGGAGGTTTTAACTTCGAAATCTTATTTAGTTTGATATCACTGTATGTACACTAAGTGTGAATCGAAATTATATTCACTGTATGAAGGGGGGGTTTGACTCTTTTTGAATTTGGTGAGTTATACATATTCTGCATTAATTTGACTACAATTTAATGTATATCAGTATCTATAAAAGAAGACTTTGTTCTTTTTTCCAACGATGAAAATTCTTTTTATTATATGATACATGCTGGAAAATTGTACGCTGAGAAAAGGGGATCGATTTATAAAAATTGATAACTATTCTTACGTTTAAGTCACAATATAAGAAATCGATAAGATTCAGCCTTTTTTTTTTTAAACGTAAGCAGTGTTAACCTCTGTTATTGAATGTGGTTAAAATTACATCAATTTATGGTTATTTAAATGGCTATCAAGGTCGATCGATTCAAGCTTTAATGCTGAGAAGACGTGTTAGAGAGGAGCAAGGAATTCTGAATAAAATCGAATTAAAAGTCTGTGAAAACCATCGTTCAAAGCAATCAGACACTGGAATTTTAGAAAAGAGGTTTTCAATGATAGACCACCAGTATCACGTGCCTCTGGAGTTGAGGAACGGTTTTGTGAAAACGCACGCGATCCAATTAAATGTCAACACGTCATTAGCCCAAAACTGCCTATTTCGCGTAGCGTTGGGATGTTAACTCCTTGTGATAAATTCAACGCGATTTGTATGAGATCCATTCGATCTGGAAGGTATAAAATCCAAGGGTAATCACCAATCAAGTTGAATGGACATTAATGAGGTATGGCCTAAATTGATTTCAATGGTAATTGTCTAATTTGAAAGTTTAATGTTAAACATTGAATGCGTGGGTTCCATATAAATCAACGTAGAGAAAGTTCAAAAGTTATATTTTGTAAAATGGGTTTAATAAATATTTCAAAAGAGTTGGAATATTATTATATGGTGAAGGTTTAACCTTTGATTCATTTTCCAAAGCGTTGATCTTTTAAGAGATTTTGAATTTGGTTATAATGGAAGGAGATAATATTACATAATGACTTTTTTTTAAAGTTATTTTAATTTCATTAATCAAATTTGAAAAATTTGATGAATGAAAATGAGAATGAAGAATTGAACCTGACTCCTCCAGAGTTAGAAACCATTGTGAGCAAATTTGAAAATCTCTCCTTAACGTCGTTTTGTACTATACAACAACCCTCCCTTTTTCTTAATCTTAGAATAAAATTCATTTAGAAATAGGGTCCCTTTTTCTTTTTATAGAAATAAAAGAATTAGAAATAAAGATTCATTGTTTTGAAAAAGCTCATCTTTGCTTGTTTAAAAACAAAATACAACATTCAAAACTTCCGATCTGATCAAATATAAAATACCTTATCATAAAAAACAAGTCAAGTGTAAAAGTCTCATGAATAATAATCGCAATCGGAGATCGGAGGAATCCTTAAAGGAAAATTTAACATAGAAACTCAAATTCTCCGATGTGATTAGGTCAATTGCAAAACTTCAATCGCAAAACTTCAATCGCAAAGGGTTTAAGTTATTCATTTACATACCTCCGATGCGATGCGCCTAATCGCAATCGCATGATCGGAACATTTTTTAATGAATTCTTTGCGGTCAATTTCAAATTCTCTGATGCGATGCGCGTTATTATAAAATAAACTTTTCAAAAGGAAACCAAGCATTCGTTCGTTTAAATGAGAAAAACCTTTATATAGTAGACCCCACCATTGGAAATCGGAGAAAGCCATTAACAATTCTTTTTGATTGAAACTCCCCGATTGCGATCTATGACCATTGAATCGGAAATCGGAAAAGTTTGCAATCACAATCGGCAAATCGAGAAATCTATATTATGATATTTATGTACCATTTGAAAATTTTCGATGCGATTGATACGTTACAGTTATTACATTCGAAGAATTCAAAATAGATAAATATTATAATATTTCACAAGCGTAAAATCTCCAATTGTACGTTGGTATTCAATAGCAAATCAAATGAATATTGCTTTATGATTCGGTTTTAAATACATGAGTGTGACCCAAAGAGAACATTTACGTGTTATACGAGACCAATAAATAATGAATCATGAGTTCATAATCATTCCTTTCAAGTTGCTTGTTTGTCACGACTGAAAGTTTATTGTCTTGCAGAATCAAGGAACACTGAACCCTTTCATTCACAGACAAAGGGAAGTAATATCAAACATCAGTTAATGAAAGCCGAGAGAGCAATATCAAGAGCTAGAAGCATGATGAATGGAAAGAATAAATGATGAATAAAAGTCAACAGATCAACAAACTTCAAGCAATATCTTGGGACAATATGTGGACTTATTTAATTAAGCCAAACAATCAACAAATGGCTATTAAATTCCTTTCAAATGTTGTTGATTGTTTAATTCCAGAATTTTCCGATGCCACATATGCTGGACAACTACATTCCGAGATGAGTCATCCACCGAGGCTCCAAGATATGCTGAAGATTTGCAACTTGGCTACATCAAGCGAGAAATAAAAGCAATGAATCAGTTTCATTGTAAAAATAGTATTTCTGTTTTTAGTTTGATAGATTGTAGCAGTAGTAGTAGGATTCTGTTTTTATGTAATTTCTTATTTAAATCCCTCTCATGCATTTAGAGAATGGATCTGGAGTTGTAATATTTTTGACTTGGAGCTTACATTTCTGTACTCCATTGCCTCTTATATTTTATAAAGGATCACATCTGGTGATTTTGTGCTGAAATTATCTTTAAAGTGTTGCATTTCTGTACCTTTGGATTTGATTTTGCATCAGAGTTACTGGATTAGAGTATCAGATTTCATTTTAAAGTCTTCAAGATGAATGAGGTATTTCTATCTGTTCACTATTGATTTCTTTTGTCTTATGATATTCGCTTTAAAATTTGCTATCATTTATATATATTTGATTTTCACAACATTTCTTTTTATATATCATTTCTGAGTATAATTGAAACATTATCTTTCATTAAGTATATATATATATGGTATATAATGATGAATGAAATATGCTAATATAACTCTATTTAATTTCTTAAACAGAGTTATCTTTATTTGTTTCTGCACATTTCAATTTAAATAATAATACATTTTCATGGTTATTGTTAAATTGGAACAATCTAAAGTTGTATTCATATATGATTGCCCGGGTTAGTTTTAGGATTTCTTTATCAGTATTTAGTTTAAATTAAATAGTTTTATTTCAGTCAATTTAGTCTCATTTCCACTCATCCAAATCAACCCATCACCAACCCATTTAGTTATAAGGAAACTGGTCCTTTAAATCCAGTCGGAGTCACCATACCAAACGGAAAAGGAGTTGTCCTAAGGTCCCGACCGGGTGGTTTTCCCCAATGTTTGACACTGAGATTTTCTAGGCTTCAACATTTTTGGCGCTAGAAGGAGGGCCTGAGCTATGAATGGCAAGTAAATCTTTACCCACAAGCCATTCTGAGAGCAAAACACCCTCATCAACTTCTTCAATTTCTTCTGAAATTCAAAATCCTAGAGAAGAAATTGCGGAGAATATTCAGACACCCACTACCAAAATCTCAAAACATTTAGACAAGCAATATCCTGAGTCTCCTGAAGTACAAGATTCAATCCATAAATTGAAAGGATTCTCATTATCTCTTTAAGAGTCTGAAATATCTGAAGGTAGTGTAAGCTCAAAATTTATTCCTTCGAAACCTCTTACTAGACTGCAAAGTGAAAAACTTGGTATTACTCCGAAAGAATTTCTTTTACCTAGTAAGGGCAAGACAAAAAGAATTCAATCGGAGATAGAAAGTGATACAAGTTCATCATCTCATATTCAATTACCTGTTTCCGAAATCCCAACTCAACAAAGTACAATTGTTTCCACATCATCTCCTCAATCATCATCTCCTCAATCGTCATCTGCTCAATCGTCATCAATCTCAACATCATCTATTCCAACATCTTCTATTCAAACACCACCAGTTTCTACTACTCCTCCAATAGTTGTTCTAATAATGGCTAGGCCATGGGCTACTCCAGGGGCAGTCAACATGGCTGCACCTTTACATGAATTACCAGACAACCCTGGAAAATGGCTTCCAAAGTTCAGTCCAGATCTTAACATTCAAGATGAAGAACATATCAATAAATTTATGCTGGCTATAAATTTGAATGGAGTCACACATGAAGATATTGTAGTCAGACTATTCCCTTATACTCTTCAAGGAGCAGCAGGATCCTGGCACTTTTCATTACCTTCGGGATCCATAACAAGTTGGCCCATTTTTGCAGATCATTTTTTAACCAAATTTGGAGATGACAGATCAATAGCTACTTTAATCAACGATCTCTCAAATTTGAAAGCAGAACCCAAGGAACCCATTAAAGAATTCAACGCTAGATTCAACAAAATTTTGAAAAAAATTCACACAGATTCAAGGCCTAGTGAACAAGTCATAAGTGAATGGTACATAAATGCCTTACCCTCAAATATAGCAATTTTTGTAGATAGAGCTGCAAAACCTACATTAGCCGAGAATATGAAAGAGGCTATTGTAGTAGAAAAACGAATTATTTCTCTAGAAAAGAAAAATGCTATTGAGGAAAGGAAATCAAAGAAAGTCAGCTTCAAAGATGATTCAAAGAAAAAGGCCAAAGATCCATATGACATGGAAGGTTTACAAAAAGTTCTTAAAACCATGTCAAATGAATGGTTGAAATTAAAAAACAAGTAGCTGAAACTTCTACTAAAAAACCATTCCGAAATTTTAAAAGAAACCAAGTTGAATCTAGACCTCCTTATGCAATCTCTAATGCAGAATCAGAGGAAGAAGAAGAAGAAGATACATATTTAGTATCAGATGAGGAAGATGAGAATGAAGAAATAGCTGAATTACATGGAATGTGGGATTTTATTCTCCCTAATTCTGATAGTGAGGTAGAACAAGAAGCTATGCCTGTAAGTACTAGGAGTAAATCTACAGCAGAGCCTATACAAACAGCTCCTAAAAAGAAAAGTACAACTCCAAGTACCAAAGACAAATCCCCTGCAAAGAAAGTTTCTCTATTACCTACCCAAAATCATCCATCGTCTTCTAATCCTCCTTCATCGACAACAAAGACTTTAGTGGTGTCAGATCCTATGGAGTATAACATTGTTGAAGACATGAAAAAGATTAAAGCCAACATTTCCTTACATGAACTCAGCAAACTAAAACACCAGCAGAAGTTGCTATTAAAAGAATTAAATGCTACACCAATTGCTCCTTTACCAAGTGGTGTAGTTGCAAAAGCAGCTAGGGGAGCTGGTAAGCCACCAGATAAGGTAGATGCTACTGATACTGTGCTCATTGGAGAAAAGTCAAATTCTCAAACTCCTCCTTTTCTTCTGACTTATGAAATGTACAATAAGAATCTACATAATTGTTTGATTGATTCTGGAGCTTCCTCCAACATAATGCCTGCTTCTGTCTGTGCCAAATTGAATATCGAACCACAGAAATCGGCAGTACATATTGTTCAATTGGATCGCTCTAAAGTTCAAGTTGTAGGAGAAATCAATTCAGTTACTATCAGATTAGCTTCCGATCCTAGAATTGTCCAAAGAATTGATATTTTGATTGATGATATTCCTGAATTCTATGGATTAATTTTAAGCAAGGACTGGTCTACGAAACTTAATGGTTATATCTCGACTGATTATTCACATATGTGGCTTCCCTACAAAGGGAAACCAAATCAAATCAAAATTGAACGAGAAAAACATATGACCCACACTGTCACTAAATTTGAACAACCTAATGAACCTGTGGCATTCAACAACAATATTCTTGGAGGTTATTCTGCTGAATCATTTCTTGGAAACTTCAAAGCACCCCAATCACCTTTTTCTGTAAATACTTTTGTTTCTCAAATAGAAATTTTTTCACAATCCGATTCTTCCAGAATTGTAAATACTTCTGATGTAATTGTAGATAAGTCAATAGATAAATCTTTATTTTGGTCGTTATATTTTGATGGATCAAAGTCTAGTGATGGAGCTGGAGCAGGATGCATTTTAATTGATCCGGATGGAGAGAAAACCATGCTGTCATGTAGGCTAGAATTTGAGTGTACTAACAATACTGTAGAATATGAAGCCTTGGTTCAAGGTCTTTATAAAGCTATAGGGTTAGATGTTAAATACTTGAAAGTCTTTGGTGATTCCGAAATTGTCATAAAACAAGTTAGGAATACTATTCATTGCCTTTCAGGACATCTTAAACACTATCAAAACCTAGTACAAGATCTTACCACTCATTTTTTAACATTCAATATTTCTCCCATTCCTAGGAATCAAAATACATCAGCTGACCTGTTAGCTAATGTTGCATCTAAACTCCTTCCTGCTGAAGATTGTAGTCCTGATAGGTTTTCCGTAGAATTGATTTTTCGCCCATCTGTCCCTGATAATGTCACAAATTGGAGAGTTTTCTATCATGATCAAGATATTTTAAATTTCATGACTTCAGAGAAATCATATGATGAGCAAATTATTGATGAAAATGATCATGATTTACAAATTGCTTCAAAAGGTAATGAAAATCCCATTCCGAAATCTGTTGTTAAATTGGAGGACTTATATGATATTAAAGACAGATTCAAGAAAGTCACTAATGCCAAGCTTCAAAGTTCCACTTTGAAGTTTGAATTAGTAAATCTTGGTTCTGATTCCAAACCTCAAAATGTTAATTTAGGACTCAATTTAACACCAGAGGAAAGGAATGCTTTCATTAAACTCTTGAACAAATATAAAAATGTTTTTTCTTGGAATTATGATGATTTAAAAACATATGATACTTCGGTTATTCAACACACAATTCCAATGCTTCCTGATATTAAACCTGTTCAACAAAAACTAAGGAAGGTTCATCCAAATCTCGAAGGACAAATCAAATCAGAACTTAATAAACTTTTAAAAGCCAAAATCATTTTTCCTGTCAGGCACTCCAATTGGGTTTCCAATATGGTACCTGTAAGGAAGAAGAATGGTGATATAAGAATCTGTATTGATTTCAGAAATTTAAACAAGGCATGTTTAAAAGACAATTTTCCATTGCCAACCATGGAATAGATACTTCAAAAGGTAGCTGGTTCTGAACTTATGTCCTTTCTTGATGGATTTTTAGGCTATAATCAAGTCTTAGTTCATATAGATGACAGATTTAAAACAACTTTCAGAACAAAATGGGGAACTTATGCTTATCAAAAAATGCCTTTTGGTTTAATAAATGCAGGAGCAACTTTCCAAAGAGCCATGGACATAGCATTTAAAGGTCTGATCAATAAGTCGGTTGTTGTTTATCTTGATGACATAACAGTATTTTCAAAAAAGAGAGCCAATCATCTACATGATTTAAAGAAAATATTTGAAAGATGTAGAAGGTTTGGTATTTCCTTAAATCCAAAGAAATCTTTCTTTGCTTTGGATGAAGGAAAAATCTTAGGATTTGTTGTGTTAAAATATGGTATATACATTGATCTAGATAGAGTAAAAGAAATTTCTGATATTTCTTTACCTCATAACAAAAAATCCATGCAATCATTTCTTGGACAGATCAATTTTATAAAAAGATTCATTCCTGATTTTTCTTTAATTGTCTTACCTATGCAAAATGTGATCAAGAAGAATTTAGTATTCAAATGGGGGCATAAAGAGAAAGAAGCCTTTGAAGTGATCAAACAAGAGATCATTAATGCACCAGCATTGAGTACCCCGGATTTTTCTAAATATTTTATTTTATATACATTGGCCACCGAGACATCCTATGCAGTTGTTTTAACACAGCTCAATGATCAGAAAATTGAAGCACCAATTTCTTTCTTTAGCTCAAATCTGCAAGGAGCTGAGCTGAATTATTCTGATGTTGAAAAACAAGCCTTTGCCATGTTTAAATCAATCAAGCATTTCAGACCTTTTCTCTTGAAAACTCATACAAAAATCATTGTCCCATTCTCTGCAGTGAGGCAATTATTAATTCAGAGAGAAGTAGGAGAAAAACGAGCTAACTGGGTAACAACTTTGCAAGGATATGATGTTGATATTAAACCAGCTAAGATTGTTAGAGGACAAGGTTTTTGCATACTATTGGCAGGAGCTCATAACATACCAAAAAATCAAGATTCAAATCAAGATATTCAAGTAAGTCAGATAAGTGTTACGGATTTTGAATCTCAGTATGCTGATCTCATCTATTACTTGAAAAATGGGTATGCTCCTTCTGATCTCAGCTATAAGAGAAAACGTGCTTTAAGGTTAAAGGCTATTAAATATGAGATCATTGATAATGTGTTATTCAGAAAAAATTATGATTCAATCTTATTAAGATGTCTTGAAAAGATTGAAGCCGAAAAGGTTTTGCAGGAATTGCATGATGGACCAGTAGGAGGTCATTTTGGAGGTTATACCACAGCTCACAAAATAATTCGTGCTGGTTATTACTGGCCTACCCTTTTTAAAGATACACATGACTACGTAAGGAAGTGCAAAATTTTCCAAACTGCAAGTGGAAGACAAAGGAAACCAGCTTTTCCTTTGCAACCAGTGAGCATTGAGCAACCATTTGAACAATGGGGGCTTGACATTATTGGTGAGATAGTACCTCATTCTTCCAAACAACACAAATACATCCTTACTGCAACTGATTACTTTACGAAATGGGTAGAAGCAATACCTTTGAAGGTAGCCAATTCTTATGCAATTATTAATTTCATAGATCAATTCATCATAACCAGGTTTGGTGTACCTCAAGCTCTTGTCTTTGATAATGCATCTTATTTTTTCGGAAATAGTTTAATAGAATTTGCAGTCAAACGAGGTTTTAAACTGAAATATTCAGCAAATTATTATCCACAAGGTAATGGTTTGGCTGAATCCACTAACAAAAATCTCATCAAAATCATTAAAAGGACTATTGATCAAAATCAAAAGAATTGGCACAAGTCTTTAATCTTTGCATTATGGGCTGATCGTATCACTGAAAAAGCTTCAATAGGAAGTTCACCTTTCAATTTAGTTTATGGAAAAGAAGTTGTGATACCATCAAATTTAACTCTTCCATCATTAGCTCTAGTGCAATTTATTGAAGAAAATCCTTCTTCATCCATTCAATTGAGATATGATCAAATCCTTAAACTAGAAGAAGATAGAGATAAAGCTAAAATTATTCATGAAAAACATCAACATCTTGTAAAATCTTATTTTGATGCAAGTTCTATCGGCTCAAAAATTTTGTCAATTGGTGATCTTGTTCTGAAATGGGATAAAGCACATGAAGAAAAAGGTAAGCATACTAAGTTTCAGAAAATGTGGCTTGGACTATTTCAGATCATTGAAAAGATAGGCTCAAATACATTCATACTCCAAGATCTAACAGGTAAGAGAGAATCTCTTCCTGTAAATGGGCTTATCTTGAAGAAATTATTTTCATAAGGAGGTAACCCCTTCTTAAACTATACATATTCCTTTCTGCAAAGTTTTTAATTGTTTTTGCAAATAAAGGTTGTTAATGAGTCTCTAATTGACTGTTTACTTGTTAGAAAAATTCTTAGGAAGAATATTATAAATATTTATTTTATGTAAATAAGAATTTTTAAAGAAATGATCATAGTCTTTTGATAGTTTTAAATAAGATGTTAAACTTTGAAAGATTATTCCAATTATTTGCATGATCTTTTGAAAACTTGAAGGAAATGTAAATCATTATAAGTTTATTAAGCATAGAAAGGTTATCTATAAAAGTAAATATTATTCAAGTTTTGGTACTCAAAAAACTCTGAAAATTGTCATCCATTGATTCTTAAGTATAAAACTATTTCACCCCATCCATTTAGGTTGTGATTTTTTAGAATGTAATTCTAAGAAATTATGTAAAAAATTTTAAGAGATAAGAGGTCTCATCATGAGCCGACTTACCATATTCATAAGAAGTAATGAAACTGACATTACCAATACTGCACATTAAAACAGGGTAATGGCTTATAAATATAAGACAAGGGGTCTCATCACGAGACAACTTGTTCAGTTTAATTACAACTAGTGAATGACATTGTTATTAACTGGCTACCAAACAAGAACAATGACTCTTAAAAATAAAAAAATAAATAAAAGACAAAAAAAAAACATGAGATAATATGTTTTATGAATTTATCTTTTAAAAAAGTTATAATCTTAGTTGGATGGGACAATGAATAGTTAATGGTTAAAAGGTAACCATGTCGAAACTATGAACGTTTGCAGGCAGCGGAGGCAATACCTATGACAATAGAGTATATTATAAAACCAAACTTGGAGAAATCCACTTACTTCATCATTAATACCAATCAAAGCTTGAGATGACCCAAAAATGTTTTTATTCTCAAGAGACTAGAAAGAAATTGTAAATAATTTTTATTCTTTTTCATAAGTTAGATCTTATTTTTGATTATCCCAGGATAGTTTTCATTATCTTTAAAAATATTTACTTACTAAAAATATAGTATTCGTTTTATTTTTTCAGAGATAACTGGTTCTTTCAGTGAATCGCCAATTGTTGTACTATACAACAACCCTCCCTTTTTCTTAATCTTAGAATAAAATTCATTTAGAAATAGGGTCCCTTTTTCTTTTTATAGAAATAAAAGAATTATAAATAAAGATTCATTGTTTTGAAAAAGCTCATCTTTGTTTGTTTACAAACAAAATACAACATTCAAAACTTCCGATCCGATCAAATATAAAAGACCTTATCATAAAAAACAAGTCAAGTGTAAAAGTCTCATGAATAATAATCGCAATCGGACATCGGAGGAATCCTTAAAGGAAAATTTAACATAGAAACTCAAATTCTCCGATGCGATTAGTTCAATCGCAAAACTTCAATCGCAAAGGGTTTAAGTTATTCATTTACATACCTCCGATGCGATGCGCCTAATCACAATCGCATGATCGAAACATTTTTTAATTAATTCTTTGCGGTCAATTTCAAATTCTCCGATGCGATGCGCGTTATTATAAAAAAAACTTTTCAAAAGGAAAACAAGCATTCGTTCATTTAAATGAGAAAAACCTTTATATAGTAGACCCCACCATCGGAAATCGGAGAAAGCCATTAACAATTCTTTTCGATTGAAACTCCCCGATTGCGATCTATTACCATCGAATCGGAAATTGGAAAAGTTTGCAATCACAATCGGCAAATCGAGAAATCTGTATTATGATATTTATGTACCATTTGAAAACTTTAGATGCGATTGATACATTACAGTTATTACATTCGAAGAATTCAAAATAGATAAATATCATAATATTTCACAAGCGTCAAATCTCCAATTGTACGTTGGTATTCAATAGCAAATCAAATAAATATTGGTTTATGATTCGGTTTTAAATACATGAGTGTGACCCAAAGAGAACATTTACGCGCTATACGAGACAAATAAATAATGAGTCATGAGTTCATAATCGTTCCTTTCAAGTTGCTTGTTTGTCACGACTGAAAGTTTATTGTCTTGCAGAATCAAGGAACACTGAACCCTTTCATTCATAGACAAAGGGAAGTAATATCAAACATCAGTTAATGAAAGCCGAGAGAGCAATATCAAGAGCTAGAAGCATGATGAATGGAAAGAGGAAATGATGAATAAAAGTCAACAGATCAACAAACTTCAAGCAATATCTTGGGACAATATGTGGACTTTTTTAATTAAGCCAAACAATCAACAAATGGCTATTAAATTCCTTTCAAATGCCGTTGATTGTTTAATTCCAGAATTTTCTGATGCCACATATGCTAGACAACTACATTCCGAGATGAATCATCCACCGAGGCTCCAAGATATGCTGAAGATTTGCAACTTGGCTACATCAAGCGAGAAAGAAAAGCAATGAATCAGTTTCATTTTAAAAATAGTATTTCTATTTTTAGTTTGATAGATTGTAGCAGTAGTAGTAGGATTCTGTTTTTATGTAATTTCTTATTTAAATCCCTCTCATGCATTTAGAGAATGGATCTGGAGTTGTAATATTTTTGACTTGGAGGTTACATTTCTGTACTCCATTGCCTCTTATATTTTATAAAGGATCACATCTGGTGATTTTGTGCTGAAATTATCTTTGAAGTGTTGCATTTATGTACCTTTGGATTTGATTTTGCATCAGAGTTACTGGATTAGAGTATCATATTTCATTTGAAAGTCTTCAAGATGAATGAGGTATTTCTATCTGTTCACTGTTGATTTCTTTTGTCTTATGCTATTTGCTTTAAAGTTTGCAATCAATTATATGTATTTGATTTTCACAACGTTTCTTTTTATATATCATTTTTGAGTATAATTGAAACATTATCTTTCGTTAAGTATATATATAGATGGTATATAATGATGAATGCAATATGCTAATATAACTCTGTTTAATTTCTTAAACAGAGCTATCTTTATTTGTTTCTGCACATTTCAATTTAAATAATAATGCATTTTCATGGTTATTGTTAAATTGGAACAATCTAAAGTTGTATTCATATATGATTGCCCGGGTTAGTGTTAGGATTTCTTTATCAGTATTTAGTTTAAATTAAATAGTTTTATTTCAGTCAATTTAGTCTCATTTCCACTCATCCAAACCAACCCATTTAGTTATAAGGAAACTGGTCCTTTAAATCCAGTTGGAGCCACCATACCAAACGGAAAAGGAGTTGTCCTAAGGTCCCGACTGGGTGGTTTTCCCCAATGTTTGAAGCTGATATTTTCTAGGCTTCAACACGCCGGTACCATCATTGCCATCAAAACCCTAGGAATTGCGTAATTCCTTCAGCCCACTAATTTGCCAAATATGTACACTGAAATTAAGTGCTCCAAGAGAATAAGTTATTTTTTATTGTCAGATAATTAATAAGGGTTAATAATATCTGACATGCATCTATTTTTTAGATCGACGATCTATAAATAGAATTTGCCCAATATTCTAAAAATAGAATTTCATCTATTTTTCCAAGTTAACCAACCATCCACAAATAGTATCCTGCAACTTCTGAAATATGATCATCATGTCTAAAAACAGACATAGTCTAAAAGTATACTTGCGCCAAAAATAGCCTGTGGGCCCACTTAGTGAAGGTGACTCTTTTCACTAACTTCATCATCTTGTTGAATCTCAACATTAACTTGGCCAATCGGCTAAACAAATCCTATTTATCCTATGATCTATCTACCATGCTATCATGCTTCTAACCATGCAAATATTCGTGATCTAAATAAATTTTAAAAAAAAATTCTTGGAGTTTGGAGGAAAAAGGGCTAAAGATGCCAAGGGAAAGCTAACGACACGGAACCAGGTTTAGAGGAGTGAAAAAGGTGTTTGGACTTTATTAAAGTGCATAGTATCATAAAAAGTCTTTGGAGAGGGAGGATTTGAAAAATGCGATGGAAGAATTGCAATGGGAGGATGGAAGTGCGATATGTGATATGTGATATCACAATTCGTAATATCGCAAAGCTGGAGGTGAAGCATTCGTGTAGTCAGGAGGAAAGTGCGAAGTGCAAAATGCGATATGGCAGAAATTGCAAATGTGAATTGCGATGGGTGACGTGGCAACGAAGTACGGTATTATTGCAATCGAGTTTCGGAGGTGGAAAGTATTAATGGAAAATAATATATAATTCAATTTTCATTTTGCAGCAAGTCTTTAAAGGAAAAAGGGAAAAGTTGTGAAATGAAAATTTGCAATGAGATAGAAATTGCGAAATGCGATGGGATATAATTTGCGAAATGTGAAATGTGATGGGGATAGAAATAGCGAAATGAGATTTGCGATAGGGATGATGTGACAGAGTGATACAGTATTGTCGTAATCGGCAGTTGGGAGCGGTAAGTGTTAACGAAGTGAATGGAGATTGCGAAATGTGATTATGAAAAGGAATTCTTTTTTTTTCTCAATAAGACTAATTCTATTAAGATAAGAAATGTATAGTACAATCAAGCTTGCATGCAAGCGAAACAGAGAAGCATGGGAGCCGTAGGTGAAAGTTTTATTCACCTCGCTCCTGATAGACCATCAGGGAATGAGCAAAAGAAAACACGGGAATACAAAAAGTTGGCTCTGAGCAAAGGAGCCTACCCAGAGTGGGCAATTACTGCCATATGACTTTTTTTGCCTTTTTTCTTGCTTAATTTGACATAGCCAGTGGGGTTTGGATGAGCCATAACAAGTTGTAGACTATTCTACTCTTGTGGGGGAATATCCTTATCAGAATCTGAGTATGAAGATACATGAGAACGTTTCTGGGAGAACGACGGGGCTGAGGGGATTACCGGACTAATCGAGGGAGCGTCTAGTGGAATCTCATCATTCTACCCATTTGCTTCAATTTCCTCCTCATCCGAACTAGAGGAATCTATATCTTCCATAGGGGTTATACAGGAATTCCAGCTCTTGGATTTGGGTTTGCGATTCAGATTCTTCTTTTTGTCGAGGAACTGGGAATAAGAACTCTGGAGGTGCCCCGTTTGATGACAATGTCGGAAACGAAAGACTGTATTTTTGTAATCTAAGGTTTGTGTCCAATGGAAATCTCTAATCTTGAGGTTGATCTGCTCTGGCAGACCTTTGCTGATATCTATTTCTGCACATATTTTTCCGTAGGTGTAGAGTCCATTTTCCTTTCTTGAGGAGTCTGTAGCTAGAAAGTGTCCCAATGTATCTCCAATGGCTATGAAGACAGAGATATGCCACAGATGTGCCAGAAGATTCAAGAGCCCAACCCAAATGGAAATCTTGGTGATGACAGCTATAGAAGGGTCGAAATCTAGAAACCAAGGGGTGAGGAAAAGTCCAGCCGAACCCCAGAACCAAGGGCCTCCCGTTAAGGCCTTCTGGTAGTCTTCATTTAAGTCAAAATCCATGATGAAGAAACCTTTTGAACATAAGAATATATTTCTTATTTTAGTTCAATTGGTATGGATCCATTGGTATAGATCTACTATTCATGGCCATAGCCCATTAAATCTTCATATGATTGCGGATTCTGCAAAAAACTAGTAGCGTTCGTCAATCTCAGAATGAGAGAAATTGATAGTGGGAACTTCCTCCGATTTATCTACCAAAAACGGCTTTGGAGCCATAGTTGGTTGAGCTACTTTCGCAGAGGACTGTGGATGGGCAGCATCTCTATGGACTGCATCTTTGAAAGAGAGAGAAGGGCCAGAGGATGCTTTCCCTATGGAGCCACCTCTTAGATGAAAGGTAACTGTAATAGAGGCATCCTTTTGAATGTTGTAATGGAAGAGGGGAAGGGGGTTCATAAGTTTCTTACCCTTATATAACAGTCTCAGGTAGACGGAGGGGATTCCCAGCCTACGTTCGAGCTTTTGCAGAAGATCCTGCACAAGATTTGTTGCACGCACCCAATGCATTATCGTGCTACCCAAGAGTGTGACTTGGATCTGAAATGCAAGTGCTTCTTCTGGCAAATCTGGCTAGTTCGAAAAGGAAATCTGCGTCCGGGAAACAGAGGACAGATCCACGTCCAAACTTGCCAGGCTTCGAGCGATGGTTAAAGCTAGACGAGGAGCACAAATATAGTCAGCTTGAATTTGCATCCTTGTCGCCTCTACAGTCCTATCTGGCGGATTCAGGACATAGATCCGCTGCTTGCATGTGCCGGAGAAGAGATCTAAGGGATCTTCAGGATTGCCCCTAATAGCAATATGAGCTTTTTTAAAAGCATCATCGTTAAAGCCGACTGGAACCTTTGCGGGGAGAGCAGACACCCAGACGACGACAACATCTATGCCGAGGGGGGGCCTATGCAAAGGCATGCTAACCTACAGATTCAAGTCTGCGACACAGTCAAATAGTGATACCAGTGTTCGTGTTTCAGCTTGCCGAGTTGGCAGGTTCAAGAGGCAGATCTGTTGCTGCCTTGCTGCTGAAATGAGATCTGAGAAGTCTCCAGTAAAGTATTTTTTTCTCTGAGATCAACAGTGAAGGTGGCGGCTCCAAAGCCGTCTGGATCGTCTGTAGGGTATGTAGTCACCCAGACGATGGAGGTGTCTCTTCCCTGTACATCCTTGTGTAGAAGCTTGCAAGCCTGCCAATTCATGTTTGCGATCTGAACCCTGAGCAGAAGGCGACTGGCCCTTTGAGAGGCTGAGCTGGTGCCGACCAGTGAAACAACGCTGCAAACCCTATTCTCATATTTCACCATCACTTTTCGATTACGAAAAGGAATTGCGGTAAGTATAAAAGGGAAATGGGTAAGGTCGATTTCTAAAGGATTTTCCAATGTTTTTGTTAATAATTGGAAAGGTAAGGTAAAAAGGAAAATCGAGAAAGACTTGTAGAATGACAAAGAAAGGGGAGAAGAGATCCTGTGAGATGCAAAGTTCGATAAGTGGGAGTTTTGAGGACAAAGACAGAGGTAAAAAATTTAATGGTTTTTGTGAATAAAAAGGGTGTGACAACTATTAAGGAGAGAAGAAGGAGGGAAATGGAGGTGCAACAACAATGTTCAGGAATGAAAACAGAAATGTAAAATGAAGCAGGATGACTTGATGAACTTTTCTAGGACTTTTGATACTTGTTCCTGTAATCAAACCTACTGATTCATGCATGAAAACAGACAAAATGCGTGATAAAAATAGTGATCAGAAAGCCATTTTTTGGCATGTGGGGAGGTCAGCTTTGCTCGAACTCTATTAACAGAGATGAGAGGGGAAGGGTTGACCACATATTTTGGATTTTTCCTATACTCTATTACTCTCGTAAGCAAATGAGGAACTACAACAAAAAATTGAAAGAAAAAACTAAACAACAATGAAACTATCAGAACTGAATGACAGAAATAAAACTAGATAAATGAAAGAAAGGAAATAATGATAACAACAAAGAATCTGAGGCACATGGATTGGGCCCTAACCCACGAGCCTAGGTCTCTAGAACTAGATCAATAAAAAGTCATGTGAAACTCATTGCATTACAAAAATACAGTCTTATTATAGCCCGAAGGTCTTAAACAACAAAATCCTAATAGAATGGAAAAGAATGGCATGGGATGGAATTGACCCTAATTAGATCTTGATCATATTTATTTATCCTCAAGGGAAGCTACCAAAAACTCTCTAGAAAATAATGATTGAGTCCGCTTTGACTCCAAGTAAACCATAGATTGAGTGCACTTTGGTATTCGAGTTTCTTGGCTGCCTTTGATAGTTAGGGAGGGTGGACAACCCCCTTGAATCTATCCAATATTTCTCAACAATTTCCTGATATTGTACTCATTTCATTAGGGGAATTTTGAGGTCTTAAATGGGCCTCCTAAGGAAATTATAAAATAATAGTGGAAATAATAAAATAAGATTTGATTACATCATCAAATTTTATACGGAAAAAAAGAAGAAAAAACTACTTTTTCAACTCGTATTTTCAACGTATCTCCCAAATTTTTTACTCAAATTTCCAGTGGGAGTACTCTTTGGATGAAAAATTTAATTCCTCGTCCAAGGAGTACCCATGTTGCATACTTTTGATGGATCCTGCTACACGAAAAATGAGAAATATATGAAAAACGTGAATAAAATCATGCTTTTCATGTATTTCTCATTTTCGTGTAGTAGTATCCATCAAAAGTATACAACATGGGTACTCCTAATATGAGGAATTAAATTTTGCATCCTTTTATGGCCTAAATCTACCTTAGGCTGAGAAAGGAAGAATCTAGGGTAACATCAAACCACGCTTAACCTGGTAGAGGGCTTTCTCCTTGTCAATCTCGCAAAAAATGATCAGTGAGGCTTGAGGTGACTTGAAATAAAGGCTGATTTTAGGTTAGGTATATATGTAAGAGAGTTTGATTTAATTTTGAAAGGTGTTTGTTGGATTAAAGGGAAGGGCAGATTTTGGGTCTAGGAAATGAGCAGTTTTGCAAGGGTCTGAATGGGGCAAGGTAGGAAACTGTTTTGATGCTTCAATTTTGAATGAAATGGATAGCTCAGACCGGTGAGGAGTTGAAGAGGGCAAGAAACTTTCAAGAATCCTCTTCAAACAATTGAAAACATAGAAAATATAAACAAAACTCAAGGTAGAGCACTGCAAATCTAATGAATTCCACCTTTATCCTTGTTTGTTTAAACTTAAGAAGAAATAAGAGGGAAGATGATACACATAAAGCACCAGTAAACTTACATTAACAAAGAGAAACACATCATCAAAAAAAAGAGCCACATGAATCTCAAGGAGTGCTGCAAACCATGGTCTATTCCTTTGCCAAACTGTAGAGATGAAATGTACAATGATGCTCAAATCATTCCCAAGTGTCCAACCCTAAAAATGACTATATTTTATGATATATAGAGACTTTTTTGGAAAGAAAATGCCTTCAGTAAATTTCAAATTCTTTAAAAAAAATTAAGTTTATTCATCTCTCATAATTATAGTCATTTTTTTTTTCTTTACTTATTTATAGAAGCAAAAGATCAAAATAATTTATCAGAAATTTGAAAATTTGAAAAAACCAATGATGATGCTATTTTCAACTTCTAATTTCCTAAAGAAAAAATAAAATATAAAAGCTTGATTTTCTAAGAGAAATAGTTTTTGAGAATTTGACCATTTACAGGGAAGGAATCTTTTCTCCCTGATAAATCTTGCAGCGAAAAGGTGGATAAGCCTATTTTTTCAACAATTTGAAATGGACCAAGCAATAATCTTTGGAATTTGGTATGCTTACCTTTTCCACATGTGCCTTATCCCATTTTAAAACAAGATCTCCTATTTCAAAAAAATTTGAACTAGTGGATGACGCATCAAATGAGGTTTTCACTATTTTTTGATGATGAGCATGTATAGATTTAGCTTTTTCTCTTTGTTCTTCCATTTTAAGAATTTGATCTTGTCTAAGTTGAAGGGAAGATGCAGGATTTTCATCAATAAACTACACTAAAGTGAATGATGGTATTGTTACATTCATGGGTATGATTGCTTCTTTCCCATAAACTAACATAAATGGAGAAGTGCCTGTTGAAGCTTTTTGGGTAATTCTATCTGCCCAAAGAGAAAACAATAGTGCTTTATGCCAATTTTTATGATTTTGTTCTATAGTTCTTTTGATGATTCTGATGAGGTTTTTATTTGTAGATTCAACTAATCCATTACCTTGTGGATAATAGTTAGCTGAGTATTTTAATTTAAAACCTCTTTTCAAAGAAAATTTTATCATGGTGTTTCTGGAAAAGTAAGATGCATTATCAAATATCAAAGTTGTTGGGAGACCAAACCTGGTGATTATGAACTGATCAATAAAATCTATAATACTTTGCGTATTAACCACCTTTAATGGGATAGCTTCTACCCATTTTTTGAAATAATGTGTTGCAGTTAGAATATACTTATGCTATTTAGAAGATTTTGGAGTTATTTCACCTATAATGTCTAACCCCCATTGTTCAAATGGTTGTTGGATATTTACTAGTTGTAATGGAAATGTTGCTTTCCTTTCTCTTCCTACCGCAGTTTGACACACTTTTCATTTTCTTTCGTATTTCATGTGCATCTTTAAATAGAGTTGGCCACTAGTAGCCAGCATGCATTATTTTATGAGCTGTGGTGTTTCCTCCGAAATGACCTCCAGCTGGTCCATCATGTAATTCCTACATTACTTTTTCAGCTTTAGTTTTTTCTAAACATCTTAATAGTAAAAAATCATAATTATTCCTAAATAACACATCATCTATAAGTTGATATTGATTTTATTTAAGTCTTAGAGCACGCTTTGCTGTGTAATTTAGTTATAATGGAGCATATCCATTTCTCAAGAAAAATTTTAGATCAGCATATTGTGACTGATAATCGTTTAGGCTTACCTCGTAAAGTTGCATTTCATTTGATTGATCTTCTTCCGTTGATGTATGAGAGGCTCCAATTAACATCTTGCAAAGGCCTTGTCCTTTAACAAATTTAGTAGGATGTATCTCTACATCATATTCTTGAAGTGCGGTAACCCAATTTGCTCTCTTCTCTACTACTTCTCGTTGGATTAATAATTGCCTTACTACTGAGTAAGGTACTATTATTTTAGTATGTGTCTTTAGGAGAAAGGGTCTAAAATTTTTCAAAGCTTTAAATATAGCATAAGCTTTTTTTTCCACAGCTGAGTAATTCAACTCGGCACCTTCTAGGTTAGAACTAAAAAACGCAATTGGTGCTTCAATGTTTTGATCATTTAAATGTGTTAAAAATGCTGCATATGATGTGTCGAAAGAAATATATAACACAAATGATTTAAGAAAATCCGGAGTTGTTAAAGAGGGAGCTTCAATGATGGATTTCTTGATCAACTCAAAAGAATTTCTCTCTTCTTTTCCCCATTTAAAAATTTAATTTTTCTTGATCATTGATTGCACGGGTACTAAAATGATTTCGGAAAAATCAGGAACAAATCCCTTTACAAAATTAATTTGTCCTAAAAATTATTGCATTGTTTTTTTATTATGTGGTAAAGGGATGTTTTCAATTTCCTAAATTATATCAAGGTCAATGTGGATTCCATTTTTAGAAACAATGAACCCTAATAATTTACCTTCTGATAAGGAAAAATAACATTTTTTTGGATTCAAGGAAATACCAAATTTTCTACATCTTTCAAAAATGTGTTTTAGGTGATTAATATGATTGCTTCTATGCTTAGAGTAAACATAAATGTCACCTAAGTATATAAAAACTGAGCTATTGATCAGTCCTCTAAAAGCTATATCCATAGCATGTTGAAATGTAGCACTAGCATTAATCAACCCAAAACGATTTTTTTGGTATGCATATGTTCCCCAATTTGTTCTGAATGTTGTCTTTAGTCTATCATCTGAATGTACCATAAAATGATTATATCCTGACAATCCGTCAAGAAAATACATCAATTCAGATCCTGCAACTGACTGCAATATCTATTCCATGGTAGGCAAGGGAAAATTGTCTTTTTGGCAAGCTTTATTTAAAATTATAAAGTCTATGCAAATCCTAATGTCTCCATTATTTTTCCTAACTGGGACCATTTTTGACACCCATTTTGAATGTCTAACAGGAAAATTGATTTTGGCTTTGAGAATTTTATTTAATTCAGATTTAATTTGACTTTCTAAATTTGGGTGGATTTTTCTAAGTTTTTTTTGTATAGGCTTATCATCTGAGGTCATAGGTATGGTGTGCTGAATTATGGAAGTATCATATGTCTTAAGATATGAATAATCCCATGCAAATATATCTTTATATGTTTTCAATAACTTAATGAATGACGTACTTTCTTCAGGTTCTAAACCAAGACCTAAGTTGATGTTTTGAGGTTTTTCTAATATACCAAGATTAATCAACTCAAATTTTAGAGTAGAACTCTGTGTTTTTGAATTGGTAGTATTTTTAAACCTATCTTTCAAATCATAGAGATATTCCATTTTGACTACAGATTTAGTAATTGGATTTGAATTTTGTTTATCTTCAATCTATGAATCATGCTCATGTTTGTCTATGATTTGACCTTCATAAGCTCTGTCTGATGTAAGAAAGTCTACTATATCTGCATCATTATTAAATACTCTCCAATTTTTTACATTGTTAGGAACGGAAGGCCTAAAAATTAACTCAATCGAAAATCTATCTGCACTAAAATTTTCAAATGGTATAAGTTTGGATGCTAGATTAGCAAGTAAGTTAGCACTTGCATTTTGTAATCTAGGAACTGTTGAGATATTGAATGCTGTAAAATGAGAAGTAAGATTCTGATGTCTTAAATGTCCAGAAATACAATGAATCTTATTTCTAACTTGTTTAAAAATTATTTCAAAATCTCCATATACTTGCAAATATTTAACATTCAATCCTATAGCTTCATATAGACCTTGTATCAGTGCTTCATATTCAGCAGTATTATTTGTGCACTAGAACTTGAGTCTGCAAGCTAACATTGTTTTTTCTCCTTGTGGATCAATCAAAACGCAACCTGCTCTTGCACCATCTTCCAATTTCGAACCATCAAAGTATAGAGTCTAAAATAAAGATTGTTTTGGAATCTTATTACTAAAATTAACACATCTAGAAGCATCTATTTGAGAAAAATTTTCAATTTGAGAAATAGCAGTGTTTATTGAGAAAGGTGAAATCTGAGAATTAAATGATCCAAGAAATGATTTAGCTGAATAGTTTCCTATGATGTTATTGGCAAAAGCTATGGGATCATTTGCTTCTTCTAATTCAATGACTGTATGTTTCATGAATTTTTTACGTTCAATTCTGATTTGATTTGGTTTTCCATTATATGGTAACCACATGTGTGACCAATCAATAGAAAAATATCCATGTAATTTTTCAGAACAATCTCTGCTTAGAATAAGACCATAAAATTTAGGGATATCTGCAACCAGAATATCAATTACTTATAGTACCTTTGGATTGGATGATAATCTAATAGATACTGACATCATTTCTCCAACAAATTCAACTCTTGTTCTATCCAATTGAACTATATGTACAACTGACTTTTGAGGAGTGATATTCAATTTTGTACATACCATTCTTGGCATAATGTTTGAAGAAGCTCCAAAATCAATAAGACAATTATGAACATTTTTTTTAAAATCTCATAAGTCAAGAGTAAAGGAGGAGTGTGAGAAATAGATATATCACCAATTAAAACAAGATCATTGGTATTTACTTTATTTGCATATGATGGAGGTTTTCCCATATCTTTAGAAGCTTGTGCTCTAACTAGTGGTTGTATAGACTCTACAGGAATTGTTTTGAGTTCTCGCAGAAAAATTTTCTGTTTTTGTTTGAGTTTGGTCATTTCGTGTAATGAAATATTTTCTTAGGTATTTTTCATATCTTCAACTATATTATATTCCACTGTATCTGAAACTACCACATTTTTAGAATTTGTATTAGGATCTGGTGTAATAAAGTCTGTCTAAACAATTTTAGATTTTTTTACAGCTGTTTTTTCCTTGGTAGGAAGATTTTTATGTTTTTTATTTGCTATAGTTGAATTAGAGGAAGCTTTACTTCTTGTAGATACAAGCATATATTCTCTTTATTCTTATGAAGGAAAAATGAAATCCCATAACCCATTCAGTTCAACTTCTTCCTCAGATTCTGATTCTCATTCAAATAGTGAGGGATCTTGAGTATCTTGATCAGATTCAGCATTCAAAATCATATTTGGAGGCTGAGATGTTGAAGAAGGGTTTAAATGGACGAAATGATTTCTTAGGGGCTGAAGTTTCAGCAACATGTTTCTTTATTTCAATCATATCATTTGACATAGTTTTTAATACTTTTTGAAGACCTTCAAGATCAAATGGATCTTTAGAGACTTTCTTTTTGGAATCTTAACTAAATGTCACTTTCTTGGATTTCTTGTCTTCTATCTCTGAACATTTTTCTAATGCTAGGATTCTTTTCTCTACAACAAGAGCTTCTTTCATGTTATCTAAAAGGGTAGCTTTATTAGCAGAACAGTACTACTGGTGATAGCACTGATTGTTTGAGTAGAGGAAATGGAAGAGTTAGAAGATATAGAGTGGGTAAGAGGATGTGAAGAAGTAACCGAAGGAAAATTTAAGGTAAATTCACTTGTATCTGACTTATACCTAGATACAGAGACTTTTTTATGAACTTATTCAATTGGAATTTCAAAAGGTGGAACTCCAAGTTTCTCGCTTTTGGATCTAGTCAATATACCAGTTTCTCTAAATAGAGAAGTAACACTTTCTTCGGATGTTTCTGGGTTAAAGAGGCTTTTCAACAGAAATAGATGTTCCTTCTAATTTCTTAATTAAACACTAAACTTCGGGAGATTCAAGAGTGAATTCTGAAGTGGATGTTCGATGAAATATTTCAGGAGATGAGGGGGAAGTTTCTACAATTTCGTATTTCTAAGTTGTTGATTTAGAATTTGACTGGGAAGTTGTAGGATTCTTTTGGGGAGAGCGAATCTTATGAGGGCTTCTAGTTTGAGGTTTAGATTTATGTGCCGTTCATAGTTGGGTCGTCCTTCTAGCGCCAGAAATTTTGAGGCCTCAGAAATATGCGGCAACAACAAGGGGGATAACCACTCGGTATGGACCTTAAGACAGTTCCTTTTCCATTTGGAATGGTGGCTCCGATTGGTTATAATGGCACTAGTTTCCAAATATTGGTTTTTGTTTGATTTTTGGGTTTCTCTCGAGGGTTTCTCTCAAGGATTTTACATGAAGAATTAATAAAAACTAAAACATCTAACATGCAAAACTTGAAATTAAAAGTAGTTTAATCTAACCCGAGATAATATTAATTTCATGCAATCTAAAATGATATCTATTCAATATATGATGATTAATATAATCACATATTTAATATAATTATTACTTTGTAAGATGATCCTTTTGAAAAAATTATTAATCAAAAGAAAATGAGAATCATATCTCATATATTTGGTGATTATATATAAAACAGACTAATTCATATCTTTATATTGTACAATAGTGCAAGTGATATTTCGGACAAAAACAATCGATTTCATATATAGTTCATGAAGGCTGGATTCCTCACTAATATTCAAAATAGAACTAACATACATGATAATAGTACCAGATGTGTAACGTCCTGTTCATCTGATAAATGATAATATGCCACATTCAACTATTATGTCAGTAAATCTTTAAAAGAATACATAAGTGCATCAACAGTGATCAACAAAATGATATATAACTGAAAAGGTCATGTTCCATTATTTCATCAAGACATCCACAAACTTACTTACAATTAAGAATTCTTTGCAAATTTTCTCAATAAAATTCTAGACCCTTCTCTAAATGCATGAGAAGGGTTTAAATACTATATTAATTACTTACAAAAATATTATACAAAATATCTTATGAGGTGGTTTCAAACAACCTTCCTCATTTGTAGTATCTATTTACTAAAATTGAAATTATATAAAAATAAACTAACTAATAATCATGTCGGATGATAAGGTACAGCTAGTTGTGCTTCGCTGCTCATAAATGTTGGACATCGGTTGTACTTGTGGAGGTTTGCCGAATTCTATCTTCATTTTTGCGGCAAATATAGCATCCAATAAAAGTGGTTGTATTCTCTGTATAGAGTTCAGAAAATAGTTCAGTGTCATGATCTGACTGTGTGGTTTGACTAGTAGCTACCATTATGCCTCCCAATCAATTTTCTTTAGTTGTATAAGTGCTTCTTCCCTGACTTAATCAGCTTCTTTCCAAATTTGTTCTAAACCTTTGATATGAGGAACATATTTGAGACTTCCTTCTTTTATGAGCCTAGAAGTATGTAATATATGATTAATCGTTTTGACCATATTCTTTGATATGTGTGCTACTCTGGCTATGGCAAATTCTTCTTGTTTCAAACGTGCATCCCACTCTATAAAAAGGATATCTTTAAAATTTCCTTGATCTTTGGGAGATCTGATTTTCTTCCTTCTTTTGAACCTTGCCATTCAATATAATTACATACTTTTGTGTTAATTTCTTTGAACTCAATTCGTTGATCGATGACTATGATTGTTAATTTTGTTGGAAATACTGAGAGGGGGGGGGGGGGGGTGAATCAGTATTCCTTTCAATTAGAGCATTACTTAATCTTCAATTATATAGTGTTTGTGTAATGAAGAAAGAAGATGCCATGAGGAACCTAAATACACGGTTTTAAGGTGAAACCCACTCACAGGACCAAAAACCACATGCTTTTCTAATAATTTCTTTAATATTCAACTCCAATTGAAAATAAAAATCCAACTTCCCTAAGTCTAGAAAATCATTCTTCTCAGCTCTACTGGATGGATGTCTAATGCAGAGATTCTTCAATAGTGTCAGTGGATTCCTCCAACTTTTGATTCTCAGCTCACCCTAACACCACCTGCCACCCTATAAAAGAGATAATAAAAGAAGAATGGACTCTTGTACCAGGGAAAATGGTACTTACAATGGTATAGAATGATGTAGAAAAGAAGATATACTAGACCATAGCTTCAATTTGACACAACCACCTAATGATGAGTCTAGGCCTCAAGCTTTGCCTCTTCAACCCTTGGAAGATAGACACTAGTACAATTTCTACAATAATGTATTTACAATGACTTAGTACAATGATACCTTTACAATGATTGTATGCAGTGTTGCCCACTTTAAGACTTCACATGATGAACTTCTTGTTGTTATTATGCACCTTGGTTGATGCTCTTTTCATGCTACCTTCTGCTACATCTTGCTTTTATTTGCTGCCCTAGAATGTCTAGTCCTTTGCAACCCTTGACAACACATGATCTAGCTTTTTCTTGCCTTCTAGGAGCTCGATATTGAATTTGGTGTATCTCTGATATTTCAAATCCTCAATATCTGATTTTTGGTCCTATAGTAGTCCTCTGATTCATCTTTCAAATGCCACATTTTTGACCCAATTTGGATTCTTCAAGAGAGATTTATACCCAATCTCTCACAATGCCCTATTTATGGACTGTTTCAGTAGAGCGCAATCGTACAGCATGACACGTGTCACTGTTTCTTCATTTGGCTCTAAAACTGATAGAGAGAAAACTATAGACTGTGCATTATCTGCCACGTTTTATGGAATTTCAATCTGATACTCAGAGAGAGAGTTATGACGATTTTACCAAGGTCACTTCTTTGAGATGAATTTCAGGAGCCTGCAAAAACCCTGACTTCCACAGATCATATCTCCAAAAATGTTGCACACCTTGATCTGAAATTTTTACAACCACTTCCTCAGGATTTTAGCTTTGCCTCATAAAAATTTCAGCTTCTGAACCTTCGTAGAAAAAACGTTAGACCGCAAATTCCATGATGACCTGTTTTAGATGGCGAAATCCCTTGCATAAGGAGGAAATGAGGATCAAATTTTATATAAATACTTAGGTTGAGAGGGGCTTCAGCAAGTGAACGTGGGACGGATTTTAGGAGCTTAAAAAATATTAATTGTGACTTTTCAATGACCCATGCCCCAACCCCATGGGGTTTTAGCCCACTAACTGGGGGTACAAACTTCAAACATGAATATCTCTCAAACTGTGAAGAATTACATGGCGTGCCATATATCAATGGAAACATCTCGACAAGTAGAAACCATAAAAAATTTATTAGCCCATAATATATTAATTTGGTAGGTAAAAATTCCCATGCAATATTGGGTTAGCCCCTGGTGCTGCCTGGGTTGATATCAATGACAACCGCTGATCAAAAATCTCCCCCTTTGGCATTGATGGCAACACAAGTACTCCCCCCGCGATCATGACACCTCTTCCTAAAACATTCTCTCCTCCTTTGACATCAATGGCAAAGGGTAACTCCCCCTAAAACACAACCATCCTATGGACCTATACACACTTCCTCTCCCCCTGACACACAACCATCCTGCATATCTGTAATCTACTTCCACTCCCCCTTTATATTCTTAAAAAGGAAAATATAATGAGAACTTGGGAGAATCCCAAGCTTCTGGAGAAGATATTCCAAAGCTGGTGAATATTTAATATGTGATTCTTTTGGTGCTGCTTGGAATCTTGCTACTTGTCCAACTGCTTGCATAACATCTGGTCGAGAGGTTGTTACATATAGAAGACTACTAATCATAGATCTATACAACCTTTGATCCACATCCTTAGATGAGTCGTCTATACTCAATTTGCAACCTGTTAACATTGGAGTAAGGATGGGTTTTCAATCTTCCATTTTAAATTTCTTGAGAATTTACTTGATGTACTTGGCTTGACATATAAATATTCCTTTGTCTTGATGAGATATTTGAATCCCTAAGAAGTATGTCAGCTCACCAAGTAAAGACATCTCGAAATCACTTTGCACCTTTGTAGCAAACCTCTTACTTAGTCGATCATCATTGCTACCAATTATTGTATCATCATCTTTAGCTATTATACATGTTTTAGTTGCTTCATCCAGAACATATATGTCATTTGGAGCTCGACTTGATGTAGCCACAATTTCACCATAAACACCTTTCCTAATTTCACATTTTGTGGAGTTGAATAGTATTGTGTGTCCTTGATCACACATTTGTCCAACACTGAGCAGATTGTGATTCATGTTTTCAACCAATAGAACATTCTTGGCTAGAGCATCTTTGCTTCCGAGAGTGACAGTACCTGATCCTATAACATTTGAAGATCCATCATTTCCAAAGGACACGGTTTCATCCTTCTTCTCTTTCAGAGATACAAATTTATTTCTATCTCCAGTCATATGCGTTGAGAAACCGCTATCAACATACCACACATCTTTGTTCTTTTGAGCCTTGAAAGTGAGAGCACAATTATCATTCTTCTTCTTCTTCCATGTTCATTCATTCTGTGGCTTCGAAGATTCTTCTAGAGGATTTTCAAGTCTACAGTCTTTGGCTATGTGTCCAAAGTTTCAACATTTGTAACATTCAATATTAT
This sequence comes from Pinus albicaulis, assembly GCA_034641835.2. Taxonomy (NCBI): domain Eukaryota; kingdom Viridiplantae; phylum Streptophyta; class Pinopsida; order Pinales; family Pinaceae; genus Pinus; species Pinus albicaulis. Next base: position 1,711,463,779 of record CM076581.1, read on the forward strand.
TTCTTAAATGTTCAAATCTATTGATGTTTCGCTGAGCCCTCGGAGGTTCATATTTGATAGATCTCCTGGAATTGTATTCGTTCCTAGGGTACGTGCAACATTCTACAACTTTATGACCAAATTTTCCATATGAATAATAGTAGCCATAAAAAATATGTTGGTACCTGGATGGAAATTTTCGTTGAGGAATTGTCTTCCAAGGTTGTTCTTGTGAATCTTGTCTAGTGAAGTCTACATGCATATCAGATCTCATAGGTTCATTGTATTTTGTTGTAGAATGTCCTGCTTCTTCTTCTTTGTAACCGATGTCAGTTCTGTCGTTGTAAGATCGTTGATTGTTGATGAGTTCTTCCAATGCCCTTGAGCTGTTGGCATAGTTTTGGATAGTTTTTCCTTTCTTCACTTCCTCACGCAGCGAGACTACTTCGGCTTCTAATTCTTCCCTTTCTTGTTTGCTTTCTTCCAACTTCTTTTGAAGTGACTCTTCAATGCATTTGTGTTCTTCAACTTCAATTTTGAGACCTTGAACTTGTTCTTCAAGAGTTTTGGAACGGATCTTCTCCACCTTGAGATCTTTTATAAGCTTGATTGCTTCCTCATAAAATTCGTCTATGGTCCATCCTTCTTCTTCATTGTTTGATACCTCTTGCTTATTGTGCTTGGCCATAAACAATACTCTCTCATTAGCTTCTTCTTCACTATCATTGTCTTCATCAGATGATGAGCTATCTTCTTTAGAGAGAAAGTTCCTTTTGGATCCTTGCTTGTTGAATTTCTTAAAGCCTTTCTTTCCTTTTGAGTTGCCATTACTTATGTTTGGACATTTTGCTGCAAAATGCCCAACCTCATTACAGCTAAAACATATCAATGGAAGTTTACCTTTGAATTGTCCCTTACCAATTTTTAGTTTTCTCGTGAAGTAAGCATATTCTTCATCTGAAAGACCTTCTTCATCATCTCCCTTTTCTTCACACTTTTAGGTGCATGTCTTTTCAAGTGAAGGTTGTTTATCCTTATTGGTTTTCTTAGATGAAACAAACACAGTTTCTAGATGCGAAGTACCCTCTTATTCATCAGGTATCATTTCATATGCTATGAGAACTCCATGTAATTCCTCTTTGTTGATTTTGTCCAGATTTACACTGTATTCTAAGACGATACCTTTGGTTCGGAATATCCATGACAATTCTAAGAATATTCAGTATAAATAATCTTCTATATCAATGGCTCTAATCCTTCAGGCATTAGTTATTTCATCAATAATCATATTTTGGAAGTACTTTAACAATGTTTTGGTGTCTTACTCATTCACATAAGTTGCTCAAATTTTGCTCTATAGATTTGAAAGCATTAACTGGTTATTAAGTCCTTTGCTGCCTGTATTCTCAAACACCATCATTGTTGGTTTTATTTAACACTATGATAAGCATATTCAATAAGTCCATTGATAATACTATTCTTTGCTTCTGCATCATTTACCGAATTATTCTTACCTTATTCATCTACGGTTGGTGTAAATCCATTTTGAACAGTGTCCCATAGTTCGTAACCTTGCGCCAAGAGATAGACCTCCATTCTTCCTTTCCACAGTGCATAATTATTTTCATTGAATAGAGGTACACCATTCATGGTATGCTCCATGACCTCCTTCTAGTTGTTAAACTTCTATTGAAGGAACCAAGCCTACGATTCAATTGGAAGCTCTTCAAGGGGGGTGAATCAATATTTAATTAATTAGAGGCAGTGAATTAGGAATTTAATTATTATCAGTGTTTGTACAATGATAGCAGAAAATAAGAGGAACACAAATGCACACAGTTTTTAAGGTGGAAACCCATTCCGGGACAAAAACCACCTAATGCTTTTCTAATAATTCTTTAACATTCAACTCCAATTGAAAATAAATCTCCAACTTCCTAGAATCTAGAAAAACATTCTTCTCCAGCTCCCACTGGATGGATGCTCCAACGCCCGAGATTCTTCAATAGTCAACTGAATGGATTCCCCAACACCCAATGAGCTACAACTCACCCTAGCACCACCCTACCACCCTATAGAATAATAAAAGAAGAATGGTCTCCCATACCAGGGAAAATGGTCCACTTTACAATGATATAGAATGATGTAGAAGAAGAAGATATACTATACCATAACCCCAACTTTGACACAACCACCTAATGATGATCCTAGACCTCTGAACATTGCCTCTTCAAACCTTGGCAGATAGACACTAGTACAATTTTTACAATAATGTATTTACAATGACTTAGTACAATGATACCTTTACAATGATTGTATGCAGTGCTGCCCACTTGAAGACTTCATATGATGAAATTATTGCTGATGTTATGCACCTTGGTTGATGCTCTTTTCATGCCACCCTTTGCTGCACCTTGCTTTGCTTTTCTGCCCTAGAAATTCTAGTACTTTGCAACCCTTGACAACACATGATCTAGCTTTTTCTTGCCTTCTAGGAGCTCGATATTGAATCCAATGTATCTATATTATTTCAGATCCTCAATTATGATTTTCAGTCTTGTAGTAATACTCTGAGTCTTCTTTCCAATGCCACACATCTGACCCAATTTGGATTCTTCAAGAGAGAGTTATACCCAATCTCTCACAATGCCCTAATTATGTACTGTTTCAGTAGAGCACACTTGTATGGCATTCCACATGTCACTGTTTATTCATTTGGCTCTAAAAATGATAGAGAGAAGAAAAAATATTGTGCATTTTCTGCCACCTTTTACGGAATTTCTATCCAATACTCAGAGAGAGAGTTATGACGATTTTACCAAGATCACTTCTTTAACATGAATTTCAGGAGCCTGCAAAAACCCTGACTTCCACAGATCATATCTCCAAAAATATTGTGCACCTTGATCTAAAATTTTTACAGAAGCTTCCTCAAGAGTTTGGATTCACCTCATAAAAATTTCAGCTTTTGATCCTTTATATAAAAAAAATTTATAGCGCAAATTCCATGATGACATGTTTCAGATGGCGAAATCCCTTGCATAAGGAGGAAATGAGGATCACAATTTATATAAATTCTTAGGCTGAGAGGGGCTTCAACAAGTAAACGTGGAAGGGATTTTAGGAGCTTAAAAAATATTAATTATGACTTTCAATGACCCATGCACCAACCCCATGGGGTTTTAGCCCACTAACTGGGGGTTCAAGCTTCAAACATGAATATCTCTCAAGCCGTGAAGAATTACATGGCATGCCATATATCAACACAAACATCTTGACAAGTAGAAACCATAAAAAGAATTATTGACCCAAAATATATTAACTTGGTAGGTCGAAATTCCCATGCAATATTGGGTTAGCCCCTGGTGCTGCTTGGGTTGACATCAATGACAACCACTGATCAACAAATTTTTCACTGATTTCCAGGTGTGGAATTATTTTTTACATTTGTACAACAAACATGTTTTATTGTTTTGAGAGTAAGGCACTTAATGCCGATGCTTCTTTTATGAATTCCTCTGCAATAGGAATTCCTTAATTTTTAGTAAGATCTTCTCTCAACTATTCAATCAGTGAATTTTTGCTAGATAAGTCATTTTCATGACTTATCTTAATCATTTCCATCTCTTGCTGTACTCTGAGAAGTTATTGTTCCACTTTCTGATTTAATTTTTTTTTTCTTCATCTAGTTGTTGTTGTAGTTCCATGATTTCGACATCCTTTTCTTGGATCAAAATAGATACTTTTGCTTCCTTATCAATTGTCACAGTGGTGTATGCACCAGCGAATTGAGATAGTCGAGTTAAATTTTTAGTCGGATTTTATGGAGTATATTTCCATACTATTTCCATATCTTCATCCCTTGGGGGTATTCCGATCCTTCTTATATTCCTTTGTTTTCTTACTACAACTTTATGAAGAGGGTTGTAGAACACATCCAGTGGGGGAATATCAGTCACTTTGACGATAATCTCATCAGTCGGATTTGTAGGAATGATTTTTGTGTCTTGGGAGATTATCTTCGAAGTTTCAATGATTTCCTTTGTTGAAACTATTTGTTCCTGTGGAATCTGGAATTCTGTATTTTTCTATGATCATGATGCCTCTAGAGTATTTGGTAATACATCGCTGAATTAAGTACAAATTTTATCTAATTCACTTTGATTTCGTGAATCTAATTTTTCTACTCCGATTTCTTGTATTGCTTTAATCGTATAACTAGTAATGAAAACATCCTGTGGGTTCCGTCTGAGTCTTTGTTTTCTGAATTCATTGAACTTCTGTATTTCTTCTGGATTCAGGGTCAATCTAATAAAATTTAGGATTTCTTCAAAAGTACCAGTAGATTGCAAAATATCTTCAAACCTGTCTTTAGTGTGTACAATGGGTTTGAGTTGGACCGACATAGTAAATTTGTTAGCAATTTTTTCTGGGTCAAACTACGTGGAGGTTAAAACGGGGAGCTTCAACAGCTCAATATTCTGACATTCTTTTAATGTGTGATTAAAATTTCTGAGTGTGAATGAACCACATGAAACTGGAAAACTTGGCCATAAATAATTTTTACTGTCTTTCAAAGATTTAGTGAGTCCATTACCAATAGTTTGGTAAGCGACTTCTCTTGCCATCAACTTATCTGAAACGTATAAAGGAAGAATGTGCGGGGAAGAAGAGTTTCCAAAAATTCTGATATATGAGAATGATTCTTCAACAAAACATCTGCCTATCATTTGAAGGTTTGCAAGGGATTCCTTAGTGAACCTAGGGCTAACCGTGTCAAACATAAATTGGTGCAACGGTAATACAACTCCATAGCACAACCTATGAAAATGTGGTGCATAATTATATTCCCATATCTCCTTATGACTCAAATGTATAGGGGTAGGGTCTTCAGGAGTCCATTTCCATCCCATAACTGGCAAGTTGGTAGAAAAACAGATGGCATCAAAAATATAGGTACTCATAAAAAATTGGGGAACATATTTATGGGAAGAAGTTCTGGTTTGGCGATATTCATTAATTTCCTTGAATAGATTATCAGAGAGAATAGTCAACCAATTAATTATGAAGGAATTAACATATGCGTCAATTATGGGAAGCCAATTTATGGAGAACTTGGTATTATCAGTTAAACCATATAACCTGCATAGCATTGTTGCTGTGAAATTATAAGGGTTTGCTAATGACGCGATAGGATACATACCATTTTTCTCATATTTGAACTTGTTTCTAATTTCCTCCAATATTGAATTGCCTTGAATGGGTCTTTTTTCTTCTTAGAAAACTTTGCAACAAACTGACTGTTGTAGGTGTCTTTCGGGTTGGGCAAATTATACATGATTTTCAGATCTTCGGGTCTGAAAGAACCTAGAATCTCATCCTTGTAGGTTCTTAAATTTATGTCTTTGATCATCGATTTTTCAAGCACCCACTTAATCATGTCAATATATGGAAGAAGAGTAGCTCTTACTGCTATCCTATGGAGGAAAGAGCATGCAATATCTTTGAATTGTAAATTTGAGGGTGTTGCATCATCGACAGTCATTGTGACTTCCACTACTTTTGGCTCTTCATCTTCAAGTATAGTGTAAATAAAATTCCATTTAGTAGCTCCTCCATCAACAGTGCAGACAGTATCAGAGACTATAGGCGCCATCCATGTTTGTTCGAATTCTACAAAAATATTTTTGTCGTGCTTTTGGGTCACTTTGTGGATAGAAATATCTTGAAAGGAAATCCCTATTAAAGACAAAATAAATGATTAAGTGATGGAAGATCTATTGAAATGATCTATTTTGAAAGAAAAAATCCGGGAAACAACTATATCATTAATTGATAATGATGCTTCCATAACTATTTACATTGGGATTATAAAATACAATTAATACTTTCTGACATGATTTATTTTTGTGTAAAACCTTTATTCAAACTTGTCAAATCAATCACATCGCGTTCTTTGAACCTATCTCAATGATGTGCATTTTCCTTTTATTTATGTGATATGTGATTTCTCGATATCGCGAATTCACAAAATCTCAGCATCGCAGGATTGCAATATCGCAATATCAAAGTTTTATCGAGAATTGCTTAAATTTTTACAATGTATATTTGTGATATGCGATTTATAATATCGAATGCAAATTTTCTAATCAACGATTGCAAAATCGAGATTTCGCTGGTTTATTGTTTTAACAAAGAAAAGTTTTGTGCGAAAATGAAATTTGCGATAAGGATATTTTTATTAATTAAAAAGCATTGTTTTTTTTTAGAGTTTCATTTCTTATCAAAAGACAAAAATACTTATAAAAAGGGTCCCTATTTCTATTTATCAAAGGTCTAGATTATTTTGAAAAATAAAAATGGGGGGAGTTGTTGCATAGCACAACACCTCCGTAAATGGTTCATCTTGCATACTATATTTTTCATGTTTCCCCGCATGATCATGGCACTCATCAAGTCAGTTTATTACTATTGGCTCCTCATTTGATTCTCCTTGAATGTCTTCTTCCTATCCTTCTCCACATGTGGGGATAAATTTTCCACCCTCTCTGGTTGTCAAACATGGATGTACTGAGGGAATGTTATCTACACCTTATTTCCCATAGTCTTTATGGATTTTCTCCTAGATATCTATAGACTCAACTACCACATTATCAAGAAGAATTTCCTCCTTACTTTCCCCATGTAACTTTTCAAGTTGATTGATTATCATCGGCTTGTCTTGGAAGTTTCTCTGAAAAACATGGTGTTTTTGCTCACCATATGTACTTTATTTATTGGATCCTTCATAGTTTCTCTTCTAAAATATGGTAAACCGAACTATGGATGAATCCCCATGATATGAAGAAGTCTATAACTATTATTCCCTTGTTTCCTCCTTATGACATGGAAATGAATGGTTAAGGGCCCAAGGTCCTTTGCAAATAAAGCATAGTCCTCTCCTTCTTAGTTCATTCTTGCTGCAAATTTTGTTCTTGATTCCTTTGTCAATCCTTCTGAACTCCTTCCTAGTTAGTGCCCTTCTAAGAATTTTTTTGTTTTGCGAGACCGAATTCTCGACTAGATCATAGGCATTTGGTCATACCTGTAGTTCCTTCGTCCAAATGGTCAACAATTTTGAGCTTAGTATATTCATGTGTCAGCATCTCCTTATAAGAATAGAGACACAATATTTTTCATGATTGTTTTGACACAGTATCGATGAGCTGATGTATTGTTGGTGTAGAAACTTTGTAGTCACTGAAATATTAAGTCACCTCATTCCTAATTCACCATAAAGGTGCCAAATATGAACTCTTCCATGAGTTTTAAAATTTTTCATTGCTTCTAAAAGGTAGGAAGCATGAGGTTATTCAATGCCTAAAGGGCTTCTACTATCAACTGCTGTATATATGTCATGAGACAATTATTGTAGGACAGTAGTGGTAATGTTACATCTATGACCCTACTTAGACAAGAAGCAATTGTGAGCTTGACCTCTTCACAAGGATGTTCTCAAAATTTGGGTTGAACTAATGCAAGCATAGATGGCTTGAGATCCAAACTATTTTTCTTCCATTTTGGATGCCCTACCTCAAATACACAAATGTCTAATTCCTCCAACTTACAAAGTTCCATGACTGACTTCATTCGTTGTAGCTCAAACCTAAGTGTGAATAAATTAGCCCCTCTTTCGTATCCTCCATTTAATTTTGGTGGGTGCTTTTGCTGTAGAATGGAATAGGCTGTATTCAAGAAAGATCTTCTATTCTGTTCTAAGGTGGTATTGTTGGGAAGAGGCCCCCATGTTTCTTCTATTTCATCTAGAATTTTTTCCTTAATTTTATGGATGTTTTCTAGGGAAATTTCCATCTCAAAAAAAAAAAATATGTGATATCCCCTTAGGATAAATGCACTTATATCCTCTTCTTAGCACTCCACAGGATCTCTGAATGTTGAGAAGGATACCAACAAAGGTAACCACAAACCGCTTTGACCTAGTCGCTAGCCCTACTAGGTTGAGAGGGCTATCTTAATAATATCATAGTGAAATTGATTGGATAATTAATATTTTAAGGTAGGTATAGCAGGCTCTAGGGTTTGATTGATTTAGATTTTGTGCTGGATGGTGAATTAGGTCTAGGAAGAACTAGGTCAAGGATTTGAAAATCAAATTTACAGAGATGTAATGGGGCAAGGTAGGCACACACTTTATCACTTTAAAGGTATCCCGGGGAATGTGGTAGATTGGTAGGGTTTCAAAACAAGCATGGACATCATGAATTCATTTATGTCAGAAGAAAGTGAACATAAATGTGAAATTTTCTCCAAAATAGAGCATTGAAATAATGAATTATGCTTATAAAACTTAGAAATCAATCACATAATACATGGAAATGAAGATGGAAGGAAAAATACTTTCAAACATATGATAACAGAAGAAGAAACACTGCTAAAACACATTCCACATGAATCCCACCACAATAGTTGCAAACTCTTTCTATTAGTTCCTACCAAAATCACAAAATACACTAGTGTTCCAAGGTAAATTCCATAGCATCCAACCTTTGGAAATGATTACAAACTATATGATATATGCAAATACATCATAGGATAGCTCATTAAGTCAAAAATCATATTCAAGGCTCATCATAAATGTATTTTATGAGTCCTCGCCTAAAGACTAAGATAGTTGAAACAATTTCCAAGATTTTAGACCAAGCCTTAGGAGAGCTTATCTCCTCATTAATTAAAAATTTCCTCATACAGTGAGGAAAAAACCATCTAAGAAGGCTAAAATAAACCTAATTGATTACAAGACATAAAATTTGTTATCATTCAGTGCATGAAAATTTTTGGGCCACCAGTTTGTCTTATCTTTACTAAAAATCTCTCATATTGTTGTTTGGTCAAAAGATTACTATTCCAAATATTTGTTACTTTCCTAATTTTAACATGATTAAAACATTATTAATTGAGATTTATATGTTGCATATTTTAAAATTAATTTGATCACGCTTTTACACAGGCTTTGAACCTACACTTACTTTCCTCCACCATGCAATAGATTCCTACACTAGAGCAGGTAGAACTAATGCACATACAAAATTTGATGTCTCGAGGCTAGACCTCAATGATAGGCAACATCTCATTAAGAATATATTATGTATTACCAAAGAGGACAATGAATGCTTCTTGCTCAAAATTTAGGATAGAATAATGTCGGGGAAATCTCTTCAGGATATCAATTCATCACCTTTATTTGAAAGGAAAAATGACAATTCAAATAAGGGAGACAATGGACCAGAGGTCGTGTATTTTGAGATAGAGTACATAGAAACTAAGAACTAGAAGGACCTTATAGATGCAGACATCAATCTTACTACGCTGCTAGATAGGCTTGACTCTAAGGATTGTATTATGGTTTGTGAAGCACCAAACCATGTGCGTCAATTACATTTTTTTCATAGGGAAGCGATGCTTCCATGCTAGGTAATGTAACCAAATTGATCGTGAAGTACTTGAAGAATCGAAGAAGTTTTCTCTACAAAAATTCAATTATGGCTTCATCTGACCTTACCAAAGCGTACCAAGATCAGATGCTTGACTTCATTGATCTAATTATTTTGCAACTTTTGCTCAAGGCCTCTCAAGGAAAACACTTTGTATGTGAAGCTTCTAAGAAAGCATTTATTATGAAAACTCTGTGTATCTCTCCTAATCTATTACTACATAAATCAAAACTCTATGTCAAGCACAAGAATCCACATATTCGAGCTGAGGTGTCCATGTGTATATGCAAGAGTGTTCATAGGCTAGATGTCAAGGGGATCAAAGAATGTGGATTAGATGCATTAATTAAATGGCTTCCACACAACTAAATGGACATCTTCTCGAAGCATGTAAAGCTGCTTGAAAACTTTCCTTGGAGCTTCGAGTTGTGTATGGGGAAATGAAAAGGATTATTTGAGAAGGCCTCACAGTCACAGTCCAGGTCACAGTGTGAAGAGTTCGAGTGGATTTCACCCAAAGAGATGATATTGTCATGTGATGGAGGTACAAATAAAATGAGATTTGAGATGGCCATGGAGCGCTATGTGAATTTGATATTGGTTGTTCCGGAGTAAAAAATTTGTAATGTCACCTGTAAGCTGGTCAAATGAAAAATATTATTTGAAATATATTGTACCTTTGTTTCAGGCAATTCGAGGAAGTAGTTGTCCACCAAAAACATTAGAGGAACGATCTACCATATTTCAACATTCAGATTGAAAAACCAGTTTTATTTCCAGCGAATTTTTAAGATTCATAATCTTCTCCTCTTGTATTTGGATTGGATGAATAAAATCCCAAAATTGTAATTTGATGCATATATAAGTTGCCTAGAGAAAACAAAAAATTAATTAGGAAGTGAATTAGGAAACCGATCAAGGGGAATTGGGAGGCACGTGCAAGCAAAAAAGGAATGCGTAGGAGGGAGGAGTCGGTCCCAATGTAGCCTCACACATTTGTATAAACGGTGGATCACTCCTCTTGTCTTACTGGAGCTAAGTGTTGTCTGCAGAATGTAAAGATGATTCATTAGGGGATTTTTGAGGTCTAAAATGTGCCTCCTAAGGAAATTATAAAATAATAGTGGAAATAATAAAATAATATTTGACTACATCATCAAATTTTAGAGGGAAAAAAGAAAAAACTACTTTTGGAACTCGTATTTTCAACTTATCTCCCAAAATTTTTACTCAAATTTCAAGTGGGAGTACTTGTTGGATGTAAAATTTAATTCTTCATCCAAGGAGTACCCATATTTCATACTTTTGATGGATCCTACTACATGAAAAATGAGAAATACATGAAAAATGTGATTGCAATCACGTTTTTTCATGTATTTCTCATTTTTCGTGTAGCAAGGCCCATCAAAAGTATGCAACATGGGTACTCCTTGGATGTGGAATTAAATTTTTCATCCAACGAGTACCCCCCCTTGAATTTTGAGTTAAATCTTTGTGAGATAAGTTTAAAATACGAGTTAAAAAAGTAGTTTTATTATTTTACTATTTTTAAAGCTTTTAACCCTTTTACTTAAAAAATGGTGAATCATCCCCCATAGTTGACATCATCATCTTGAATAATGTTGACACCTAATCATCTGCAGATTCAAGTTCAAATAAGGAAGGCCAAGAGTCATTGGGAGTTGAATCCCAATAGCCTCACCTCCCATCTATATAAGCATGTACATTCTTCAGCTAATAGACAATTCCAGTTTTGAGGAGTTACCTCCTGGTTTGACATGGTATCAAAGCCAGCTCCACATTTGGCATTTCTGCCCTGTGGTGTAACTCCCTACCCTTTGCTCAGTTAATATTTTTAATGTTTTTTGCTGCTCATTAACTGCTAGACTGTTATTCTGCATTTTTTTTTTCCCTATTTAGCACTGACATTTGCAGCTCCAGCTCCTGCAGACTGCAGGTTTTGTCAATCTGCAAATTGCAGGCTTTGCCATTCCAGCAGTCCTGCAACTCTGTCTTCTGCAGATTCAAGTTCAAATTTTTTTTTATGTAACGCCTCCTCATTCATCCCTACGCTCCATTCACTCACACCTCCCTCTCTGCTCTGCTATCCCCATGCTATACGACCTCACATCCTCCCTTACAGCTACGCCCTCACCCATTACCTTATTTCTCCAGCGCTATTCCATGCGCTACCCTCACGCGTTCAACACTCATCCTCGGCACCCTGCGCTCTTCTCACGTTCCAAACGCTGCCTCTCATATTACATTACGCCCTGTATATATTACTACAGCAGTTCACTGATATTTAATAAGCTGTTCGTTGTATATATTACGCATTCCATTTTATAATACACGCCCCTTTTATAACGCTGGGCTTTATTCCATATATAAACGTTGTATCCAACGCATTCCATATACACAGTCCATTACACAATATACGCTGTCTATATTCATGTTTCATATACACAGTCCATTACACAATAAAACGCTGTCTATTATTTCTGCCCCTTCACGTTTATAATACCGCCCTTTCAATTTGTTAAATACCGCTCCACGATTTTGTCCATTGCATATAGCAGTCCATTGATATATGTAAACGTTGTCCATTATATTTAACCATTACAGTTTTCCATTACAGTTTGTTATTACAATCCAATTGCGTTGGTAATGCCATATATTTGCTTATATTATATGTGGTATGCGCCCTCCAGTATTATATGAAAGCATATGACATAGCGTTGTGGTATCACTTTTATATACAACGCCCTCTATTACATCGACCTCCCACCACATGATATACTGCCCATGCGTTGTAATACACCGCCCATTCTTTAATATCACTCCGCCATTTCAAATTCCATTCCGCCCCCTTCCCATTCATAATTCCACCCTTTCCCATTCATAATTCCATATACATTTTTTCCCCAAACAAAAAAAAATACATTTTTTTTATGCAGAATCAGTCTATAGCATAGAGTGTTTTTTAAAAATTCAGTCTTCAGCAAAAGTTTTCTGAGCAGATTTAGTTTCCAGAAAGAGTTTTTAAACTCGGAAATTTTTTTCCAGCAAGAGTTTTTGCCCCTTTATTTGAAATATTTCAAGAGTTCGAAGTTTTTATAGCAGAATTTGTTTCCTCTTCAGAAGATTTTTTCCAGCAGTCTAATGCATTCTCTCATCTCAATTGTTGGGATAGTTCTCTCCGGCAAAGAAAACTATCTTGAATGGTCGCGGAATATTAAACACACACTCATTTTTAATGAGCTGTGGAAAGGAATCTGTGAAGGACAAGCAGAAAATCCACCAGAGAAGCCCACTTCAGACAAAGAGCTTGCCATTTGGGAAAACAAGAACTGCAAGGCTTATGCCTTGATTGCAACCTCAGTGAGTGAAGAGGTGAGTCGCCATATTTCATCATTCTCAAATGCCTTTGAAGCCTTGAAGAAACTAAAAGAACTCTATGACTCACATTCAGAATTAGAAAATGTTCAATTGATGGTTAAGCTGTTCAGTCTTGAAATGAAGAATGATGATCCCCTTGATTTAGCTTCAGAAGTTAGATCTATAATGCATGACATTGAAAACACTGGTGTAAAAATGGACATACCTCTCATAGCATATGTTAAGGCATTATATCCGACTTACTCACATTATCTTGAGTCTTTACAAGCAAGTGGAAACCTTGAGCATATCACCTTTGATAAACTTGAGAAAAAGTTTGCAGAAAGAAAGAAAGCTTTTGGGAAGATGACAGTCCCTTCATCTTCCGAAAAAGCTGCATAATTGGCACACAGAGAAAAGAGTCATACCCCAGATTCATCCAGAGGAAGAGGTGGCAGAAGAGGAAGAGGAAGAAGGAACTTCACAGAAAGGGGGGGCAGACAAGCTGACAAATCCAATCTTCATTGCACACGGTGCAATAGAGATGGACCTGATGCATCCAAATGCAGAACACCATGGAACAAAATTGAGCAGCACAGAAATCAAGACAAAGGTAAAACCAATGACAAAGACAAAGGTAAAGCACCTGAATCTGCTCACTATGTTCTAGCACATTGTAACAATGGAGTAACTGAAAACCTATTTGATGTTTCATTTACTTCATGGAGAGATGATTGGTTGCTAGATTCGGGAGCAACATGTCACATGACATTTAGAAAAGATTTTTTTGAAGAATTCACTGACAAAGTTGATGGAGCAGTATATTTCGCAGATAAATCCAAACTCAAGCCATCAGGGCTTGGCACAGTCAGGCTTAAACTGCCTGGTCTTCCTGATCATATCCTACATGAGGTTCTATACCTTCCGGAGTTGAAGAGAAACTTGCTGTCCCTGATCGAAATCCGGCAGCAAGGACACTCAGTTCACTTGTTTGATGGCAAGGCAGAGGTCAGATCAGCATCAGATCACTCACTTGTCATGGAGGGAATAGAAGAAGGGAGACTTTTGAAGCTGAAAGGTTCATCTGCTCATGCTCGAAACTTTGCATTCAGTTCATATCATGATGAAGGTACATTTCCATCAAGTCTTTTATGGCATGCTAGATTTGGACACTTAAATTATGACAGCCTTCGTTTGTTGAAGAAAAATGGTGTTGATGGACTGCCTACAATTCCTAGAAAACCTAAGGAATGTGATGCATGTATTCTAGGAAAGCATAGCAAACGACCATTTCATGATTCACACTCAAGAGCACATAGGAAACTTGAACTTGTTCATTCAGATTTATGTGGCCCTATGCCTATTGCTTCTGCAAATGGAAACAAATACATGATGACATTTATTGATGACTACACGAGAATGTGTTGGATTTACTTACTGAAGAATAAGTCTGATGCTTTTCAAACTTTCAAGAATTTTCATGCATGGATTGAAAATGATGCACAAACACATATTGGCTCTCTACGTACTGATAATGGAAAAGAATACACTTCAAACGAATTTGAAAATTATCTTCGTCAACATAGAATCAAACATCAAACAACTGTGCCATATAATCCCCAACAGAATGGTGTCGCTGAAAGAATGAACATAACTATTTTAAATATGGTTCGCTCCATGTTATTTTTCAAGAATGTAAATTTGATGTTTTGGGCTGATGCAGTTCTATGTGCTGTTTACATAAAGAATAGGTGTCCTTCAAGTTCAATTAGAAACAAAACTCCTTTTGAAATGTGGCATGGCCACATTCCTTCGGTAAAGCATTTCAGGGTCTTTGGGTCCACCTGGTATGCCTTGATACCCAAGGGTCAAAGGAACAAACTTGGTGCTAGAAGCAGAAAATGTATCTTCTTGGGGTACTCCAATACCTCCAAAGGATATCGTCTCTATGATGAAGCAAATAATAAGTTTGTGATAGCAAGAGATGTCATATTTCTTGAATCCTCCAAGAGTGACAAGGTTGTTGAGCGGCAGCTTGATCGCCTGGATAGATTCACACATGCAAAGTCTTTCAAAGAATTTGATAATGTGATTCCACACCTTGAAGGGGGGATTCCGATATTGAATCAAACTGTGGAATCATTTCCTGAACCACACTCTCCCCACATGAAGAAACAACCACGGATGACACATTGGATGATGTGATTGACAGAATTGGGAGATTGAATCTTGAATCAATCCCAACTCAGTCAAGTGACCAGCCAGGGCCATCTCAGAAAGGTCCCCCCAAATGGTTGACAAAGACACTGGAGGATGTTCATCCTGATGAGGTTGGAAAAACAGGAACAAGAAGTTCCACTCAAGAAATCGAAGGTGATGTAGATAATTCTGATTCCCCTGTTGATATGGATATTGCTTATAGCTGTGAATTGAGTTTGTCTACAGATCATGAACCAACTTCCTTCAAAGAAGCCGCTTCTCATGATGAATGGAAAGAAGCGATGCAGAAGGAGTATGATGCCTTGATAAAGAATGGCACTTGGAAGCTGGTTGATCCACCTTTGGGAACGAAACCAATTGGTTGTAAGTGGGTCTACAAGAACAAGTACAAAGCAGACGGCTCACTTGACAAGCACAAGGCCAGGCTTGTGGCAAAAGGATTCGCACAGAAGGAAGGAATTTATTATGAAGAAACGTTTGCTCCCACAGCAAAATGGACCACCATCCGGACTCTCTTTGCCTTAGCAGCTCAGAGTGGATGGAAATTCCATCAGATGGATGTAAAAACAGCGTTCTTGAATGGAGATCTGAAGGAGAAAGTTTATATGTCCCAGCCAGAAGGATTTGTGATAAAGGGTCAAGAACACAAAGTTTGCAAACTTGTGAAATCCTTGTATGGCCTCAAACAAGCACCACGAGCCTGGTATGAGAAGTTGACCGAGCATCTTCTGAAACTTGATTTCAAACACTTTGATCTTGATGATGCAACTTTGTTTGTTAAGAAAGTTTGAAAAACAGTTGTATATCTTGTGGTATATGTAGATGATCTTTTGATAACAGGAAACAATGAGAGCTATATTGCATCCATGAAGAAAGAGTTGAAGAAAGGTTTTGAAATGACGGATTTGGGTCATGTTCATTACTATTTGGGTATTGAAGTAATTCAACATCCTAAATTCATATTTCTTTCTCAAAAGAAGTACATTGGAGATCTCTTGAACAAATTTGGCATGGATGATTGTAAAACCTTAGGCACTCCAATGGAACAAAACTTGAAGCTCACATCTGTTGAAGGGAAGGAATTTGAGGATGCAACTAAGTATAGACAGCTTGTAGGAAGTCTTATCTATCTGAACACCACCAGACCTGACATCTCATTTGCTGTTGGAATCCTCTCAAGGTTCATGCAGAAACCTTGTGAAGGACATTGGTCTGCTGCAAAAAGAGTACTAAGGTACTTGAAGGGGACTCAAGACTTTGGACTCAAATATACACAGGTAGGCGACTTCATCTTGGCCGGATACTCTGATTCAGACTTTGATGGCGACAAAGAAACAGGGGTGTCTACTACAGGTTACACCATGAGTCTTGGATCAGGAGCTCTCTCATGGAGATCACGCAAACAGTCAGTTCCAGCAGATTCCACGACCGAGGCAGAATATGTGGCAGCAGCTGAAGCAACAAAGGAAATTGTGTGGCTCCGGAAAATCCTGGAAGATTTGCAGATGAAAAATATGTATTCCACTCCACTCATGATCGACAACACTTCTGCAATAAAGTTGGCCAAGAACCCAAAGTTCCATGATCGAACAAAGCACATCAATACAAAGTACCATCTAATTCGACATCATGTTCAGGCCAAAACCATCCATATACATCATTGTTCCACAAATGAGCAAACTGCTGACATCTTCACCAAAGCACTTGGAAGAGAAAAGTTTGAAAAGTTCAGATCGATGCTTGGACTCACCAACATCCCTTCGGATTAAAAGGGGGAATGTTGACACCTAATCCTATGGATGGGTGTGCACATGTATTTTTGTATATTATTTATTATTAGGAAATAAGGAAGGCCAAGAGTCATTGGGAGCTGAATCCCAATAGCCTCACCTCCCATCTATATAAGCATGTACATTCTTCAGCTAATAGACAATTCCAGTTTTGAGGAGTTACCTCCTGGTTTGACAAATAATATTGGTTCTTATAAAGTTTATTTTTGTTGTACATTTTTCTTAGGAGGCCCATTTTAGAACTCAAAATTCCACTAATGTTTCAGGAATTAATCCAAGCAATTTTGAGCATGCTCTATTCATTTATTTATTGCACCTCATGGTTTTAATTTCTGAGAACCAAGTTACGCATAGAGCGCTCGAGCTGGCTGGGTTAGGTGCCAGACTAGATCGACACCGCTCTGCATATCTTAAACTAATTAGTATATAAATTATTATTTATTGTGTGAAGTTTATTTAATCATTTATAGTCTCCTTCCTTCTTCAAATTGGTGTTGTTTAATTTGCTGCAACGTTTTCCTTTCAATTTCAAAATTAATTGATTTGTTGCATTAAATTATGGTGCTTTCACTCGAAATATTTATTTATTTATATTGAATCGGATTACGTCCCTCCAGAGCTATAACGTGCAACTTGAATTCCTTTCATTGATCTAGACCCATTTCATTCATATTTCAGAACCTCGGATCTATTTGAGGGTTTATGGAACTAGCAATCACATATAAATTTCTGTTGTCATGATGGAGACTACGTTATGTTTAAAACGATAATATTTATTTTCCATTAAGCTTCTGGACAGTTTTACGAGATTAATATTTGGGGAGAAGTAAGGAGAGATATTCATATTAAATCAATTTCTTTTAAAATCTTATTTACATAGTAAATTTACTTGTTATGTTTTTGATGTTTCAGGTTAATTTTACACGGAATTAGTGCAGGCAGAATTAGTGCAAGCAGAAGGAGTGCAGGAAGAATGGTTTTGAATTTCTTTTTAATTTATTCTTGCATTTATAGTCTTTTGATATTGTGTTGACATTGTTTGGTTTCCAATTCCTATTTCCCTTCTCTTTGCTCGTACTTAGAATTTCCTTTCGCATTGATAGTACAAGATTTCCTTTTAATTAGCGCATGATTTTAATTGTTTGGATTTGTGTTTCTAGAATTCTCTTTTAGTGTAGGATCTCATTTATTTCTGAGATTAATGCACAAGATATACTAGAATTTTTTTTGCAGGTTTCTAGGGGCTCTCTCTTCCATTTCCAGTGTTGTGTCTCAATGTTCATGAACTATCCAGATTGAAAATTAAATGTTGGTAAATTTATAGACCCTATACTGCACCCAACATGTTTGTGTCATTTCCATGGAGGTGCTTAGGGGATTGACCTTGCTAACCTATTGCATTTGGTTTCTTTCCTTCACCTAGTTTCTCTTGCAAATTTATGTTCTTTGAATTTATTTATTTTCTGCATTGTTGCTTTAAGGTTTCTCATTTTATTTAATTTTTTAAGAGCCCCCCACCCTAAACATATATATACACACTACTCATGTGCTAACAAATGTACCAGTGGGCTTGTTAAAAACACTAAAATGGTATTTTGAGGGATCATTCAATGGGGAGTTTTTATGATACTACAGAGACATACAACTCATCCAATGAGGAATTAACAAGTACAGAATTCAAAATTTTTCTTGAACATAAAAATGATATTATAAAATCTTTGATTTCAAAATTGGATGATTTTCAGGAACAGTGGAAGCGGGATGAAAACCTACCACCTATATTTTGTGCCAACTATAGAAAGAAACACTTCCTTGGAAGGTGTCCACTTAGTAGCCTGAAAAAATTTACAAAATTTGTGAAGAGGATCATCCAACAATACATTGCAAAACACTACCAATATTACTGTAGACACTCAGGGAATCAAGTAAGGAATCGAATCGAATACAAGGTATAACTCAAAACCTATTATCATCTGGTACCTAGAATAATTCTTATTTTCCTGAGTAGGTCTCCCAACATGTTTATAATCCTCCAATTTCATGACAAAATTTTAATCCTCCTCCAAATTAATATCCTACTTCATGGCCGCAGTGGCCCTCTCCTTGGCTCTCATCCTCGAGCCATATATCTCCATGGCCTCAAGAATCATTTCGATCCTTATCTCTAGGGAAATATCCCATGCAAATTCAATCATATGAGCACCAAAAACAACCACAATTTCTTCCCAATGCACCATTAAGTTATCCTCCTCCATGGTCCCAGCCACATGTGAAACCTTACCCTAGCCTTAGTCCATACCTTAACCCTAGTCCATGTGCCACCCTTTGTCCCTTTATTTTTTACCCTATTTCTTATCCTTACCCATACCCTAGATCTCATTAAAACCCTAATCCATACCCTAGTCCTAGTCCATACCCTAACCCTAATCCATACCCTAGACATAACCCTATATCTAATTTAAAACCTAGACCTAACCCTAGTCCAAAGCCTAATACCAATCTCAATCCAAGCCTTAGTCCAAACCATATCATAAAACCTAATCTAAACCATCATGTTGCACAGCAGTTTCAAACACCTATTCTTCCCATGTTGAACATAATGCTACATCTTCCATGTTGGAAAAGGAAATGAATTTGGAAACTTCCCCCATTACTACAGATAATTCAACCGAGGAAGATATAATTCAAAGACCACCAGAGGAGTAATATTTCATTGGAACTTGTTCTGAAAATGTTTTTGAAACTCAAAACCCTAGAATCCCTCTCAACCAATCTTGTTAATCTGAAAATAATATATTTGAGACTGAACTTGAGGGATTTATCTTTTGTATTTTCTTATCACTCAGTAATTTCTCAAGGCTAAAGAAAGAAATATTCCGAGGTAACCGCAAACCTACTTTTAAACTCTAGGATCTAGCCTTCCTAGGGTTCAAAGAGGGCTCTCTCTATAAAATTTAACTTTGTTTTAAATTATGGTTGTAGGATAGTTATGATTGTGCAGCTTTAGTTTGGTTTTGATTGATTTGGTGGGAAAAATCACTTGAAGGGATGGATAGTGGGAGATCTATTTGTCCATTGGGCTAAGGAGTCAAAATCAAGCAAACAGAACTGGCATCAAGGCCAAAAAGTCAAATGTTCTCAAGGCAATATAGATAACCCTTGAAGATTTTGGAAAATTGTTTTAATGAGGTGGTATGATCACGATAAATGGCAATTAATAATCCTTTGATCCAAAAAAATGAAGTAGTATGAAGACGTCAAATGAAAGAGGGAGAAACTAAGGGTTCCCTACACAGGAAATCAGAGGAAAACATAGAAATGATAACTATGTTGGGAAAAATACTGAGAGGGGGGGGGGTGAATCAGTATTTACTGCATAATCAAAAAATTTTACTTTTTCATTCCTTAAAACCCATACGCTACTTTCCTTCAGTAAACTAGCGTATATACGCGGATCCCCTTTATGAAACTAGCGTATACACAGAGATCTAGATCTGTCATTAAATCTTTACTTATATTATTCCATCATTCATTCATCATATGTTCAATAAACAGTAAACAGGTGCAGTAAGAACAGACTAAACCATCACACAAAGCATCACACATGAACACCAGGATTTTTAGGTGGAAACCCAAATTGGGAGAAAACCACCGCTGCAGTTGCTCAGCCTTCAATATTTTATTATAGAGAAAACATCTTACAACATATGTGCTGGCGCAGACTTGACCAGCACGCAGGCACCCACCTGCGCTCGTTTACCAACCTCTCCTGGAAGGGAGCTCCAACCCCCTGACTCGTTTACCAGCCTCTCCCGGAAGGGAGCTACGACCCCCCGATCTCGTTTACCAGCCTCACCTGGAAGGGAGCTACAACCCCCTGATCTCGTTTACCAGCCTCACCTGGAAGGGAGCTACAACCCCCTGACTGAAGGCTACAACCTTCAGCACCACCTTGGACCACGTTTCATCAATTTTCACACTAGATCCAACAACTTCAATAGAACAACACTTGCAGGCCACATTTCATCATATTTTCAGACTGGACCCTTTCCATACTTTTAAGCACAAACATACATCACCAACAGATACTTATCAACACAGATCAGATAGTAGAAACACAGCAGAACAGATCAGATATTTCATACCCCATGCTTCAGCAAACCCTAGTTTGCATACGCGCTTTTCTTTCACTGATGTCGTGTATATACGCGCTTCCGTCCACACAAACCAGCGTATACCTCTGTATGTATTTTATTGCGCATACGCGCTTTCTCTTCAGCGAAGCTGCGTATATACGCGCTTCCACTGCGGCGAAGTAGCGTATAGATCTTCAATCATTATAGAGAAGCATACTTCTTCAGATCAGATATTCAGTTCAGATTTACCCTTTCACTTCAGACAGATGTTCGCCTAGATGTTCGCCTCATCACAGATCTAAGCCTTTCATAATCAGATCTAGCAAATACAAGTGCAATTCAGATCTAGATCCCCTTCTTCATCATTGGTGCATCATACATTCAGATTTATCATTCAAGTGTAACCCTTTCCATTCAGATATACTTCAGAGAGAAGTATTCATTCAAGCTCAGACATCTTGCACCCACACTCATGATTTGCACAATGAATTTCTTCTCCTTATATAGGTTTATCCTTTTTCAATACCACGGGTTAAAGCAATACCATGAGCCTTCAATACCATGGGCCAAAGCAATACCATGAGCCTTCAATACCACGGGCCAAAGCAATACCATGAGCCAAACCAATACCATGAGCCTTCAATACCACGGGCCCCTGGATTTGCACTTTTTGAGCGCTTTTTCCCATACGCGACTTGGCACGTTCTTTTCCGCGTGCATGCGCGACTTCCCCTAGACATATCCGCGTATTCCTTGAAACATACTCTTTTCATCATAGATCTGTCACATGCTGAATTCATTTCTTCATTGTCTTCTGTACACACTGTAGATACATCACATTTTCTTCATCAAGAACATATTCTATCAAGCACAACTTCATCAAGTAAGTTGCCATCATCTTTATCAAGTGGGTTGCCTTTCTTCATCAAGAACATATTCTAGCAAGCACAACTTCATCAAGTAAGTTGTCATCATCTTTATCAAGTGGGTTGCCTTTCAGGGACAACACTCAACATCATAATATCAACAAGCATCATATCACATCAGATTTACATCATTTACCAAGCCCATCAAGTCAAGAATAACTACATCAGGTGGATTGCCATCAAGGACAACACATGTCAACAGTCGCATGTCTTCATCTTCATTCAAAGGGTTGCCATCAAGGACAACACTCTGCTTCATATTTCCAACAATCTCCCCCTTTGGACTTGATGGCAACCACGATGGTGTTTGGTTACCACAACAGATAAGTACATTGACACCATGTCACTCTCCCAATTCTTTGACACCATTATCTGTATTCAAACACCATGTCACTCTCCCCCTTTGACATCAAGGGCAAAGGGCGGATCAAAACCAGCAGATCAAAACCAACACACTCTCCCCCTTTGACATCAAGGGCAACGGGCGGATCAAAACCAACACACTCTCCCCCTTTGACATCAAGGGCAACGGGCGGATCAAAACCAACATACTCACCCCCTTTTCTTCTCATGTAGAAGAAGCGTTCTGCAGATCTGATGTATATTGAAGTGACCAAGCTCCCCCTGAGTTCATGCTGAATCTTCAAACATATTTTTCAAAGAAGTACATGACTCTATGAACTTCCTATCACCAAAAGACTCAAAATTACATCAAATACCCAACCAAGTGGATTTACATATAAGACTCAAGTACCCAACCAAGTGGGTTTACATATTTCAATTTAGCTACCCAACCAAGTGGTTTTACAAAATTTGACTCAGCTACCCAACCAAGTGGGTTTACAAATTAGACAAGTCCTTACATGACTGAATATTACAATTTTACATCATGGGTCTCAACATGACCTTTTCATCAAACTACAAATATAACTTTAAGACCAACACCAGAAAGCCCTCAAGAAAGAGAACATATTTCAGAACCATCATAATGCCAACAATGCATTATACTCAGCAACGCTAAAGCTCCCCCTGAATCTGTGCATCCACGCATCCTTTTCATATGACTAAGGCTCCCCCTTAGTTTGTGCATTCTGAACACTTTCACCAACAAATCATCAAGGCAATCTTTATCAAAACATGAAAAAAGAATTATGAGAACTGGAACACCACCAGATATACCAAACAGTATCAGAGATACCAAACAGCACTGCCGCTGTGTTGAAGAGAGCTGACTTCAAACTAAAAAATGTTAGCAATCAGTCATACGCGGTTTTCTGTGCATGAACTCGCGTATATACGCGATTGTGTTTCAGGAAACCCGCGTATACAATACCATCTTCTACATTTTAACCAAAACTGATCCTTTGTGAGGCAGAGACAATGTTCAGCAACTTTCTGAGATATTTGAATAGTTTCCTGGAATACAGATAGATAAAATAATGTAGTTGTATCTTCAAGCATCATCCAATGGTTGTAGCATAAGCACATTAGTATCCAAGTCTTCAGATTCTTTGCAGCATCAATACATTCTTTCCATACCAGAACAGCATCTTCACATAAGTGTCAAGCAATCATCCATGTGGTCCAACATCACCATGATATTTAAGATTTAACATGAAGTATCATATGTAGGCAAAAGATCTTAACCATAGTAACAAGCTCTGCATGAACTAGACTTCCAATTTCATCCAACAGATAAACTTCAGCAAGCAGTAAACACAGCTCATTCAACGTCTCATCATCATAAACCATGTACCAAGCCATCATCATTTGAGCATGAGTATCACAATAACCAAAGAATAAGCAGTCATATTGCCAACAATGCAATCATTAGTATTCAACCTGGTGCTCCCCCTGAATCAGTGCTCTATCTTAACTTGTGCAACCTGAATACGTTCATCAGCAAGTCATTAGCAACAATCTCTACATGATCTGTCCTCATCTCTGAATTATAAGACTTTCATCTCAACAACGAATGCTCTTCATCATAAAGAAACCAGGCTTCATCCATAATCTTCAACAAAAGAACCCATGTATCATTTCATTATCATGAGTATAACCAGAATAATGCTAACAGTGCAATCATCAGCAGTCAGATGGATGCTCCCCCTGGACTTCTGCTCCAGATCTTCAGCTATCAGATAAATTCTCTCATCATCAATGCATACGCGTCTGTGTCAGCTGGAACTCGCGTGTATACGCGACTTTGTTTCATAGAACCCGCGTATGGAAAGTGAAGCATAGAAAATTTTCATCTTCCTTCATTTCCTCCTGAGCTTGTACCTCCTGTACCTGTCCTTTCCACATCAGAAGCACTGTCAGAAGTAAACATAACCAGAATAATCAAATCAACCTTGAGAGTCATCATGCATTGCTCCCCCTGTGACGATACATTACTAAATCTCATAATGTATCCCACATCATTCCTGCAGTCAATAAGAAAAGTCGGCCTAGAGGGAGGCTGGATGACCCAGTTGGAGCTCTAATTCCTACGTTTCTACTCCATTCTCCTTCTTTTTCCGAAATTTGCTTGAGTTTCCAACCGTGTGCTTCGAAAATTGTCCAATTTCTCATCTCTGTTCAACCTGCATTCCTTTTCTACATGTCCATACTTGTTACAAGAATAACATCTCATGTGTCCAGAGAAATAAGCATAAGAATCAGAATGATTATTTCTAATCTTCCTCCTTTTACAATCAACTGCTTTATGTCCATACTTTTTACATGAGAAACAATATCCTTTGAAGAAACTAGAGTACCTTTCTATGTAGGAACTGTTGATTTGAGGCTGAAATGATCTGCTTCTGCAATTTGCTGCAACATGCCCATAGTTATGACATTTAAAACATTCAACGTTCTTGAATGAATTCCTTTGAGAATTCATGATTGTTGGTTGATCTTTTGACTCTTTCAACACTTCAGGTTTTACATTGGCTTCCTCTGAATTTTTAGCACTTCCTTGTGAGCTAGATTCTCCTTTAACAGTTTCATGGAAACCAAGACCAAGTTTGATAGCAGGAGACCTTTGATTACTCATAATATTGTCCAAAATATTAGTACTATCTTGAAATCTCAAAAGTTTAACTTTTTCTTCTAATTTACCTTTGAGAATGTTTACCTCAACCTCCAAGGCTTGACATTGCTTTGTCATGCTTTCTTCTTTTCTTCTTCCATCTTCTACTTGGTCCTTTAGATTTAGAATCTCTTCTTTCAACCAATTTTCATTTTCTTCACATGTTTGTTCCAGCTCTTCATTCTTCTTCTTTGATGCTTCGAGATTTTCTTTCAGAGAGATGATTTCTGCTTCAAGTCCTTCATTCTTCTTATTTGATATTTCTGGATCCCTTTTGAGAGAAATGATTTCAGCCTCAAGTTCTTCATTCTTCTTGTTCGAGTCTTCCAGATCTTCTTTGAGAGAGACGATTTCTGCTTCAAGTCTTGCATTCTTCTTGTTTGATTCTTCGAGATCTGCATTTAGATCGTTGACTTCTACTTCTAGTCTTTTAATTCGAGCAGATGCATAAGCATGAAACCTTTGGTACTTGTCTGTCTGTCCATTCAGTATTTCCATTTGTTCTTCCATTTGAGAGATCATCTCTTTGTACATAGCTTCGATTTTATTAAATGATCTTTGTTGTTCTTCAATTTTCTTGATAGCTTCCTTTAGATCCAAAACTTTACTTTGACTATCTTCACCATTGCATGTACAGGAAAGTGCATCACAAGAACAACAATCAATACCTGTTTTATCTTCTTCATTTTCTGCTGCACATGTTTTCTGAGATATCTCTCCTTCAAGCGATCAAGCTTCTGCAGAAGGACCACGCTCCGATACCAATTGTTGGGAAAAATACTGAGAGGGGGGGGTGAATCAGTATTTACTGCATAATCAAATCTTTTTACTTTTTCATTCCTTAAAACCCATACGCTACTTTCCTTCAGTAAACTAGCGTATATACGCGGATCCCCTTTATGAAACTAGCGTATACACAGAGATCTAGATCTGTCATTAAATATTTACTTATATTATTCCATCATTCATTCATCAGATACTCAATAAACAGTACACAGGTGCAGTAAGAACAGAATAAACCATCACACAAAGCATCACACATGAACACCAGGATTTTTAGGTGGAAACCCAAATCGGGAGAAAACCACCGCTGCAGTTGCTCAGCCTTCAATATTTTATTACAGAGAAAACATCTTACAACATATGTGCTGGCGCAGACTTGACCAGCACGCAGGCACCCACCTGCGCTCGTTTACCAGCCTCTCCTGGAAGGGAGCTCCAACCCCCTGACTCGTTTACCAGCCTCTCCTGGAAGGGAGCTACGACCCCCCGATCTCGTTTACCAGCCTCTCCTGGAAAGGAGCTACGACCCCCTCGATCTCGTTTACCAGCCTCACCTGGAAGGGAGCTACAACCCCCTGACTGAAGGCTACAACCTTCAGCACCACCTTGGACCACGTTTCATCAATTTTCACACTGGATCCAACAACTTCAATAGGACACCACTTGCAGGCCACATTTCATCATATTTCCAGACTGGACCCTTTCCAAACTTTTAAAGCACAAACATACATCACCAACAGATACTTATCAACACAGATCAGATAGCAGAAACATAGCAAAACAGATCAGATATTTCATACCCTTTGCTTCAGCAAACCCTAGTTTGCATACGCGCTTTCACTTCACTGATGTCGCGTATATACGCGCTTCCATCCACACAAACCAGCTTATACCTCTGTATGTATTTTATTGCGCATACGCGCTTTCTCTTCAGCAAAGATGCGTATATACGCGCTTCCACTGCGGCGAAGTAGCATATAGATCTTCAATCATTATAGAGCAGCATACTTCTTCAGATCAGATATTCAGTTCAGATTTACCCTTTCACTTCAGACAGATGTTCGCCTAGATGTTCGCCTCATCACAGATCTAAGCCTTCCATAATCAGATCTAGCAAATACAAGTGCAATTCAGATCTAGATCCCCTTCTTCATCATTTTCTTCATTGGTGCATAATAGATTCAGATCTATCTTCAAGCCTTTACCCTTTCCATACTTCACAGAGAAGTATTCATTCAAGCTCAGACATCTTGCACCCACACTTATCATTTGCACAATGAATTTCTTCTCCTTATATAGTTTTATCCTTTTTCAATACCACGGGTTAAAGCAATACCATGAGCCTTCAATACCACGGGCCAAAGCAATACCATGAGTCAAACCAATACCATGAGCCTTCAATACCACGGGCCCCTGGATTTGCACGTTTTGAGCGCTTTTTCCCATACGCGACTTGGCACGTTCTTTTCCACGTGCATACGCGACTTCCCTTAGACATATCCGCGTATTCCTTGAAACATACTCTTTTCATCATAGATCTGTCACATGCTGAATTCATTTCTTCATTGTCTTCTGTACACACTGTAGATACATCATATTTTCTTCATCAAGAACATATTCTATCAGGCACAACTTCATCAAGTAAGTTGCCATCATCTTTATCAAGTGGGTTGCCTTTCTTCATCAAGTAAGTTGCCATCATCTTTATCAAGTGGGTTTCCTTTCAGGGACAACACTCAACATCATAATATCAACAAGCATCATATCACATTCAGATGTATTGCCATCAAGGACAACACATGCCAACAATCACATGTCTTCATCTTCATTTAGTGGGTTGCCATCAAGGACAACACTCTGCATCATATTTCCAACAAACTAGTTAAAAACAGGGTGCTCTTAAAAAATCCTGTGGTAATACTCCTAGTTATTCATTCAAATTTAGAACAAACATATATGGATGCATGTAACAAAGAAAGATAACAATGACAAGTAAGGAAATACTTCACTCCAAATAGCTCATCACAGGAATCCTGAAGTATGATGCCAATTGGTTTGATCCAGTCTGCTACTCAAAATTTGAAACACAAAAGCCTTCAAGTCCAACAAAAATAACTATATCAATCTCCACCAATTTATTCCACAATAAAGTGAAGTATTTATACAAATTCTTAAACTAAATATCTTGAAAAAATATCAAGATTGGTTTACAAATATCTCAAATTGTTTTACATAAATAGAACTTTAATAAAGGACACTCAAAACTAATGCATCTATTTGGCACTATACTTATGGATTGATGGTGAAAAAGAAGATAATTTGAATTTGATCTTAACTCTTTGTTGATGATGAAGCATCCAAGTCACTAAATGTCTCCTTTCTTTGTGCATTCTGCTCCAAAAATTCTGTAAACTTGGGGTCCAATGATACCTTTTTATCTCTCAATTCGAAATAGATATGTAAAAACTGAAAGATGTTATTGAAGATAAATATGTTTTTGAGATAAACCTCGCTCCGTTTCCTAAAATTCGGCTCCTGCTGTTCACAACTGGCTCTACAAATAGTTGTGTAAAACAGAGATTTGCACAGTCTGAAAAATAGGCTGTAAATATGTGCATGTATCTCTCATTCTATAATACCTGTGCAAAACTTGAGATAGTTGTTTGTATATGGATATCTTAGAAACAAAAACCTCCTTATGTTTTGTGAGATATATTTCTTATTGGCCACAATATTCTCTGTAAAATGATGACTTAACAGTAATTTTCTTTAAAACATGCTTTCAAATATTGTTTAATATTTCCAAACCCGTAATGGTTGTTAGAAAAGTGATAGAGGTTTTTGTAATTGGAAATATTAAGAACATAAACCTCCTTCAGGTTTTCAAAATTCATCTTGGATTGTTCACAATAGTTTCTGCAAAACAATGACGTAAACAAGAAATTTCTGCAAAAATGTCACTTCTTGGTATGTTTTCATCTTTTAACCTTACTGTTCTTTTAACTGTTTTTACTTTCACTTTGGATAAACTTCATTGTTGTTGGTGAAAGTATTTTCATCTATGTTTAACTATTATTGCCTCTGTATTTACTTTTACTATTTTACCTTGATTGCTCTGTAACTTTGTTTTAACCTTCACTCTAACTTTCATCTGATACACTTTAACTTTGATGTTCTTTGACTGTTCTATTTTCACTATCACTGTGAATTCTTACTTTACTTTAAAATTTAACCTTTACTGTGATTTATTCCTTTTACCCTGACTGTTATGAATGCCCTGTTTTAATATTTACAATAAAATACTCTTTTATCTTTCATAGGATGACTATCCTTTAAATTTGATGCCTAGAATATGTTAAGGAAAATCCTTTGAATTCATTTCCTTGTAAGTTCTTGGACTAAAACATATATTTAACTACTATTTAGATTTTTTTATCCAAATTCTCCTTTTTCTAATGACCTGCAAAACAAAATAATTGTTAATGAAATAGAGGTCTGCATGGAGGGATAATGGCTTTGATGATGGGAAAAAACTATGAAAAATGGTTTGAAGTGGGCACAGAAGGATTGGGATCAGTTACAAAGGGTTTCTGGATAGATTAGGAGTATTTTCAAGGTATGAAAATGATAAATAGCTTCAATTTTTCCTTAAAAACCAGTTTGCAGTATTGAAAACAGGGGTTTATCAGAGTTCTATATTGAATTCGTTCTTTTCACGCATCTACAGGGTTTTCCTTTGGGAAAATAGGCTTTACTGGGCTTAATTCTTTTAGAAATTCCTTACAAATGATCGACAAGTCATTTTTCTTAGGAAAATACCTGTTTTTGTAGGTATTGTCGTTTTTAACTGATTTTCAAGGTGTCAAACAGGTTCTGATGGTGTTTGAAGGTCTCTGGAAGGTGAACTGAAGCTTTCAGTGATCTTTTACAACAAATGTGGTGGCTTTTTCTACTTTATGGGCATAAAAATTATGTGCAAGCTTCTTTTCTCTGAGTTGGAATGATTGATACAATCGATAAGCACAGTGAAGGGAATAACAATGTGATTTCAGTGTTTATTAGGCAATTTAGGTTTACAAGTGCCTGCAATAAATTGTGGTCTTATCAACAGATGGTGGTTTTCGGGATCAAAGGGTTTAAAACCATAAGTGGTTATCGTATTCAGTTAAAGTGGTAAGCTATTTTGTTTGCAACGAACGTGATCAAGTAGGAAGGAGACACGTGGAGGAGGGAGAAAGTTAAATACCACCCATTTTGCATGGAAATGGAAATGTTATCAAGGTGCAACTTAAAATGCAATATGGATTCTCTGCCATTGGATCGTGGGGTTCAATTACGAATGGCCCAGTTAAATTGTGAAAGTTGCATCGGGATGGAAAGTGGGGCCGGGGTTTTGGTATTTGGCGGGGGATGAGTTTAGACTTTATAAATACATATTTTAGAGTTTAAAATATATACCGGGGGGGGGCTAATATTTACATGCGCAAATCAAAACATTTCACAATGGCTAATCAACACATATATGTGGGTCTCATTATATAGTTTTCAAACGTTTAATATTTTTTTTAAACCATGGTGGGGGGGGGGGGGGGTATTTAGTTTTATTGATAGTTTTAAACCAATGGGATAGGGTCGGGATGTATATTTCACACATGGGATATTTAAACATTGGTTTAAACATTAAAATAATGGGTTTTGTGGGTTATTTAAATACAAAGGATTTAATACTATATGGGAGGGGTATAGTTTAGGGATTTAATATATAAGTTAGAAGTTAATATGAAATAAAGGGTAATATATAATATGAATAAAAAATACATGTTTTAACACTAAGTAAAGTGTAAAAGAAAGCATAATTGTCCATTTTTTATTTTTCACACTTTAACTTAGGATAAAATGCATTTTATGGGTTTTGAGTGATTTTGGAAGGAAATGAAATTATTTATTTAGGGTTTTACTTTTACTAAGTAAAGAATGGGTTTTTACTTAGGAAAATGGGATTATGATCAATGGATGAAGGGTAAATGGTGATGAATGTGGGTTTTATGTAGGAATTCAATATTTTTTAACCAATCAGTCATCAAGCTTTGGGTTTGGTCCCAACAGAAGTCAAAGAAATGCTCTTAGCCACTTTAACTGAAGGTTTAGAATACTTAATAATTGTGGCGAAGGGGAAATTAGTAATTTTTTCCCGATGATGCTTTATTACATGCTTTCTCAACTACTTTCTACCCACCCATCTTTATTTCTAACATTTTTTACTTCATTTTCATGGGTGCATTTAGGCTTGCAACCCTAAATCATTTTTTCTTTCAAAACATAAAAACTATCTAAGTCTAACCTTATTTCATCCGAGGTCTTAGATTAAACTGTTGAGCTCCTCATTTATTCTCTAACTATCTACTGATTTGTCAAGTTTAAACTGTTTGACATATCTCTATTCTCTATCTAAAACATGAAATTCAAAGCGTGAAAAGTTAAGATTAAATTGTTTAACTAATCATGGATTATGGCATTTATTGACAATCTGCACATAACCATTATTATTGCAGTAAAAGTAAATAGTAGTGGAATTTTGACTTGCTCACTTTCAGGTCATATTTTTATCTCTTTTTTGTTTTGGGGTCTATTTTTTCTAAGTCCTTTGATCTTTCTTTTAGGACTTTTACCCTCTTTTCGTTTTTTATTATTTTTTTACTTTTCAAAATGTTGGACACCTAATCCTCTATGGGTAGGTGTGGAAGGTGAACAGTCACAAAGGAGTCCAAGTGACCTTGGAAGATGAATCCAAGGGTCACACCAATGTAACATAAATAGACATCTATGGTGAATAATATGAATAATAAATGCCTATATTTCTTATTTGTGTGTTTTATCTTCTCATACACCATTTGTGTGTTTAACATGGTATTGGAGCTGATACGTTCATAACCAACTCAATCTTGAGTGAGCCACTTGTTTTTGTGGCCTGTGTAAACCAAAAAAAATCCTGTGCATTTTTGCAGCATTCAGAAATCCTTTGCAGCATTCAGAAATCATTTTTGCAGCGTTCAGAAATTATTTTTGTGAAGAGCAGCGTTGTGTACTACCATATTCCTGAATTTGAAAGTCTGTTCATTTTAAAGTCTGCAGCTTTTCTCACTGCTTCCTGCTGCATTCATTTTTACTAGTCCTGGAATTTTGTTTATTGCTCCTACCATTCAACATTCTAGAAAATTCTGAGATTTTGTTTACTACAAATTCTGCAATTTTTTCCTGCAATTTCTGCCTACTTTTATTTCTTCACATTACTATGCAATCTCTGTGATTTCTACCTACTTTTAAAATTTATTGTAATTTTTTTTACCCATCCCTCACCACTCACACTCCATGCTCACCCCCCCCTCACACAACAATCCTTCCCCCTCACCTCTCATCTATCCCAACCCCTCTCACCACAGAGCTCTCCCATCCCCACCCATGTTTCCCATCCCTCACCCGCTCACCACATCTCTAGGCTCTCCCATCTCCCTCACCTCCCTCCCCTCGGCCTTACCATGGCCCTCTA
The DNA here is from genome assembly GCA_034641835.2 of Pinus albicaulis. Classification (NCBI taxonomy): domain Eukaryota; kingdom Viridiplantae; phylum Streptophyta; class Pinopsida; order Pinales; family Pinaceae; genus Pinus; species Pinus albicaulis. The sequence continues at coordinate 1,711,496,102 of CM076581.1, forward strand.
CCCTCACCCATCTCTCCCCATCCCCCTCACCTCCCTCCCCTCAACCTTCTCATGGCCCTCGGCCCTCACCCATCTCTCCCTAGCCCTCCCCTTGCACAACGTCCCTCACCCATCCCCCCTCCCCACTCACATTCCTCACCCGCTCTCCCTAGCCCTCCCCTATCATAGCGGCCCTCACCCATCCCCCCTCCCATGCTCAGGGCCTTCAACCATCCCCCCTCAACATGCTCCTCCCAACCCACCGTCCCTCTCACACTCACACCCTCCCCTCGAACAATCCCCGCCCCCTCACCTGCACTCCCTGCTCATGCCCGCCCCTCAACACTCTGCCTCTCTCCCCTCCCACGCAGATTCTCTGCATTTTTTCACTCTTCAATAATACCAATTTAATTTTTTTTTACAGTTTCACCTCCCCTAGAAATCACCTCCCCCAGTAATCACCTCTCGCAGAAAACACCTCCCCCAGATAATACCTCTGTTTTTTCCCCCGATTTTTTTCTTTTTCAAAAAAAAAGAAAAAAAGAGAAGAAGAAGAAGAGAGATGGGAGATGGTATATGAATAAATGGATATATGGATTTTCTATATAGTGAAAAGTGAAGTTTTTGTTGTATGTTTCTCTATTATAAAAACATGACCAAGATTTGTGGCATGTATAGAAGGGTGACTCTCTGAAAGATATTGACATGTGAAGGCAAATGTTGAAAATTGGTCATCATTTTCAAAATAGCAGTGGCATCATAAATTCACTCATAGTTTTTCCACAAAGTTTTTTTTGGAATTTTCCTTCAACTTTATTGTGAGGTAACATAGCAAGCTCAAAACCATCTGCTTATCGATAGTGAAGCATCCAAGCTTATGAATATCTTTTTGTTGAGTTTGAGTTGTTGAGAAAAATGGCTAAAACCAATGATGCATTAGAGTTGTTGCATAACCTCATTCATTCCATTGTTCATGATATGGTAAAAATGAGCAAGAACACTATTTTTAATATTGAAACTTTCTTGCAAGATGCACAAGACAAGATTGAGTTTTTGCGGTTGGAGTCTTAGCTCCAGCAAGATGAACTTCAACAAAAGAGTCATCATTCTAAACCCGTTTCTATTTAGAAAACTCTGATCAACAGCAAGAATATAAAGTTGCAGTCGATTCACATTCAGTTCCTTCTACAAGAGAATATTTACATGCAGATGCAACAACTCAGTCTGCACTTACCAAGCCCGTCATCAGACCTTGGGAACTACTTGTCCATCAAAAGCACAGAATAGGTTTTGGATATGAAAAGGAGTTGTCCTTTCATATTCTGGACTACTCCAAGCCCATCAAATTTTAGAGTGCCAGATTTATTTTTGATAGTTCGCCTGCAGTTGATCCAGATCCTGCTCCTCTTCTACATCAACAACAACAAATTGTAAAATGCCAACACTGTGATCGAGCTAGCCATATGAACGATCACTGTTTCGATCTTCACCCATGCAAGCATTGTGGTCGCCACACCCATTCTTCACATAGATGCATCAGAAACAAGCCTACTACAAGAACAAAGATTCATCTTGGATGGATCGCTTCTTGGCAATGGGCATCAGCAGCCAAGAAGATGTTTAAGTCACATGTCAAAAATTGTTCTAGAATATTGAACAAACTTGCAGTTGATTTTTCGCCATCATCTCACCTTGTACCTGATAGGGGGGAAATGGTGGTCATATACAAGCTTTGACGCCACATCAAGCGAGCCTGAGCCACAATCTCTCATTCCAGATTCATATTTGTAGCCAGAGACACAGCATTTTAAGCGAGCTAGAGCCACAGTTCGTCATTCCAGATTCAGAGTTGTAGCCAAAGACATGGATGCCCATGAGCATGTCTTTGGTTGATGGACAGCCTTAAACCATCTATGCGAGGTTGATATTCTTTCTCTTTCAGAACACTTCCTCTCGCAGAATACTTCAGATTTTTTCCATATTTTGAAGAGTTCTGGGAAATGCATCAAGCATTCTAGTGTTGGCGGTCATCCTTAAACCATAATAGGTTGTAGACTTCGCTTCTTTAGGGTTGAAAGTCTCCCTCTTCAAATATGAGGGACACTTCCTCTAACATAAGCCCTTAGCTTCTTGCCAGTTTTGGAAGAGTTTCAGGAACTACAATAAGCGTTGCATTCCAGTGTTGGTGGTCAACCTTAAACCACCTCTTTATGCCAACATTTCAGAGAGCTGATTTAGCCTAAGTGCTACAATGCATATTTTTTATATTTGTATTACAACTCTCTTCTTGACTCACACATACCCCTTCAGATTAAGGGGGGGAATGTTGGACACCTAATCCTCTATGGGTAGGTGTGGAAGGCGAATAGTCACAAAGGAGTCCAAGTGACCTTGGAATATGAATCCAAGGGTCACACCAATGTAACATTAATAGACATCTATGGTGAATAATATGAATAATGAATGCCTGTATTTCCTATTTGTGTGTTTTATCTTCTCATACACCATGTGTGTATTTAACACAAAATATGGGAAAACGACTTGTAGAAAGCAAGGTTCGTACATATTTACAAGACTTTAACAGAGTCAAATCAAAATTATGAATCCTATATTTATAGTACTCTAACATATTTCACCATATCCTTTTTTCCTCCAGGATGATGACTAGCTAACTGTGGAAGACTTGCATTAGTTGGGGAATCATAAATATGTGGATCTCATTGAATACTAGTTTCAAACATCCATAAGCACACATTATTCCCTCATCATTTGACATCTCCTGGTACCATGTAAATTGAAGCAACTGGTTTCTCTTTATTTGGTATGTCTTGAAGTCTATTCTTTAAAACTAAGTCTGAGTATAGTCAACATTTGTTTTACGCACATGGATTCATTGGAAGTACACATAAACTTAAAGGTGATATTTATTTCTTTCAAAATAGGGTAGGGTAATATGAGAATAATGAATAAAGATGTATAACGACACTCTTGAACTTATGATTCCTTAAAAGCACGGCTTTTGAAATTTCTATTATCACGCACTCTTATGGTAAGACTTGTGAGAAGAAATTTACACTTAATACCTCATATTTTAAAGTGACTTTGATTATGGATTAATATGTCAGTAAAGGATATTGTTATAAGTTACATGTAATACTTTTCTCCTATCCTAATAAAATATCATCCAACAAATACTCTTTTAAGTCCTCTTCGAAGGGATCAATGAAAAACCTCCTATGGTGGACCACGCCTAAAAAAATCTAATAAGCTTTCATAAATAACCCTGGCATGATCAACTCAAGGAATATTTTTGGTCATTATTTGAGATTTCTTTAAACAATTTCTTGGGGTAGTATGAACAACCAGTAAAGAATAGTAATTAAAAAAATTTCATGCCATCGTGCACTCTTAAGGAGTAGATTTGATTCCCACCTACTAAGTAACCCATTTGAGGTTAATTATAATCATATTTTTTCAAAGAAACATAAATAAATTAATTAAGGGATAGGAGGTCTCATTGCAAGCCAACCTACTATGATCATGGGTCCTAAGGAGAACGACATTTCCGCACTGGTCACCAAGACAAGGTAATGACTTTCAGTTGAAATTCTAGAAGACAAGAGGTCTCATCATGAGTTGGTTTGCTAATTCTTGTTAGTTCTTGTGAATGACACTATTGTCAGCTAGTTTCCAAGCTAGAAAAAGAAAATTTTCTTAAAATAGAAAAAGAAAATTTTCTTAAATGACCCTGAATCTATATCTAATAGGTGGGACAAAAGCATTTCATGAGGTTAAAATTTACCCCTCTCGAGGCTATAGACGCCTTCTGGTAGCAGGGCCATGCCTATGGTATTAAAGTTAATTTTACACTATGATTTACTTGGTTGTTTTTTCCTTTCCCTGAACTCGCTATCAATCTCTTTGAGAATGGCCTTAAAATACTTTTGTTGTTATACCTTGAAGTTCTATCTTTTTGGAATGATTCTTATGAGCGTGGGACCCTTAGTGCAGGTAGCTCATTGTGCCAGATAAGATAAGCTTCAACTATACATGGATAATGGTAAAATGGTTACTATGGGAAGGTATCACTATGTCTACTTTTGACAACTTATTTTTTAAATCATGTCACTCATATTTGAAACAAGGATATTAAAGTAGAACTTCTGATTAGGGATGCCTCCGAGATATTCTTTTGGAAATTTTAAAAGCTGGCTATTTTATTCAAGAAATAACATCGTCTTTTCAATTTAGTTTTTTCCATGGCAACTTTTGGTTTAGATTTTCTTGAAATCAGTCTAAGAAAATAAAGAGTCCAGTAGACACTTTGTTTTTAGAGAAAGCTTTATCTAGCACAAGAAATATGGTCACACAGAATTGTAGGGAAATCACTATGAATGCCTATAAATGTTTTTAATTTTTAATTTTTATTTTTTTTGCAAGAAAGTGACAGTAACAAATTTCCTTGCATGAGTACATGTAAGATGGTCAGCATGGGGGGATTTTGGGCTTCCATTTTGTCTTATCTTTACTCAAAATTTCTCATATTGTTGTTTGGTCAAAATATTAATATTGTGAATATTTGTTACTTTGCTCATTTTAACATGATTAAAACATTATTAATTGAGGTTGGTATGTTGCAGGTTTAAAAATTAATTTGATCACGCTTTTACACAGGCTTTGAACCTGCACTTACCTGCCTACACCATGCAACGGATTCTAGCACCAAAACAAGTAGAAATGATGCACATAGAGAAGTTGATGTCTCAAGGCTAGACCTCAATGATAGAAAACATCTCATTAAGATGATTATGTGTGTTACAGAAGAGGACAATGAACACTTCCTTCTCAAACTCCGGGATAGAATAATCTCGAGGAAATCTCTTCAGGATCTCAATGCATCACCTTTATTGGGAAGGGAAAATGACAATTCAAATAAGGCAAAAAATGGACCAGAGGTCATGTATTCTGAGATAGAGTACAGAGAAACTGAGAACTTGAAGGACCTTGCAGATGTAGACATTAATCTTATTACGCTGCTAGACAAGCTTGACTCTAAGAACTGGATTGTGGTTTGTGAAGCACCAAGCCATGTGCATCAATTATCAATTTTTCATAAGGAACGTATGCTTCCATGCTAGGTAATGTAACCACATTGATAGTGAAGTCCTTGAAGAATCCAAGAATTTCTTTGTGCGAAACTACAATTATGGCTTCATTGGACCTTACCAAAGCATACCAAGATCATATGCTTGAATTCATTGATCTAATGCTTTTGCAACTTTTGCTGAAGGCCTCTCAAGACAAATGCTTTGTATGTGAAGCTGCTGAGAAAGCATTGATTATGACAACTACATGTTTCTCTCCTAATCTATTACTATAGAAATTAGAACTCTATGTCAAGCAAAAGAATCCATGTATTCAAGCTAAGTTGTCTATGTGTATATGCAGGAGTGTTCATAGGTTGCATGTGGAGAGGATCAAAGAATATGGATTAGATGCATTAATTTAAATGGCTGCCACACAAATAAATGACCATCTTCATGAAGCATTTGAGGTTGCTTGAAAACCTTCCTCGGAAATTCGAGTTGCGTATTCGAAAATGATAAGGATTATTCGAGAAGGCCACACAGTCGCAGTCCAGGTCAGAGAGTGAAGATTTTGAGTGGATTTCACCCCATGCAATGGAGGTCTGAATCAAATGAGTGGTGAGGTGGCCATGGCACACTACATGAATTTGACCTTGGTTGTTCCAAAGTAAACGATTTTTAATGCCACCTGTAAGTTGGTCAAATGAAAAATATCATTTGAAACAGCTTATACCTTTGTTTCGGGCAATTCGAGGAAGCAGTTTTCCACCAATAGCATCACAGGAACAATCTACTAGATTTCGACATTCATATTGAAAAACCAATTTTATTTCTACCGAATTGTTAAGATTCATAATTTTCTCCTCTTGTATTTTGATTGGCTGAATAAAAGCTCAAAATTGTAATTCGTTGCATATATAAGTTGCTTGGAGCAAACAAAAAATTAATTAGGTAGTGAATTAGGAAATCGATCAAGGGGAATTGGGAGGCACGTGCAGGCACAAAAGGAATGTGTATGATGGAGGAGTCAGTCCCAATGTAGCCTCATGCACTTTTATAACTAGTGGATCGCTCCAATTGTCTTTTTGGAGCTAATTCTTGTCTGCAGAATGTAAATATTGTTTTTCAAGAAATAATCCAAGCAATTTCCAGCATGCTCTATTCATTTATTTATTGCACCTCATGGTTTTAATTTCTGTGTGAACCAGGTTTCGCATAGAGCATGCGAGCTGGTTGGGTTGGCCACCAGACCATCTCGACACCTCTCTACATATATTATACTAATTAGCATATAAATTATTATTTATTGTGTGAACTTTATTTAATCATTTATAGTATCCTTCCTTCTTCAAATTGGTGTTGTTTAATTTGTTGCAATGTTTTCCTTTCAATTGCAAAATTAATTGATTTTTTGCATTAAATACTGGTTCCTGCACTTGAAATATTTATTTATTTATATTGAATCATATTGCATACCTCCAGAGTTGTAATGTGCAACCTAAATTCCTTGAATTGATCAAGACCCATTTCATTCATATTCCAGAACCTGAGATCTATTTGAGTGTTTATGGAAGCAGCAATCACATATAAATTTTTGTTGTCGTGATGGAAACTACGTTATGTTGAAAATAATAATATATATTTTCCATTAATCTTTTGGACAGTTTTACAAGATTAATCTTTGGGGACACAGAAGGCACAATATTCATATTAAATCAATTTCTTTTATAAGCTTATTTACATAGTAAATTTACTTTTATGTTGCCGATGTTTCATGTTAATTTTACGTAGAATTAGTGTAGGAAAAATTAGTGCAAGAAGTAGTGTGTTGGGCCGTTAATATGCCATTATTATTATCACTTGTGAACGCTTATTCCACCCATTTCTACCATTCTTCATCACGTCATTTATTATAATTTATTATTTAAATCCATTTTATGATGATTTATGCTTCTATGAATGAATGTTATTTATTCTCCTTTATTTCTAATAAATTGATGATTATGAATTATTTTATCAATGCTGTTCTATTTCCTTGTGCTGTTCGATTTATTCTTAGAGTAAAGATTGCTATTAATTTGGCTTTGCTATTGTTCATTTCCATTAATTAGAGTTTGCTGTTCAGATTCTTTTAATTACAGTTTGTTGCCCATTTACTTTGTTGTTCTATTTTGCTATCTGCTGTTCCATTTTCTCGCATTTGTTGTTTTGGTGTGAGAGACGATCTAAGGCTGTAGTGAGCCTCGGCATTCACTGTCTAGCTCCCAGACCCGTGGTCTATGCTCTAATTTCCTTTCCATCAGTTTCCAAAGGGATGGACTATTGTTGTCAAACCCTTGACTGATACATTGCTTATTTTTCCAAATGAATGATTTAGTTTAGAACATTTCAGTTTCTTGTTGTTCCAATTAGATTTTGT
>CM076581.1:1711503686-1711615966 GCA_034641835.2 Pinus albicaulis
TCTAGCTTTCATTTACTTTTGGATTTTAAGCACTATACTGCAAAACATTACTCTTGAGTAAATAGCCGCCTCAGACTGAGTACACTCTTGAGATAAAAAGTCGTCCCTGGGTTGACAATTAATGTGAGGTAATTAGGAGTTACAAATACACATTTTTATCGCTCCACATTTTGGCGCCGTTGCCGGGGAGAGTGTAGCCATTTCTAAAGAGTAGTGTGAATCTGATGAGTGCCTGCTAGGGAAGAGTTGGATCCTAAAAACGGAAGGTAAGAACCTGCGTGCGGAGCATGTACAAGCCCTGCTCCACTGTCCACTTTCCTAACAGATTTGTTGTTGCTTTTTTAGGTAGAAATAGATGTTTGAATTTTTTTGTGAATGACTAGGAAAAAAAATAGAAATTTTGGAAAATGAATCACAAGGTTTCACTCAAGTGTTGATGTAAGCACCACCCATTTCACTAACTAATTGACAGGAACATTGGAAGAAGGAGCTTTGAAGGAACACATGAAGGACATCTTCTGTTATGGTAAGAAACTGTCCAACATTTTTACTTTTGAATTTCCTGCTCAACTAATTCCACACCCTCACCACAATAAACCAGTACAACATACTTACAGTGTTGAACTGCCAAATTTACCCACCGTTCCCACCCATTCTATCTCACATGCGCCATTAGAGAAAACTTACAATGAGATTCAGAATGTTTCAAATTCAAAAATTGTAGAAGTTATGGAAGAAAATGAGCTTACTTCTAGTTTGCATCAACAAACCATTTTAAAAGCTCAAGAACCTCATGATATGATGGGAAATCAAGAAAATAAAGGATATATTGAAGATTGGTTTCACTCCATCACTTGTTTGTAACATTGCTCCACACTTCAACAATTTTTGACTCCATCTTTTCAAGGGAAGTTGGCTTCTCATACCCTAATTTTTATCAACATGTATTTTTCAAATTTGGGTATGTGCATACTAGAGGCCTTATTTCTAAAATGGTTCCACTGGAAATACTCTTATACATAAACACATTCGATTCTCAAAGAAGAGTAGGATAGTGGAGAAAATAAAATAAAATAAAATAAGGACATAAATAAATGCATTTTGTTTTTTTGTAAAACTAGTTGTTTTTTTGTTGCAACATGCTATGTAAATCAATATTGGTGATAATTTTTTTAATTCATTTGTGTATGTAGATGACTTATAATGGAAATAATAGCTCTACAAACACTCATATTCATTTTTTATCACCAATTTGAAAAAATGCTTGAATATCATTTTTTTGGCTTGCGGGCTTGATGAACTTTCTGAAAAAACAGTCGGGACAGTCATGTTTTGAGGGACCAAAAATGAATATTTTTAAAACCTGTTTCTACCCTAGGTAGCCCTTGATGTCTACTTTCTAACCCAATTTGAATCAGTCAATTTGGATTTGAAACGAAAAAGTTAGAACCAAAACATTGACCGGATGTCTAGTGGGCAGCTCAGGAACAGAGTTGGGACAGTCAGTTTTTGGAAGCCTAAATGAATGAATTTTTAAAACCTGTTTCTATGGTAGATTCCCCTATGAATCTAGTTTACAATGCAATTGGAATCACTCATTTTCGATATCGTATGGGGAATTTATGATCAAAATACTGATTGTCTATCGTAAATCAGCACCCTTAAAACTATGTCTTTCCGGCTGTTCCTTACAGTATTTGACCTATCAATTATTCTTGTCTTCAAAACCTGTTTCTATTGGAAATAAATAAATGAATCTATTTTCATTTCCAATTTGAATCATTCGAATCCGACATCAAACGAAAAACCTATGCTTAAAACATTAACTGTTGATCTGAGCTAGGTAATTGAAAATGACTCTGTTATGCAGGTTGTTTTAACTAAAATTGACATATCATATCATCGAATTTCTAAAACCTGTTGCTACTGGAGATAAACCTTTGAATTAAATCTCATTTAGCTTTGGAATCACTCAATTTCGATGAAAAACAAAGAAGTTGTGATTAAAACACTGTTGGATAGTATGGTCGACCACTGCTCTCCCGCAGGTGACAAATAAATTTTACTTTGTTATTCTCTCAATGGATTTGTTATACAGAATAACTACTTGTTGTTTTTTGCATAATTCTTGGATTATGGGAGCCCGCGCACCTCTCTTTCTCCATGGTTTAATGTTTTATTGCAGGTAGATACTCGTTTTTTGCAGGTCCTAAGAGAAAAAGAAGGTCAATTTATGGACGAGTGATTCTTGAAACAAACTTTAATAAAACAAAGGAATTTCATCCAACTCATTACCCAACGGATTCATAATAGAACAAATGAAGAATTGATTTCAATTTGAAGATTCATGTCTTATCACTGCTGCCAAAACATTTTTCAAAGAGATCATTTTTTTGACATAACATCATAGCTGTTGTAACTTAATTTAGTTATTTACATATTATTTTTAAATAAAACGTTGTTTCTTTTCTGATATTTTTTATATTTTGTGTTTCAGGTGTTGCTTCATTCAAACTGTGACCCATCCTCAGCATCAATACAGTGAACAACTAATTCATTCTTTGCGTGCTTGCATTTCATGCTTGTGCATTTTTGCTGTTCTTTTTCTGAAGGGACAACGTTTGTGTGCACTTTTGTCGTTTTTGGCTGTTCCTTTTTCAAAAGGACATCAATTTCGTTTTATTATTCTTTTTCCAAAGGAACAACACCTTTTTGGTTAGCAATTCATTTATCACGGGTCATTTTTCCATTCCTTTTCCACGACTCTTTTTGCTGTTCCTTTTTCACGTTTTGCTGTTCCTTTTCGAAATGGAACAGCACTTCTGCACTTTCACGTTTGTTGTTCCTTTTCGAATGGAACAACACTTCTGCATTTTCCATTTTTGTTGTTCCTTTTCCAAAGGAACGACACTTGCATTTTTGCTGTTCCTTTTCGAATGGAACGGCATTTGCGTTTTTGCTGTTCCTTTTCGAATGGAACGACACTTGCGTTTTTGCTGTTCCTTTTCTAAAGGAACGGCACTTGCGTTTTTGCTGTTCCTTTTCTAAAGGAACGACACTTGCATTTTTGCTGTTCCTTTTCGAATGGAACGACATTTGCGTTTTTGCTGTTCCTTTTCGAATGGAACGGCACTTGCGTTTTTGCTGTTCCTTTTCTAAAGGAACGGCACTTTTAGTTTTTGTTGTTCCTTTCTTCAAAGGAACGACATTTGCATTTTCACACTTTTTTGTGTGTATTTTTGCTTTTTGTGTGCATTTCCTTTGTTGTTCCCTACAAGGAACAACACTTTTTTTGCGTGTTTTTGCTGTTCATTCAAAAAAGCAACACTTTGGGAGTATTTTTGAGAGCAACCCTTCCTTCCTCTTGTGGAATTGTTCTTAGTTCATCTCAACCACATTTTACTGATTCCCCTTCATGGCATGAAGTACACTATTTTTATGAGGACAAGAATTATGGATTCTATTGAAGCGAGTTAATATCATTCACGTTATGATCTTTAACAGGACAGCTCCTTGATGATAGAATATTTTCAAATGAGACACAATTATTTATATACTACTTTACTGCATTGTTTCCTATTGAACATGATGTTGATTGATCATCTTAATACCATGCTGGTTCCACCCTTCTGGATTATAATCTTCTCTATCTGTAATAAATGAGATTATGGGTATATTTTTCTATTGACATGTTCAACTTCTTCCACCATCCCTGCTTTTAAGGAGTACTGAGTCTCCCTCTTTTTATCATAAAAATGTGTAATAATAACAAAATTTTGTTCGCAGATGGAGGATAGGGGGTCCCATTACGAGCCAGCCTACCATGTTCATAAGGCTGTAACAAAGTGACATTCCCATTATGGCCACCACACCAGGGTTATGATCCATTGGATAGTCAAATTATCCTTGGAACAGGAGGTCTCATCACGAGCCGGCCTGATCACTTTTGCTACATCCCAGTGAATGGCAGTGTGGTTATCTGGTTACCACGCCAGCACACTGATCTCTTCTGTAGAACAGCACCGTAACTCTCCATTTATAAATTTAGGATCCTGGCTCATATGGGTTAAAAAGAAACCCTGCCGAGGCTATGGACGTCTGCTGGCAGCAGCGGCTCTGCTTATGGTATTGAAGTTATATCTTATCGTCAATTATTATTATAATACCCTTTTCTTATTTTTTTTCTTTTTATCAGAGAAGTTATTTCCTTAACTTTTTCCCTGTTTTGAACCTTTATGCATGAGAAATTGTTTTCAGATCAATCACATCATTTTCAGCTAGAATGCTGTCAGTTAAGCATCTTTTTAGCATATTGTTGTCCTTTTTCGTTTGGCATAAACTATCATCAATCCAAAGCGTCCTATCTCTTATTCATAACTATCTTTACACACTCAGCTCTCATTATAATCATAACTCTCGTTGTCCTATCATTGATATGTGTACTCTGCTTCATTTACTGATATATTGTTCATTCCCTTGCCTTGCCATCAGCACAACACCTCTTATATGCTTTATGGTCATGAAATTCCTTTTCCAATTGGAGGGGGGAATGTATGCATTATGGGATTGCATGCGATATGATTACTACACTCTGCCATAACTTGTTGATTTGACAAAAGTTTTTCTGATTGAAAGTTTTGCATGCATCTTATCTATTGCTATTCAAACCTTACACTATGGATTCAAGAACATTGTATGCCAAATAGTGCTTTGTTTGCAGGAAAACAACAAGTATGGGCAGAATTCTATTCATAGCATGACCACACTATTGCACTCGCGCACGTGAACAATTCTTCAGACATTATGTGCTTACCTAGATTCCACCTTTTGCATCACTTTCAGCACCAACTCTGCCTACATCAGCTTCAACAACTGCCAGTCCATATATGTCATTCCACATTTTTGGAGGTAAAACTTGAGGTAAAATAGCATAATTTTCTGATTTATTACGAATTTAGGAAAATTTCATGAAAATCCATTTTGAGCATTATTTATCATCCTTCATTCCACATCTTTACCACTTTCCCTTTTTCAGCAGCATATCATTTTCGAGTATGGGGGAGTGTTCCTTTCATTCATTATAACCATGTCATTCATATTCTTTATCATCCATTGCTATTCTTATTCCTTCTCAACACCTCCCTTATTCCATGTTGTTTTACACCAAGCATAGAATTCAACAGCTGGTAGCAACCACCTCAATTTTTTTCTAGCATCGCATGAGGGCATGCTAATTTTTCAGAGAGGGGGAGTAATTGCTACGCATGATGGATGTTTTCAATTTTCTTTCTCATTTAAGGCATACAATTTCATTTTTACACAATGCAGAAATTGATTTCCATAATATTTTTTAAAAAAACCATGAACTCAATTCTTGTGATTTCTGGAAAACACAGACGTATCATTAATACAAACCCAGATAATTTCAAGATAAATTGGTTCATAAAATTTCGGAAATCATGCACTCTCACCTACAACCATTTTGTTTATATCTCATGATCCGTGCATCAAAACGATCTGATTTTTGGATCACAAAGGCATTCATATATTATAAATTTACTTGCCAAATTTCAACAAAAGCTGGTTTGTAGTTTTTGAGAAAATGGTTAATGAAGTTTGCTGTTACTTATATCATATTTTGCTGCAACTTCATACATATAGTTGAATGTCAATGTAAAAATTGTTATGCCTTCATCAAGGTTACTAAAAGTGAATATTCATTAATTAAGGAAGCATTCATTTGTTCTCAAATTTTTATTGCTTGGTTAACACATGGGTTTTGTCTTGGGGTTGCATGAAGACATGCAATATATTCAGGTTTTCGTTGCATGAGGACATGCAACATATTGAGTGTGGGGGTATGTTGGGCCGTTAATATGCCATTATTATTATCAGTTGTGAATGCTTATTCTACCCATTTCTACCATTCTTCATCACGTCATTTATTATAATTTATTATTTAAATCCATTTTATGATGATTTATGCTTCTATGAATGAATGTTATTTATTCTCCTTTATTTCTAATAAATTGATGATTATGAATTATTTTATCAATGATAGTTTTAATAAATCGGTTATAACATTATTCACCATTTTTAGCATCCAAGGTAATTTCCAGATTGAAGATTTGATCATTAAAAGTGCCAACTCAGAAATGCGCTGAAATAAGGAGTGACAGTTTTGCGGTTGAGATTTTGAGAAAATGAAGACGAATCTGGAAAATCCGGAACATGGGTTTTATCCAGAACGGACCCAATTAACTTTAATAAAGAACGGTTTGCCCAAATTCGGCCTGTGTTGAGAGATTCGCAGAGTTCTTTAAGCACGATTTTCTCAGTTCTGTTGTTGCGGCCGTCCTCCAAATCTCAGCTGCAAAGCCAAATTCGCCTTCTTCTTGTTGATCAATTGGTTGGAAACAATCTAATTTTGTAATAGAATCATGTTGTAAGTATCTCCATTGTAACCACTCTCTGCTCTCTTTGTATTTAAATCAGAACAGAGATCAGAGAGGAGGAGGACTTCAGGGATGGATTCGAATGAAGGATTGAGAGGATGAATTAGAAATTCAGAATTGAGGATGGCAGCGAGAATGGATAATGGTTGAGAGTTGGAAAGATTTCTCGTTGTAATCCACTGTACCTATGCTTCGATATTTTAATATAAATCTGGTTGTTGTTCATTCTGTTCATCTGAAGTAACCCAGCAGCATTCGCTGGCGGCTAAGGGCCCAGCCTCTGGTGGATTGTGCTGCTGCTGTATATTATATTCTTTGGTTTATCTGATGTATTGTTTAGTTTACATCACACGCTCTGTTATGCTTAATTTATTAAGGTTTCTAAAGACAGAACTATTGTATTGACTCTGCATCGTATCTCTGTTCTTTTAAGTGTTGATCTTTACAGAATACTGTTGCAGTTTGATTACAGAGCCGCTGTGCTGTGCACTTGTTCATTAACATTACGGAATTGATCTTAGAAATTATATTTCCTTGCGATTGTTGAATTTATGAACGTTGCTGCTCCATTCTAAAAGACAGTCGTATTATTTATAACTAAGACTGACAAGTGGATTACCAAGATCAGATTGCTATTAATGTGTGCCGTGTGTTAAGTCATTGTGTATTTGTATTTGGATTTCCAGCGTTGTTTCATATCCTCTCACTAATCAATGCTGTTCTATTTCCTTGTGCTGTTCGATTTATTCTTAGAGTAAAGATTGCTATTAATTTGGCTTTGCTATTGTTCATTTCCATTAATTAGAGTTTGCTGTTCAGATTCTTTTAATTACAGTTTGCTGCCCATTTACTTTGTTGTTCTATTTTGCTATCCGCTGTTCCATTTACTCGCATTTGTTGTTTTGGTGTGAGAGACGATCGAAGGCTGTAGTGAGCTTCGGCATTCACTGTCTAGCTCCCAGACCCGTGGTCTATGCTCTAATTTCCTTTCCATCAGTTTCCAAAGGGATGGGCTATTGTTGTCAAACCCTTAACTGATACATTGCTTATTTTTCCGAATGAATGATTTAGTTTAGAACATTTCAGTTTCTTGCTGTTCCAATTAGATTTTGTTTCTAGCTTTCATTTACTTTTGGATTTTAAGCACTATACTGCAAAACATTACTCTTGAGTAAATAGCCGCCTCAGACTGAGTACACTCTTGAGATAAAAAGTCGTCCCTGGGTTGACAATTAATGTGAGGTAATTAGGAGTTACAAATACACCTTTTTATCGCTCCACATAGTGCAGGAAGAATGGTTTTGAATTGCTTTTGAATTTATTCCAGCATTTACAGTCTTTTGATATTATGTCAACACTGCCTGGTTTCTAGTTTTGATTTCCCTTCTATTTGCTCGTACTTAGAATTTCCTTTCGCATTGATAGTACAAGATTGCCTTTTATTTCTCACATGATTTTAATTGTTTGGATTGGTATTTCTCGAATTCTCTTTTAGTCCAAGATTTCATTTATTTCTGATATTAATGCACAAGATATACTAGAATTTGTTTTGCAAGTTTCCAGGGGCTCTATCTGGCATTTCCAGTCTTGTGTCTCGAAGTTCACAAACTATCTGGATTGAAAATTAAATGTTGGTACATTTATAGACCCTATACTACACCCAAAAAAAATGTCTCTAGATCAAATGGGTCGTACCAGGAGAAAAAGGGTCACACTAGAATGCAAAAAGGTTGCACAAGAATGCATCAAAACATGAATTTAGGTGAAAGGTCACGAAAGGGATGTGCCAGTTGAGAGATGATTTTGGATGACTTTCAGGAGTCCAATTGAATACTAAAAGCTGGATCAATTGTCCCCACGTGTGTGCTTTCCAATCAGCCATCAAACTCCAAAAAATACCCACGGGAAGGCCTCCAAAACCTGATTGTTCAAACCTTACTCAAAAGGGGCGCAGCAGTCCAGATTTAATGGCACAAGCATGAAAAAGGTGATGTTTTCTGATTTTTTCATCAAAATTATAAGTTTTCATAGAAAAACCACTTCAGATATGGCATGTATTGATGAATATATATCCATCCATGTAGATAAAATCTCATTAGGGTGCCCATAGAAAAAGGGTCGCACCTCGACGCGACCTCTCTCTGCGTCATTTTCTGCAAAATTTAAAAAAAAAATCAAAGTCCTCCAAAATTTTCATAATTTTCTCCTTAACTACTTTGGATGATAGGATAAACATCCAAGGATGTTTTAGCCATCAATTTGACTGCTTGATATCTTTTTCTTGTCTCCCTTTTCTTGTCTTGGACCTCTTGCAGTTTTCTTTTCATTTGTTCAATTTTGGCTTATGTAATTTGATATTGGATTTGGTAGTGGGAATCGATTCATTTGTGGATCTTATTATCCCTATTTTTATTCTCCAATAGAATGTCCAGGTGAATTTTGACCTGGTCAAGCCAAAATTCCTTGTCTTCATGGATTTCTTTAGCCATCCTCTCCTCAAAAGTGAGCTCCTCATATATAGGGTTCTATTCTTTCTCCTTCTTCAGTGCTTTTTTGAGACCCAAAGTTCTTGGCCTCTTCCTTTTCAATTGGTGTTCATGTTCATTAGGTTTAGCCACTCTTTTTCCCTTTTCCTGTTTAGTTGCCTCAAACAACTTCTTCTCCAAAATCAATTGATTTGTCTTCAATTGACTGTTTTATTGCTCAGGAAATGAAATGACAAATTGAGCCACTACTAAGTTATCTTGGAGCTCTTTGATTTGATCATCCTTGTATTTGATTGCACTCTACAATTTTTCCTGGTCATCATGGTCCTCCAAGTCAACCAAATCAAAATCATGCTCCTCCTCATCATGCATGTAAGTCTCATGCAAGGCTGATGGTGATCCCTATGGTGAAATAGTCTTGGTCGCTTCCTCTTTCTGTGGAGAAAATGCAAGCCTCATGCCTCTCTTATAGGTGAGAGTAACCTCATGCATAGGCCTCTTTTAAATCTCAGCCTGTTTTCTTGATGATCCAAGCTCCATTGGTTGCTTAGACATTGACCCTGATGGTGTTGTTTTGCTAGGAGAAAAAGTGGGACTAATACCAGGAGCAGTGTTTAGTTTATCCATGAAGGTCTGCCAAGTGATTTTATTGGCTAAAAATTGATGCATGACTAAATTATTGATTAGGATATGGTGAAATAGATTCATGATATGAGGTTGTCCCCTAGTATTAACCTTTTTAGTTATCTTCACCACACTTCTAAATAGAAATTTGGACAAATTAAGTGCCTTTGTAGAGGTGAAGTGCATAAGAAACCTATTGTAGAAATTTATTAATACTGATGTATTACTAGATTCTCCTGATCTAACAATATTTATCTTATGTTAAATACATAATCCTTCCACTGTTCATCTTGCGAAAATTAAAACTCAATTGCAAACACATGTGAAGAAAATAAATCGCACATAAACACAGTTTTTTAACAGGAAATCTTAAAGCTAAAAAACCCCAACTATAATATATTATGTATATCAATGGAATCATATAATAATCTCGTACAAATATTAGTACATCAAGCTCTCAGTACAATTAACAATCATTTCACACTGTCATGCAGAAATTTTCATATCTATGCACCAATTTCTTGTCCCCTAACAGCTTGCCTCCACTGCGCAATCCCCGTTGAAGAAGACCCCTAAATGAATTCGAATTGGCCTTGCATTCACTACGCAATCCTCATTGGAAACTCCAATGTGTGCCAGATGCATTGAATGCATCACTATAGTCACAACAGATAGTCCATCTCACCCTTTCACCTATCTCTTCATTCGGTCTCCACTGGAACTGACATGAAAGTAGTTAACTGTTGTATTTGTTCAGTTGCAAGTGAGTTATTAGTTGTTAATTAATTAACTAATTAATTCACTAAACTCTCACTAGTGTATCTTTCAGTTAGAACTAGATACAACTAGCACAACTGAGTTTAACTCACTTAACTGAGTTAAACTAAATAACAACTCCCATAGTTACTCTTCCAACTCTGTCACAACTTTGCCACTTCAGTTCTAACTGAGTCCTCCATGCATGAGTCACCAACCACCCTAGGAATCGCGTAATTCCTTTAGCCCACTGATTTTCCAAATCTATTCACCGAAAGAAAGTGCTCCAAGAGAATAAGTTGATATTTATTGTCGGATTATTATTAAGGGCTAATAATAATCGACATGCATCTATTTCTAGATTGACGATATATAAATAGACTTCGCCCAATATTCTAAAAATATAATTTCATCTATTTTTCACATTTTACCAACCATCTACAAATAGCATCCTACAAATTATAGAATATGCTCACCATGTCTAAAAATAGACATACACCTAAAAATAGCCTACAGACCCCACTTAGTGAAGGTGCTTACTTTTCACTAAGCTCATCATATTGTTGAATCTCAACACTCCCTCTCAACAAGATAGGTATTATATTTCACCCCAATCCTGCCTCTATGGTATTCGAATTTTCTCCTGCTGATTACCTTCGTCAGAATATCTGCATCTTGATCTTCGTAGGAATGTACTGAAGCAACATGAGCTTCTGCTGCACACAATCTCTGATATGATGATACCGGATATCGATATGTTTAAGTCTATCATGAAACACAGGATTAATAGAGATTTTAATGCAAATCTGATTATCACATTGTATCATTGTAGGATCTAAATGTGAACCGAACAAACTAACCAGGATCTTCTTCATCTAGATAGCCTCACACACAGCTTGACTTGCTCTAATGTATTATGCTTCCGCTGAACTGAATGCCACGGATCTTTGTTTCCAGCTATACCAAGAAATTGTTGTAGATATGATACTGAAAACCCCTCCTGATGTGCTCTTTCTATCCATTGGGCTTCCTACCCAATCTGCATCCATGAAGCCATGCAACTTCACCTCATCCGTCTGTCTGTACCATAAGCCATACTCAGATGTGCCCTTGAGAAACCTCAAGACATGCTTGCCTGCCTTCCAAAAGAGCTTGGTAGGCTTAACCATCGCTTGACTAAGTTGGTTCACTGCATAGCATATGTTCGCTATTATATTAACTAAATACATGAGCGAACCCACCAACTATCGATAAAAGTGGCATCCACTACCTTTGCCGATGTAGCATCCTATTTCCTCCAATTTCCTAGAAGAGGAGTATCCATGGGCTTGTAGTCCTCCATGTGAAACTTACCAAGAATCTTTCAAGCATACTTGCCTTGAGACAGAAATATTTCACCTTCTCGCTGCCATATTTCCAATCCAAGGAAATAATGAAGGAGGCCCAAATCCTTCATCTCAAACTCCTTTGCAAGATCTACCTTACATGAGTGTATCAACTGCTCATGACCCGTTAGTATTAAATCATCAACATAAAGAACCATGATTAAAATCTTACCCTCCACCACAATTTGGTACAAGTTTGCATTCGCCTCACTCTTGGTGAAGCCAAGTCTGGTGAAATAGTTTTCGATCTGTGTGTACCAAGCATGTGGTGCTTGCTTCAGCTCATACAATGCTCTTTTGAGTCTACACACATGTGAATCACTACTAAATATCTCAAATCCTTCAGGATGCTCAAGGTACACCTCTTCCTTAATGATCCCATAAAGGAACACAATATTCACATCCATCTGATGAATGTGGCAACCCATCAGCATTGAGATACCAAGGATGGTCCTTATGAAAGAATACCGTGCGACAGGTAAAAAGGCTTCTTCATAATCAATCCCCTCGATCTGTGAGAAGCCCCAAGAAAAAAATATTACCTTATACTTCTTGATGCTCCCATAAGTAGCTTTATTTACCTTGTAGACCCATCTTTATCCTACAACTGATTTACCCACCGGCCTTGGAACAATCTCCCAAGCACTATTTATGACAATGGAGTCATACTCCTCCACCATGGCATCTACCCATGTGGGATCCTGCGCTACTTATTCAAAACAATATGGCTCTGTCATGACACACTTGCTCATAAGAGCCATGTATCCAGTAAATCAGTTAGGTGACTGTCTCTGTCTACGCTGTGATGTAGGGACTCCTACATTCTATGTCGAATCAATCTTTAGTCTCTCAGCTTCTCTGGTATGCTTTCTGCCTATTCTGATGTTTGGTTCTACATGAGTGGACTCCTCCACTCCATGAATCTCCTCCTATGGCTGATCCACATCTAGAGACTCATCTTTGGGAACAATAAGTTCCTCCTTCGCATGCAAGTGTAGCTCCCTCTCAAGCGAAAAATTCATGGTTTTCACCTCATTTAATTTTATATCCCATCACACCACAGTCATCGGGCTATTTGGAAAAGACACATGATAATTATGGAGTGTTTCTGTGTACCCCACAAATATCCCAACTTCTGTAGTCGGCTCCAGCTTCTTCCTAGCATCCTTTGTCACATGAATGTAAAAAGATGAGCCAAAAATCTTCAAATGAGAAATATCAGGCTTCTTACTAGTAAAAGCTTCTTCAGGTGTACTCATGCCAAGTACTCTATGAGGACAATGGTTTTGCACATAAACCACAGCATTGCATGCTTTCGCCCACAAGTGCATCAGTAGGTCCTCGTCATGCAGCACTCACGATCATTTCTTCCTCTTTGCAACCTTATCCTTTTGTTGGTTATGAGGCACTATGAGTTTTATTCAAATTCCTTCTTTGCTACAGAAGTCTTTGAATTCATTCGAGATATATTCACCACCATTATCGCGCCGCAAAGCCTTCACTTACTTCCCTGAATCCTTCTCCACCAATTATTTAAACTCGCAGAACATTGAGAATGTTTCTCTCTTCTTCTGCATGAAGAAGATCCAACATCTACGAGAATATTAATCAATAAAAATAACATACTACTTGTGTTTTTTTCTTGAATCAACCGAGAAATGTCCACACACGTCTGTGTGAATTGTCTCCAGGATCACGGAAGCACAGTTCTCCTTCTCATGAAAGATGGTCTTCACAAACTTACCCATAGTACATCCCTTGCACTGATCTGAATGTGCAAGAGTACCCTTGGGAAGTCCAGTATAAATCTTCTACAAAATCTTCAAGGCGCCATGGGGAAGATGGCCCAATCTCCTATGCCATAATTCGCCCTCATCTGAGCTCATCACTTCTTCTATTTTGCCCATCATTGCAACACAGCTATCTACCTCCAGCTTTTAGAGATTCTTAACTCAAATCCCTATCCTCTTGGTTTGACCCATTTCTTTATGTCACAGGAAATATTTTCCCTCGCTGAAAACAACATCATAACCTCTGTCCTTCAACATAGTGACCAAGACCAAGTTCTTCTTCAGACCTGGAACATGCATAACATATTTCAACAGAAATGGTTTACCTAACTCCCTCTCAAAGGTAATGGTTCCAATGTCGGTCGTACTACATCTATCATCATCACCCATCTCTATATGCATTCGGAGATCCTTCTCCTCCAAGTCACTAAAAAAATCCTTGTATCCCGTCATATAGAATGAAGCACCACTATCACGATACCACACTGATCTCATTGTGCTTGAAACCAAGCATGCGATCAAAGATAAATCAAGTTCAAATTGTGAGGCTAAGGCCTCTTCAGCTGCAACTCTAGTAGCCTTCTTATTCTTCTTTTTCTATGGGCAGTTAGTGGCAAGATTCCCATATTCATGACAGTGAAAACACTTCACCTTGGACAAATCCAGCTTCTTGCCTTTCGCCTCGGATTTTGAGAGAAATTTTTTCCCCTTCCCTTTCCTTGTTTTGAAAACCAAAGAAAAATTCTCTTCATCATCATTCTTTGATGAAGAGCCATCCCTAGTATTCCCCCTTACCTCCTCTTGCACAAGATCTGACCAAAGTCACTCCCAATCTGGCAATTTCTCCTGTCCATTTCTAGAGTCTTTGTAGCTATGCCAACTCTTTGGAAGCCCAAGGATAGCCAAGCTCACCAAGTAATCATCCACAACTGTAATCCCCACACTTCCCAGGTCATCCATACATTGTACAAACTTCATGAGATATTTTGGAATATTGTCGCCCTTCTCCATTCTAATTTTTCTGAGCTTATATTTCAACGCCAACTTCCTATGGTCACTGCTACTTTGGAAAAGATCTGTCAAATAATTCCACATTACAAATGGAGTGGCTTTCACGTGAGTCTTGACACAATATTTTCTTTCACACCTTCTAATAGAATTATTCTTTTCTTCGCTACCTTCTTTTGCCATGCGTCACGTCATGCAGCATCGCTAGAAGTAGGCTTAGGAACATCACTATCGATGAGCTCCATTAGTCCATTATCTTCAAGCATCGCCTCCATCCTATCATTACAGGCTACGTAATTTGAGCTACCCTCAAGGGAATACTCCAATCATAGCCCATTGAAAGACATTTCAATCAATACTCAACTGTCGCACCAAGAAATTTTTGCAGCAAATTCGAATTGTCTACCAGCACAAAACTCAGCACCTCTTCACAATTTCAATCTCCATTGATTAACACAGCTATGATACCATGTAGATATTTATTAATACTGATGTATTACCATATTCTCCTGATCTAACAGTATTTATCTTATGTTAAATATAGATTCCTTCCACTGTTAATCTTGCGGAAATTAAAACTCAATTGCAAACACATGTGAGGAAAATCAATCGCCCATAAACACAGTTGTTTAATGGGAAAGCCTAAAGCTAAAAACCCCAACTATAATATATTATGTATATCAATGGAATCATGTAATAATCTCATACAAATCTTAGTACATCAAGCTCTTAGTACAATCAACAATCATTACACACTGTCATGCAGAAATTTTCATATCTATGCACCAATTTCTTGCCTCCTGACAGCTTGCCTCCACCACGCAATCCCTGCTGAAGAAGACCCCTAAATGAATTCGAATTGGCCTTGCCTTGACTATGAAATCCTCATTGGAAACTCCAATGTGTGTCAGATGCATTGAATGCATCACTATAGTCACAACGGATAGTCCATCTCACCCTTTCACCTATCGCTCCACTGGGTCTCCACTGGAATTGACATGCAAGTAGTTAAATTTTGTATTTTTTCAGTTGCAAGTGAGTTATTAGTTGTGAATTAATTAACTAATTAATTCACTAAACTCTCACTAGTGTATCTTTCAGTTAGAACTAGTTACAACTAGCACAACTGAGTTTAACTCACTTAACTGAGTTAAACTAAATAACAACTCCCATAACTACTCTTCCAACTCTGTCACAACTTTTCCACTTCAGTTCTAACTAAGTCCTCCATACATGAGTCACCAACCATCCTAGGAATTCTGTAATTTCTTTAGCCCACTGATTTTTCAAATCTGTACACTGAAATAAAGTGCTCCAAGAGAATAAGTTGATATTTATTATTGGATTATTATTAAGGGCTAATAATAATCAACATGCATCTATTTTTAGATTGACGATCTATAAATAGACTTCGCCCAATATTCTAAAAAAATAATTTCATCTATTTTTCACATTTGACCAACCATCTACAAATAGCATCCTGCAACTTATAGAATATGCTCACCATGTCTAAAAATAGACATACACCTAAAAATAGCCTACGGGCCCCACTTAGTGAAGGTGCTTACTTTTCACTAAGCTCATCATCTTATTAATTCTCAACACCTAACATAATACCTGTATAATTTGGAAAACCTCCTTTCACAAGTAAAATAGTTCATAATGATTTTCATTAAAGAGGCATACTTGTCATAAAGAAATCTGAAAGGAATAAAATGCTTAGGAACATCTATGATGTTAGGTTTTAGGAACATTCTATAATCATCAAGGTGTAATTCCAAACCCTTAAACCAGTTTTCACCCTGATTTGGAATACATGTGGCTAAAGAAATGATGTTTGTTGAAACACTCAACTCTACAATTGCTATAACAGCTCTGTCTATGTGAAAATTATGGGCAAAGAGGTTGGCCAAAGGAACATGAGGGCCAACCCCAATGATCATCTCACAAAACTTCATACAACCAACATTTACAAAACATTTTTTAACAAATGGATAAGCATTGATTTCACTGAGACTGATTGGCTCAAATATTGAATGGTGTCCTCCCCTTTTCACTTTCGGTTTAATATCTGTCTCACTCTCCATGAATTATTTTTAAAGGAGAACCTTTAGCTAATTTTAGGGTTTGGATAATTGGTCACAGTAGTTTTGAAAACAAAGGAAATATAGTAATGGTATGTCTTAGGGTCCTATAATAATCAAGATCATAATTTTTAATTGACTATGTTATAATCTTGTAATATTGTACATACTTTGCTTTCTGCAAATGTTTTCCCATATTAAAACACTAAAAGAATGTAAATCCTAAAATAAAAATTAAAGGACTAAAAGAAAAAGATCAAAAAATAATATAAAGTATGGACCCGACAAAAAGAGATCAAAATAGGTCTTGAAAGTGTTGCACATTCAAATGCCACTAGTTTAGTTTAGTTAATTATGTAAATATAATTGTGAGCAGCTTGTCCAAAATTCCACAATTCGTGATGATCAAACAGTTTAATCTTGACTCATTCATGCTTTTAAATTTCAAGTAATGATAGCTAGTGAATAAAGATCTAGCCAAACCATTTAATCTTTGAATATCAATAGTTAGGTAGAGAATAAAAATGATCTCATCAGTTTAATCTGACCCATCGGAAGTTATAAGGTTATAAGTAGGTTATTTTTCTTATCAAAAGAAAACAAAGGGGTCAACAAGCTCAAATGCGCCCAATAAATGAAGAAAAAATGTTAGGGTAAATAAAGGGTAGGTAGATTACTTTCACAAGTAATGGAAAGCATCAATTTCTCATTTCATATCACTAATATCCCCCTAAATCCCCTTCCCCTTGTTTAAAACCCTAATTCCACTATTAGAAGGCATTTCCCTTGTAAACTAAACCTTTCCCCTTATTTCACCCCTTTTCCCTTCCTAAAAACCCCTTTTCCTAGTTAAAAAACACATTTTCCTTTGAAAAAGTAATTTTCCTTTACTAATTCCCCTTTTCCATTTAAAAAACACCAAAATCCACTTATCCTAAGTTTTAAATGTTTAAAAATATCGGGACCCACTGTAAAAAAATTCATCCCCAATATCATTTTAATCTATCCCTTGAATATTTATAACATCCTGACCCCATGTAAAGTATTTTAATATGTTATTACTCGCTACTTTACACATTTCATTAACCCCCCATTCATATTAAACCCTGTTTAATATGTATTCAACCCTTGCACTATATAACCCACATTATTATATTAATTCCCTGCTTATTATATATCCCGAGTCCCACTTTGTTTTAAAACCCCACTTCATATAATCCCCTCCCCGCTAACCTACTAATACTTCCACATTCATAAAATATTCTTGGTCCCACCTATCAAATCCTTCTAACTAATCCATCCATCTAATTGGAGTTACCTAGAAACGACCACTCCCAAGCCCTTTCGCACTCTCCACTGCCCAATGTTTAAAACCATTGGGGGGTTGCGAAATGGGTGGCTTCACACCCCCACCCATTTGATACATGGTGTGCCCACATTTCATTGCATTCCCAAGCCTGAAACCAATTTACTACCTTTTCATGTGCGATAAACCACTAAACCATCCCCGTGCCTTATGATGAAACCACCATGTTGTTTGAATTCAACCCCACACCAATAAGTTTAACTACCATTGGTTAAAATCAAAAAGCCCACCCTTAAACAATTCTCTCACCATTTCTGTTAAAAATTGTGAAAATGAACCATTGCCAACCTATTTTAAAGCCAATCCAGAACGAAATTAAAGCTTATTGTTACCAGAACCTGTGTAGACCCAGTTTAAAGATTTGCAAACCATTAAAGCCTACTATGGCCAAAAAACCTTCTATAGACCGAATTAAGACACTTCACAGGCAATCTTAAGCATCCCAAAGCCATTACTTAAGCAAGAAACTGATAAATTGAAAATTGAACAAGTTAAAAATGGCCTCCTAGAGAATAATCTTTATTAATCCTATGCAACCACTTGTAGTTGATGTTGAAAAAACTCCCCTTGCTAGCAAAGACTTCAAAATTAGTGATACAATCACTAATTCCAACCTCCTTGAGCTTCACTACTAGAGACATGATAAATTCATAGACCAGGCTAATGATATCTTCCTCTGGGATTCAAACCTACCCAGGTATATCTTCCCAGAGACATTTCAGTTTCCATAAATCATCAGACTCTCTCAGATTAATTACTTGCCCAATAAAAGAGCCCTAGTAACCGCAAGCTAAGATATTTTGTTCACAATCACTGCTGATTCAATAAATCATATGCTACAGATCCAACCCAAGCCTGATGAAGCCCCATTGTCAATTTAAATCCTCACTAAACTATATCTGACACTGGAATTTCCCAAGAGGTTTCAAATATTCCAAACCTTCCTTCCTCCGTCAGTGGAAACCCCAAAGAGTAACCCTCCATACTCAGCCTCCATTTTCTCAAAGAGAACCAAACAGATTGTCACATTACTCTCATGCATTATAGGCCACTTTACTGATGAATATGTAGATGACTCAATCTTAGGTTTTTTTTCCATATTCTGCCCCGGACAACTTCTAGCTTTTATATTTAATTTTTCTTAATACCTATCAGATGCCATCCATGAGAAATTAGTTAAATTACCAGAGGAAGGAGTGTTTAAGTATTCATCATTTTTGTTTCATATGTTCCTATATTTCCAATCAGAAAGGTTTGCAGTTAGCCTTCAAAAACTGGACACACAGGGTAACTCCCAATCTGTAGTCTTTTGGACATCCTTGATAAAAAAGGATTCCATAGAATTTAGCTACAAGGACTTAATTGATTCATTTTTTCATCCAGTTGTAAACATACTAAGCAGTAGAAATTAACCTAGGGTCACTGAAGACAGAAAGAAAGTATTACAGTTGTCAGAATAATGTAGAACAGGAGATTGGTATTTATACCATAACCATACTGAAATTAGGGTGTATGGAAGCCAACTCACTCCATACAAGCTTCCCAAATACCTCCCAATGAGGTTATTTTCCCTAGAATACATCAGATAGATCCTAAACTCAGATGAAGTTAATTTCCTGTCAGCAAAAAAGAAAACTCAGTTTAAGATTAACAACCAGATTGGTCCTTTAATTTGCAATAGTAGAAATGTTGGCCAGTAAGAAGATAAGTATTTACAAGATTTCAAGTGCAGTAATAGTTTCAAATGGCAGTATGATCCTTTGGGAGTCATTAGTAAACTAAGAATCAAATTCAAATTGACTCCTTTTATTCATGAGTCAAAACCATATGTTGAAAAGTATTCCAACCATTCAAACTCGTTGGAAAATACTTTGCAAGAGGTGGAGAAGCAGACGGATACTAGTTCCATCCTGCATACTACAGCCCCACAAGACAGGAACTCAAAGAGGCCAAGAGAATAAGGTTCTTATTTTGCTTAAACCACTTCTGGCACTAAATTCAAGCTAATGTATAAGAAAAAGGCCAAACTGAATCTAGTAATTGAATAGGAAGAAATAGCTGAGACAATTGAAATCATTGATACAGCCATAGTGGTCAGAGATAATGCACCTCCCACTGTTTCAGAAAAAACTCATCAGCCACCAACCTCTAATGCACAAATCATTCAGAAACAAAATAGTGCAGAGGTTTCTTCATCAAGCAGATAAGTGGATAAATAAAAACATATAATGGAGAAGTAAAAAGAAATCAAATTGAAGAATGAGGCATTGAAATCTGTGACTTATGCCCAATACTGGAAACAAACTCCTAGTGACTAGAACAAGTTAATTTTAGCCTTTTATTATAAAAGAAGGAAAATGTAAATGACCTTTTTGTAGCCAACAGTGCATGCTCCTAAATCATCAACAAACTACAAGAAAAAAACCCTTGAAGTTATGGCTAAATATGTACATCCAATAGATCAAATTGAGTTCCATAAGCAAGTAGGAGAAATGATCTACTCCACTATGACCAACAAAGCTATGAGTGTCCAAAAAAATTAGAATTCTCTACAAAATATCAGGGCACAATTGAAACTAGAGAAGGCATCCTCACAAGCAAAGGATAATAGAATTAAACACTTGAATAACTGGTCATGGAGGTTGGATATGATGCAAATAACATCAAAGAAGTTGAAGAGCTTATCAAGAAAAATAATGCAGACATAGCTTCATTGAAGAAACGGCTAAAATTACCTCCCACTAAACATCCATAGACTAAAGAAGTTTTGGAGAATGAGAGTCAGAAGGATGAAATGATGAATCTCATCATTCAATTGACAGCTCAACTGAAAGAGATGGAGAATTAAATGGATAAATTAGTGCAAGAAAATAATGCTAGCATGGAAGTAATTCCTATTACTATCATTCCCATTGCTTCAACATCAGCTTCAGTGGCTACAACAGCTCCATTACCTACAACAGTATCAGCTTCTATAGCATTTCTAGTGTTAACATAAGTACTACTTACTACAACTACACTAGCTACTATGTCAACAATAGCTTCAACACTGCCAACAACCCATCCCAATGATGAGGTAGGTAAATTGATTAAATCCATGCAAGACATGTCAATACAGACTACTGAAATTAATAGACTTAAAGATCAAGTAAAAATTCTAGAAGATGAAAAGAATTTGGGTCAAATCATGTATAAATCAGAAACTCAGAAATCAAATAGGATGAATGAAAGAGTCCAAAAGTTAGAAAAAGAATTGACACTGAAAGAGCCACTAGCCCAAGAAAAGCAACAACTATGGGAAAATATCATTAACTCTGTTAATGATATTTGGTCTTCTATCCAAGTTATATTTGAGTAGAAATATTTGATAAAAGAAGCAACAAAATCTATTCAGAAAGTCAAAGAAGAGCTACGAAAGAAACTAGAGGATGCCACTGAGATTATCAACTTCCTAAATTCTAAGAAAATGCGGGAATTAGAAGAAATTGGGATAAGTGATAGAAAAAAAACAATCTTGGAGGTAAAAAGGGTAATTTCCAAGAGAAATCTCATGATACAGTTTGAATACAAGTGTCAAACCATGGAGCTAGCAGTAAACAAATTCATAAAAAAATTTGATGTTTTGAGGCATAAAGGTGTGCCTAATCCATTAGTCATTAATGATAGATTGATGTGGTATGAATATTATGGCAATAAAATCAGAGAAGTGGCTAAAGAACATTCCAACAATTCCTCCATGAAAATAATTCCTACAGGTAAAGTACTCTATCAAACTTTTGAAAACATCTTTTACCTCGAGCATGAGGTAAATCATCTCTTTCTGAATAAGCCTACTTTTCCAAAATACATAGAGGCTGATGAAATTTACAAGAGGATGTTAAAGGTTAAACTTCCAGATGAAGAGGTTTGGGAAAAATTATATGATTTATTGTGAAAGGTAAAAGCAAGGCAAGTAAAAGAGAGACAGGGTCAAAGGTGAAAATAGAGCAGTCAGACAAGGCAGTAAAGTAAAATAAGAATTCACAGTGACACCAAAGATAGAGTTTAAAGACGAAGACAATGAAAAACAAGTAGCGTGAAAGCAACAACCAAAGAGATAAGGCAACAAAATATCAAAGAAGCAAACAACAAACCAATAAACAGGGGAAATTTTCATGTAGTTACATAGGTGTCTCTATCTTCTTGCATGAAGATATTTTATTTCCCTTGAATAATTTCTAAATCAGTTATAGGATATTTTGTATCAATTTTTTTATAAATAATTCATAATTCGAAGTATTCAGTGTGGATTCCTGAACATTTCTATAGTTGTAATTGATCTAAATACCAGAGGGTTTATTGTATCATTTTCAAGTCAACGAACATGACAAGTAATAAAGGCATTTCATTACAGGATTCATGTGTTGAGATACTTCAGTGAAGTATATTTCAATTGTTCAATTGTTATTTTCTTAAGTATTCAATAAACTTGCATGTTTTCAAGATTTAAATGTTATAACAGGAATATTATTGCATAAATTGTTTAAGTACACTCTGTTGTCAACTGTTATTCATTTTAATGTTTTATTCTAATATTTGGATCTCAGAATTCTTAATTTATCTCCCATCCCAATTGACTTCTTTCACCTTCCTTAATTATCCAGTTTAAGGAATCCTTAACTGCTCCTTGATCCCGATTGAAAACCACTTCACCATTCAGCCTAAAAGATTTGATTTTGCTCAACTACCTTTCCCTGTGAACACTTCCTTTAGAACTTGATTCTATCCCATTTTCTTGACACATTGACTCCATAGCCCAATGGAAAAACAGACATACATCTATCCATCTAGATCAATAATTCCACCAACAAACCAAACATCAAACCCAATCAATCTTACATAACTAGCGTAAAATCAATTAAAGACAACAAAGTTAAATCATTAAGAGAGAGCCCTCTTTGAGCATTAGGAAGGTTAGATCCTGATATCAAAAGCAGGTTGATAATTACCTCTAATATTTCTTAAACACACATAACAACCCTTGGAAATTATTGGAGTGATAACATAATGGCGACCATACTGGGGAAATCAGTCCTCAGTTTAAAATAAACCTTAAAGGAAACACTTTTCCTCATCTTTTCACCTTAAGGTTGTTTTAGGGTTGTCAATATTTTTCATTAAAAATTAAAATTCTGGCTTCAAAAAGGACATAGTATACCAGGGCTCATTCTGATCTACAACCAGCGATAATTGTTGATGATCTTGACTGAATTTTAAGAAAAACTAAAAAAATAGAAAGTTTAGGAAGAAGTAGTCAATTAATAAAAGAAAATTCACTGCCTAAAGAATTATCAAGCTTACAAGATATTGAATTCGATTTATCATTTGAACATTCTTTTTTTAGAACCAAATCTGAAAATTCAATCTATGATGTTGTAATAGATCCTAATTTTATTCAATTCATTAAACAAAGGAAGGAAACTATACAACTTCACTTAGATCAAAAGGTTCTAAATAATTTTGATGAACTTTATGCTTTGACTTCAAATTTGATTAAAGATACAGATGAAACATATTTCCAACATTCAGTTGAACATGCTTCCCTAGTTGTTGCTACCCCTAAGCATTATACTATTCCTTTAGAGGCTATAAATCCAACTATATTTAGTACCACTTCATCTATAATATCCACCACAGTTTATTCCACACGGTCATTCATCCCCAAGCTTCCTCTTCAACCTAAAATTTCAAGTTCATTCTCTAGCATTCCTTCTACATCATCAAGTGTTCCAAGTACATCTTCAAGTACTTCAAGCTCATTTTCAAGTTCTTTTCCAAGTACTTCAACCTGATCTCCAAGCACTTCAAATTTACCTCCTAGCCAAGCTATAATCTTAGCCATGGCAACCAGATATGCCCCTTTGGTCTTACCAGCTCAGTTACATGCCATGCCATAATATTACCAGAGTAAAAACTTTCAGTTTGATGGTACTTGTCAATACACTGCACAACAACATGTAAGTAAAATGACTGATTACTTTGAATTACATGAACTTGATGATGATGATGTTCAAATGAGATTGTTTACACAAACATTAGCAGGAGATGTTAAGAAATGGCTTAAAGCTTTGCCTACTGGTCAAATTGTCGATTTAGCTTCTTTCCATAGATTGTTTGTCAATAGATGGGAAAGAAAGAAAAACCCTTTACAAATATTATCTGAATATGAAAACATTAGAAGAGCTCTTAATGAATCTGTTCAGGATTATTGTACTAGGTTTAACAGTATTTATAATGCAATTCCTGCAAATACCAAACATCCACCAGACTTGGCCTTAATCAAATTTCTAGATGGTTTTGACACTGATATATCATACCAATTGAGAGAAAGAATTCCTGAAACCTTAGAATAGATGAAAAGTAATGCAGTTAGTGTAGAAGCAAATGTGTTAGCTAAAAGAGCTAGGATGAGAAATGAAAGAAGAGTTACCATTAAGGATGAACCATCCACATCAGACATTAAAATAGATAGTTTAGCTAAGAGTATGGAAATAATAATAGATATATTATAAAACATGGAAAGAAAATCACAATGGGATAATCAACAACAAGGTCCTCAAATCATAAATCCAAACTTTAGAAAAAATCTTAATACTGGTAAATCAAGAGAAGTAGCACCTGATCAATTGATTAGACCACCTTTCTAAGAAAACCATGCTGAAAGTTCCCACCAAAATGAATAAGACCAGGACACCTAGATAAACTTAATGGGAATAAATGATGATAATACTAATTTTATTACCCAAGAAGAACATGAATTATACATGTTAGTACAGTTAGAATATGGAGATTCCTTTGACTATAAACAAGGCTATGAATCCGCAATATATGAAGTACACAAATGATATAGCCTTAGAAGTAAGAAGAAATTAGAAGCCCCTACTAAGAAAATTGTCTAATCACAGAACAAGAAAACAATAGAAGCTCCTGTGACCAAAGTACTACAAATCCTCCCTAGAGAAACTCAAAAAACTTCTACTCCAAAAATTGTAGACATCACACCTAGTGATACCCAAACATCAACTTCTGCTAAAACTTTAGCTGTTGCCAAAACTAGAACTTCCACTCAAACTGTCCCAGATAAGGAAATTGAAAGTAAGACAGTGGAAACACAAACTAAAATACCAACTATGGATAAAAAGGATAAAAACACTCAAACTACAATTGGTAAGAAGAAATCATTCAGTTAAGAAAAAATAAAATATCATTTAACATCCAGCTTGAGATAGCTAAATTGAAAATATCAGTTCCTTTAACAAAGCTGGTGAAAAATGATTCATACAAATCACAGATCACTGAAACGTTGAATATAGGTGAAGGAGAAGACATTGTTAACCTAAATGATGATCAACCAGAGTTACTATTTGGCCCTGAAGTTAATGGTAAACATCAACAAGGATGTGTCCCCCCATTTTACATTAGTTTGAACATTCATGACAAAATATTACACAATGCAATGTTAGATTCGGGAGCATCTCACAACCTAATGCCAAAAGATGTCATGGAAAAACTGAATTTAGACATCACTAGACCATACAAAGATTTGCTATCATTTGATTCTAGCCAAGTTAAATGTCTGGGCCTGATAAAAGATCTTTGTGTGACTCTAGTCCAATACCAGCTAAAATTATTTTCATGGATATTGTAGTTGTTGATATCCCTCCAAAGTATGGAATGTTATTATCTTGCTCATGGGGAGAAAAATTATGGGGATCTCTACAATTAGACATGTCCTATGCCACAATTTCTGTATTTGGTCAGCCCAAAAATATTTATAGAGAAAATTTGATGAAATACATGTTCAGTAGTGTAGAAAAACCATAGAAATATCCTATTTATTCCCTTCATTCTGATATGGACTCTTTTATCCTATGCAATTTAGACACTAGCACTAATAAAAACACAGTTGTAGAATAGAAACATAAAGGAATTGACAGTGACAATATATTTCATGAATCTATTAGGCACTTAGACTTTGATGGCTCAGTAAATAGGTTAGGAGCAGGTGCAGGAGTATGGATTTATAACTTAGAGAATGATCATTCAGAAGGTCATGCCTTTAGGTTAAACTTTAAGTGCACTAATAACATGGCAGAGTATGAAGCATTAATCTTAGGACTAAAAATTGTAAGAAAACTTGGAGCCAAGAGATTTTCTACCATGGGAGACTCAGAATTAATCATAAATCAAATTAAAGGAGAGTATATTGTGAACAATCCTAGACTTAGCCAACACAGAGAAACCATTCTAGATCTGATTAATTATTTTCTTGAACTTGACTTTGTTGTCATCCCAAGAAATAAAAACATGCATGCACACATTTTTGCTACTTTTTCCAGCACTTGGAGGTTACCATTTCAGCCAAATCATCAATACACTACAGAGGTAAGACATAGGCCAACAATAGCTGATAATCTGAAATATTGGCATATCTTTCCACAAGACTCTCAAATATATACTTTTATGAATTCCAAGGGAGAATTTCAAAATTGTCATATAGATGCTGATTGTACAGTAGATTA
Organism: Pinus albicaulis; assembly: GCA_034641835.2. NCBI lineage: Eukaryota > Viridiplantae > Streptophyta > Pinopsida > Pinales > Pinaceae > Pinus > Pinus albicaulis. The sequence continues at coordinate 1,711,530,202 of CM076581.1, forward strand.
TATAATAAATAGTGAGATAGATGTAAATAATGTAGATATGACTGCACCAACTAAATTCACTAGAGTAGAAATAGAAAAATTAGAAAAAGTAGAAATAGAAGACTTGACTAATAATGAATCAAAATTTTTTAACCTTAAATATAACTTTTTTCCTAAGGGATTAGCCCCTTTAGAAGATCTTTTTGACTCCAATGATGTTGCTATAAAACCCAAAATTGAGCCCTTAAGCTTAGACATAGAAGTGTTGGGTGTGGATCCTGATTATCTTCTTTATTTTGTATCACAGCATTGTACCCTTGTTATTAATGGGGCGGCAACACCGCTCGTAGTTAAATGTTGCCTGGGGGTCTCGGGGGGGTGGGGGGGTGGGCGGTGAGGGGCTGCAACTTTATGGATCCCCCCATGGCGGGGGGTTTCGGGGGTAGTGCCCCTGAAGCTAAAAACATATGTAAAATTGCCTTGTAAATGTATAGTAATTTCTAGTCAATATGGACCACTCATTAGGCGGATGATCTGATGATAGAAGTTATGTGTGATTTAGGGTTTTTTTCCCTAGAAGGAAACCCCTCATTTTGTATGAGGGTATTTTATTGCAGTTGTGTATTGTATGTGTATTCTATGAGCAAGGAACTGATAGAGATACTGTGAGAGAAAACAAAGGATATTATAGTGGATCTGTTGTAGGTTGTGTCTCTTCATTTTGCTGGATAATAGAAAGGAAGGATTGGCTATTCGGGGTGGGCGTAGCCCAAACTGGATGAACCACGTATATCTATGTCTCTCTGGTTTTATGTGTTTTGTGTGCTTTTGTTTTCTGCATATTTTATGTGTTGCATTTCTCTGTAATATAATTTTCTAACAAGAAGAATGTAACATAGGAACAGAAGAAAAACCCAAGCTTATCAAATTATCCAAAGAATTACCTCCAGTTAAAAATTTGAAATACATAAGTTTGTTTAAATAATTTCAAGATGTTTTTGCCTGGAGTTATGAAGACCTCTCAAGTATTATGACACAAGCATTATCCAACATAAAATACCCATCAAAGAAAATCAAAAACCCTTTAAACAAAAGCTTAGGAAGATTAATCCAATTCTTATGCCATTGATTGAAAAAGAAGTAAAAAGGATGTATGAAGAAAAAATCATAGCACCCATTAGATATTATGATTGCATATCAATCTTAGTTTCCACTAGAAATAAAATAGGTGAAATCAGACTTCGTGTTGATTTCCGAAACTTAAACAAAGTGTCACTGAAAGATAACTATCCTCTCCCCAAGATGGACCACAGTTTATATAAGGTAGTAGGGGCATCCAAAATTTCATTAATTGATGGATTCTCTGGATACAACCAAATCTCATTTCAACGTGAAGATCAAGAAAAAAACATTTACCACTCCTTAGGGAACTTTCATGTACTTGAAAATTCCCTTTGGACTGATGAATGTAGGAAATACATTTCAAAGAGCTATTGATATAGCTTTTGCCAAGGAGATTCATGAATTTTTAGTCATTTATCTAGATGATATAATAGCATTTTCCAAAACAGATAATGAACATCTAGACAATTTGAGAAGAGTTTTCATTAAATGCAGAAAATTTGATATTTCCTTGAATCCTAAAAAGCACTCTTTGGACTAGAAGAAGGTAAAATTTTAGGACACATAATTTCAAATGAGGGAATTAGAATTGATCCAGCTAGAATAGAGGAAATATTAAACATCATTCATCCTAGAAATATCAAAGAATTATAGGCATTCTTAGGTAAAACAAAATTTCTTAGAAGATTAATTTCTAATTTAGCAGAACTAATCAGAGAATTGAATAGCATGTTAAAGAAGGATTCAAAACTTAAGTGGACAGTAGAGGCTAAACATTATTTTGAATAAATCAAAGAATATATGAAACTGAGAACTTGAAGGACCTTGCAGATGCATACATTAATCTTATTATGCTGCTAGAAAATCTTGACTCTAAGAACTGGATTGTGGTTTGCGAAGCACCAAACCATGCACGTCAATTATCAATTTTTCATAACGAACTTATGCTTCCATGCTAGGTAATGTAACCACATTGATAGTGAAGTCCTTGAAGAATCCAACAATTTCTCTGTGCGAAACTACAATTATGGCTTCATCTGACCTTACCAAAGTGTACCAAGATTAGATGCTTGACTTCATTGATCTAATGCTTTTGCAAATTTTGTTGAAGGCCTCTCAAGAAAAATTCTTTGTATGTGAAGCTGCTGAGAAAGCATTTATTATGAAAACTACGTGCTTCTCTCCTAATCTATTATTACAGAAATCATAATTCTATGTCAAGCAAAAGAATCCATGTATTCGAGCTAAGTTGTCTATATGTATATGTAGGAGTGTTCAGAGGTTGCATGCGGAGAGAATAAAAGAATATGGATTAGATGCATTAACTTAAATGGTTGCCACACAAATAAATGACCATCTTCATGAAGCATGTGAGGCTACTTGAAAACTTTCCTTTGAAATTTGAGCTGCGTATTTGAAAATGACAAGGATTATTCGAGAAGGCCGCACAGTCGCAGTCCAGGTCAGAGAGTGAAGATTTCGAGTGGATTTCACCCCATACAATGGAGGTCTAAATCAAATGAGATTTGAGGTGGCCATGGTGCAGTACATGAATTTGACCTTGGTTTTTCCAAAGTAAATGATTTGTAATGCCACCTGTAAGTTGGTCAAATGAAAAATATTATTTGAAATAGATTATACCTTTGTTTCGGGCAATTCGAGGAAGCAGTTTTCCACCCATAGCATCAGAGGAACAATCTACCAAATTTCGACATTCAGATTGAAAAACCAATTTTATTTCTACCAAATTGTTAAGATTCAGAATATTCTCCTCTTTTTTTTTTATTGGCTAAATAAAAGCCCAAAATTGTAATTCGTTGCGTATATAAGTTGCTTGGAGCAAACAAAAAATTAATTAGGCAGTGAATTAGGAAATCGATCAAGGGGAATTGGGAGGCATGTGCAGGCACAAAAAGAATGTGTATGAGGGAGGAGTCAGTCCCAATGTAGCCTCATGCATTTTTATAACTGGTGGATCGCTCCAATTGTCTTTTTGGAGCTAAGTCTTGTTTGCAGAATGTAAATACTGTTTTTCAAGAAATAATCCAAGCAATTTCCAGCATGCTCTATTCATTTATTTATTGCACCTCATGGTTTTAATTTCTGTGTGAACCAAGTTTTGCATAGAGCGTGCGAGATGGCTGGGTTGGCCACCAGACCATCTCGACACCTCTCTACATCTCTTATACTAATTAGCATATAAATTCTTATTAACTATGTGAAGTTTATATAATCATTTATAGTATCCTTCCTTCTTCAAATTGGTGTTGTTTAATTTGTTGCAATGTTTTCCTTTCAATTGCAAAATTAATTGATTTGTTGCATTAAATATTGGTGCTTGCACTTGAAATATTTATTTATTTATATTGAATCAGATTTCATCCCTCTATAGTTGTAATGTGCAACCTAAATTCCTTGAATTGATCAAGACCCATTTCATTCATATTCCAGAACCTGAGATCTATTTGAGTGTTTATGGAAGCAACAATCACATATAAAAAAAATTTGCCATGATGGAAACTAAGTTATGTTGAAAACGATAATATTTATTTTCCATTAATCTTCTGGACAATTTTACAAGATTAATCTTTGGGGACACAGAAGGCGCGATATTCATATTAAATCAATTTATTTCATAAGCTTATTTACATAGTAAATTTACTTGTTATGTTGTTGATGTTTAAAGTTAATTTTACGTAGAATTAGTGTAGGAAAAATTAGTGCAAGAAGAAGTAGTGTAGGCAGAATGGTTTTTAGTTGGTTTTGAATTTATTCAAGCATTTATAGTCTTTTGATATTATGTCAACACTGCCTTGTTTCTAGTTCTGATTTCCCTTTTGTTTACTCATACTTAGAATTTCCTTTCGCATTGATAGTACAAGATTTCCTTTTATTTCTCATATGATTTTAATTGTTTGGATTGGTATTTCTCTAATTCTCTTTTAGTGTAGGATTTCATTTATTTCTGAGATTAATGCACAAGATATACTAGAATTTGTTTTGCAAGTTTCCAGGGGCTCTATCTGGCATTTCTAGTGTTGTGTCTCAAAGTTCAAAAACTATCTGGATTGAAAATTAAATTTTGGTACATTTATAGACCCTATACTGCACCCAAAAAAATGTCTCTAGATCAAATGGGTCGTACCAGGAGAAAAAGGGTCGCACTAGAATGTAGAAAGGTTGTACAAGAATGCATCAAAACATGAATTTAGGAGAAAGGTCACGAAATGGACGTGCCAGTTGAGAGATGATTTTGGATGACTTTCAGGAGTCCAATTGAATGTTAATAGTTGGATCAATTATCCCCATGTGTGTACTTTCCAATGAGTGTTAAGTCCCTATATTAATAGTGTAGCCCCTTATTATGTTAGTGTAGCCCCCCTTAATGTTATTATTGTACCCCTATAACCCCCATATTTTTATTATTGTGCCCTTAAATTATTATTGTTAGGTCGGCTAGGATTACATTGTGGCCCACTAGGTTACATTATGGCTCTGGCTAATTCTACACCTAGAAATGAGGTTTTGTAAATTGTATCATCCAAGAATTGTTCATTTATGTAATGCACAGGTTTCCCTCAAGTGGCTTATTTCTAAGGCGTCTATTCCCTTTTCTTCTATTTTTGGAGTCAAGCTACACAACATTTGCATCGTAGCTTTGATTTTAGGATCCATTGCTCAAATTGTGTCATCGGCATTTTCGCTATAACTTTTTTTCTACGAAGTTTCAGAAGATGAAATTTTTAGGGTGCGAAGCTGAAATCCTGAGGTAGACTGTCTAAAAATTTCAGAGCTTGGTTCGCAATATTTTCGGAGATATCATCTGTGGAAGTTAGGTATTTTTTCAAGCTCTTAAATAGGTCATCGTGGAATTTTCGCTATAAACATTTTTCTACGACGGTTCAGAATCTGAAATTCATATGGTGCGAAGTTGAAATCCTGAGGAAATTCGTCAAAAAATTTCAGAGCTTGTTTCACAATATTTTTAAAGATATGATCTGTGGAAGGTAGTGCGTTTTCAGGCTCCTGAATTTCATCTCAAAGAGGTGATCGTGGGAAACGTTCAATAACTCTCTCTCTGGGCAGTGGATTTGAGTGCCGTTAAAAGTGTTCACAAGTAAACGGACTGTAGTTTCTTGGCTATCAATTTCAGAGACAAAGGACGAAACAGTGACACGTGGCAAGTTGTACAAGTTCGCTCTACTGAACCAGCCCAGAATTAGGTCATTGTGGGAGATTGGACACAACTTTATCTTGGAGAATCCAAATTAGATCAGACCTGTGGCATTTGAAAGAAACTTCAGAGGGATACTACAGGGCTGAATTTTAGATATTGAATATTTTCAATTACATAGATAATTCAATTTCAATATCGAGCTCCTCAAATCGAGAAAAAGGTGTGTATTTGGTTTTTAGGATTGCATAACGTTTGTTTGAAAAAGCAGTTTGAAGCAATTCCAAAGGCATATTTTAGAATTTGTATCAGTATTTGGGTTCTATAATGCCTCCAAAAGATAATTTCATAGCCATTAAGCCCTCAAAAGGCTATACTATGACCCATGAAGAGGAAGTATTGCAGTATGAGATATCAAAATTATGGTACCAAGTGCAACAAGTTTCAATCTTACGAAGAGCAATTGAAGATGAAATAGATGGTTTAAAAGCAGAAATGGAGGCTAAGTTGGATGGTTTGAAGGATGAAATAATAGCAAATATGGATGATAAATTAGTGGAAGATCACATCGAGCATCAACAACAAGTTCTCCAACTCTCAAAGGATAACCCAACTTTGGTGCATAATCTAATGAAACAAAGGGAAGATCAACATCACATCGAAAGAAGTTATGAAGCAGTCATAGAAACAAGAACTCGACAAGTAAGATCAATTTCAGAGTATCTCAGCAAGTGGAAGAACTTTCCTATAGAAGATTTCACATGGGAGGATGAGAATTTTATACAGAAGCATCAAGAAATAATCAAGCGTTGAGGACAACACTTGTTTGAAGGAGAGGGGCATGTTAAGTCCCTATATTAATAGTGTAGCCCCTTATTATGTTAGTGTAGCCCCCCTTAATGTTATTATTGTACCCCTGTAACCCCCATATTGTTATTATTGTGCCCTTAAATTATTATTGTTAGGTCGGCTAGGATTACATTGTGGCCCACTAGGATTACATCATGGCCCCATGGACTCCTATATATAGAAAGGAGGTTTTGTAAATTGTATCATCCAAGAATTGTTCATTTATGTAATGTATTGGAGGTTGCCCCCTCGAAGTGGCTTATTTCTAAGGCGTTCATATCTCTTTTCTTCTATTTTTGGAGCTGGTTACACAACAATGAGCCATTAAACTCCAAAAAATACCCAAGGGAAGTCCCCCAAAACCTGATTTTTCCAACCTCACTCAAAAGGGGTGCAACAGTCCAGATTTAATGGCACAAGCATGAAAAAGGTGATGTTTTCTGATTTTTTCATCAAAATTATAAGTTTTCATAGAAAAACCACTTTAGATATGGCATGTATTGATGAATATATATCCATCCATGTAGATAAAATCTCATTAGGGTGCCCATAGAAAAAGGGTCGCACCTTGACGCGACCTCTCTCTGTGTCATTTTCTGCAAAATTTTTAAAAAAAATCAAACTCCTCCAAAATTTTAAGAATTTTCTCCTTAACTGCTCTGGATGATAGGATAAACATCCAAGGATTTTTTAGCCATCAATTTGACTCCTTGATATCTTTTTCTTGTCTCCCTTTTCTTGTCTTGGACCTCTTGCAGTTTTCTTTTATTTTTGTTCAATTTTGACTTATGTAATTTGATATCTGATTTGGTAGCGAGAATCCATGCATTTGTGGATCTTATTATCCCTATTTTCATTCTCCAAGAGAATTTCCAGGTGAATTTTGACCTAGTTGCCTTCATGGATTTCTTTATCCATCCTCTCCTCAAAAGTGAACTCCTCATCTATAGGGTTCTTTTCTTTCTCTTTCTTCAATGCTTTTTTGACCCAAAGTTCTTGGCCTCTTATTTTTCAGTTGGTTTTCATGTTGATTAGGTTTAGCCACTCTTTTTCCCTTTCCTTTTTAGTTGCCTCAAACAACCTCTTCTCCAAAATCAATTGATTTGTCTTCAATTGACTGTTTTATTGCTCAGGAAATGAAATGACAAATTGATCCATTGCTAAGTTATCTTGGAGCTATTTGATTTGATCATCCTTGTATTTGATTGCACTCTGCAATTTTTCCTGGTCATCATGGTCCTCCAAGTCAACCAAATCAAAATCATGCTCCTCCTCATCATGCATGGAAGTCTCATGCAAGGCTGATGGTGATCCATATGGTGAAATAGTCTTTGTCGCTTCCTCTTTCCGTGGAGAAAATGCAAGCATCATGCCTCTCTTATAGGTGAGAGTAACCTCATGCATAGGCCTCTTTTAAATCTCAGCATGTTTTCTTGATGATCCAAGCTCCATTGGTTGCTTAGACATTGACCTTGATGGTGTTGTTTGGCTAGGAGAAACAGTGGGACTAATACCAGGAGCAGTGTTTAGTTTATCCATGAAGGTCTGCCAAGTGATTTTCTTGGCTAAAAATTGATGCATGAATAAGTTCTTGATTAGGATATGGTGAAATACATTGGTGATATGAGGTTGTCCCCTAGCCTTAACCTTTTTAGTCATCTTCGCCACACTTCTAAATAGAAATTTGGACAAATTAAGTGCCTTTGTAGAGGTGAAGTGCATAAGAAACCTAATGTAGAAATTTATTAATACTGATGTATTACCAGATTCTCATAATCTAAAAATATTTATCTTATGTTAAATACAGAATCCTTCCACTGTTAATTTTGCGGAAATTAAAACTCAATTGCAAACACATGTGAAGAAAATCAATCGCACATAAACACAGTCGTTTAACATGAAAGCTTAAAGCTAAAAACCCCAACAATCATATATTATGTATATCAATGGAATCATGTAATAATCTCATAAACATATTAGTACATCAAGCTCTCAGTACAATCAACAATCATTACACACTGTCATGCACAAATTTGCATATCTATGCACCAATTTCTTGCCCCCTGACAGCTTGCCTCCACAGCGCAATCCCCGCTGAAGAAGACCCCTAAATGAATTCGAATTGGCCTTGCCTTCACTGCGGAATCTTCTTTGGCAACTCCAATGTGTGTCAGATGCATTGAATGCATCACTATAGTCACAACAGATAGGCCATCTCACCCTTTCACCTATCTCTCCATTGGGTCTCCACTGGAACTGACATGCGAGTAGTTAACTATTGTATTTTTTCAGTTGCAAGTGAGTTATTAGTTGTGAATTAATTAACTAATTAATTCACTAAACTCTCACTAGTGTATCTTTCAGTTAGAACTAGATACTGTTAGGAATCTGTAATTAGCAAGATTGGCAAAGTCCGATCACAGAAACAACATCGTTTCAACCAACTTTGGGATTTTAGGATCTAGCCCTCCTGAAACTGGAGAGGGATCTCTCCAATAAGTGCAAAGATGGATTTGTCTTTGAAATTTGGGGTAATAATATTAGGCTAGTTATGAAGGCCAAGGGTTTGTTTTGTTTTTTGGATGGTTGAGCATGAATACTGTCTGAGGTGGAAAGTCCTAAGTGCAAAGAGTTTCAAAGGTGAGAAGTTGCAAGTGAATAGAACAGCTAGGCTAAAAAGATAGATATAACGTTGGTTTTTAGTCCATTGGGCTATGGAGTCATAACAGGGCTTTAATTGAGCAAAAACATCAAGAGTGATCCAAGGGGAAAGTCATATACGTCACAAGATTATTGAGATTGAAATGATGGAATGGGAACAATAAAGTGTTGGAGAGATGGAAACTGATAATAATTTCACAAAGGATTTATAGTCAGTCCAAACAAGAAAAGCCTCTTAAGTAACTGTTTAAAACCAACCAAGTGCAAGGCTAACCATTGACTTCTTGGGAAAGTTTGTATTAAAGCAGCTTAATTGACAAACAATCCAGTAATCCACATAATTACCTTCAGAAAGTATGAAAACATATAAGAGAAGACAGAGTATAAACTTAAGATCAGATAAGGTACTTTTAAACCTAGTCTGCTTTCAGTTAACACCAAGGGAAACTTTCAGAATCTGCCTTTGGAGAATAGAAGCTAGAAACAGGGCAAACCATCACTTTTCTAGTCTAACTTTAATAAGAAAATAAGGAAACTAACTTTTAAGAAAAAAATTTAAATCAAACAGTAGGACGAGGGAACTCTAGCATTCCTAACTGCTTAAACTGTATTAAATCATTCTAAAATAAAAAATTGGAGGAAAACATTGAGATAAAGATTTTCAGTCAGAGAAGGTTACTCATGTACAGCAGGTCCTAACTCTATAAATGTTGTTCTTTATCAGAGAATAGTGAACAAATGTGACATACATAGAAGGAAAACAATAACAAAGAAAGGGGCACTTCACTAGTGATATAGACCAGGATCCCAAGAAACAGCTTGTTTATTGATGTCAAACCAGTTACAGTACTCAGGTCCAATGTTTCAGTTCAGCAATCATCTTCACTATCCAGCCTAACCAAACTGATACAAACAGAGCTGCAAGGGCCAGTGAACACTATTTACAGATAGAAGTCTCAAGCTTAATTACATTTCAAAGTTCTACAACCAACATATTTCTCATCTTCTACAGAAGTATTTATAGAAGGATGAGGAGGTGAGATCTAAAAAAATATCTCTCAAGGAAATTAATACAGATTCAAGACTTCTTGGCCTTTTGAGGGGCTCGATGAAGAATTTTACAGGTGGTTCACTGTATTAACTGTTTTACAATTAATATAAAAGCTCGGTTGGAGCTTTATTGACTTTTAGGCTCTATCCAAGATGAAATAACTCCACTGATATTTTTTTGCATTAGTTTCTTTAGCGTAATTAATTGCTTGGCTACGCTATGAGGCAGATATTTTCTTAATCAATAACTTCAGCCTCTGTTTGATTGGTTTGAGGCAACAGCTGGCTCTGTGGTAGCTGAGAGGAATCAATTCCCCTCAAATGTGACGGTGGAGAGATTTTCTGTCTATTAAACACTTATGATTTTCTTTTAATGGTGTTTTAATTCTGGGAATTAGGCTTTTGATAATCATTCTTAGCCGTAATTCCAAAATCTTTCTTCAATCTTCATTCTGCTGTGCTATGTCTTCAGAAATTGATACTCTTTTGAATTTGATTTAAACCATGGTGTCTTGTCGATGTGCAGGCCGCACAGGTCTTTTAAAGGCATCAATGCCCATGAAGCATTGATAAAAGATCGAATCAGAGCCTTGTGAAGAGTCTTCATTGATAAATCAAAGGCACGGGAAACGTCTTTCCCGGCCTTCGGCATTTCTTTTGATCAAATGGAAAAACCATTAATCCCTGCAAAAATACACAAAATATTAGAAAATCCTGTTTTTTAAGGTTTAACTAATTTCTGAAGGCGGGGAAGGAGCGTAGCCGTGGGAGGTTAATGGTGGAGATTTATTTAAGAGGAGGTTAAAGAAGAGCGGGGAAAATGAACAAGTCAGAGTGATTTTGGACCATCCAATCTGGACACGTGGTCGGTCCAGATATAATCGGAGGATCGCAATCGGGGGATCGCAATTGGGGGTGGTGATCAAGTGCACCGATTGAAACATGCGATGCGATAAAGCGCAGACCGTCGATCTAAAGATTAAATCAACGGTGGCGAATAAATTGGGGGAAGGGCCGATCGGGGAAGGAAACACAACTCAGCGATGGACAAATGCAATGCAAGTTTTCACGGACCATTGATCTGAGGATCAGATCAATGGTGGAAAGCAAATCGGGTTATGGCCGATCGGCGGGAGCAAACGAGTGTATGCGATGTAGAAATTGCGATACGATTCAAAACTCCGATGCGATGGAGCATTGGTCGCTTGATCGGATTTAGATTAACAGCATGGATTAGTTTTGAAACGAATTGGCGAAAAAAACCTTTATAACATATAAAACCCAAATTTTTAAAATAAAACAAAGGTTTTTTATGGATCGGGGTGGGATATATATATCAAGTGGAGAGGCGCCGAACTGCGGGGCCTTTAGTTATATGGAACGTAATGGGCCCGGGGCATATATATTCAAAGTAGCCAACCGCAATCGGAGCCTCAGGCTTGGTCTTTCAATCAACCCATTGAAATATTGCGATGCGATTGAGTGCTTCAGGACTTCGACACTTGGTCCCAGGGGAAAGTCATATGAAACAAAAAGGTGGGGGTGAGTTTAAGTACATATATAAGACCCAATCGCATCAGAAACTTTGATGCGGGTCTTTCAATCAACCCATTTGTGAATTCTTGTGATGCGATTGCGCGATCGGTCTTTCAATCTAACCATTTTTATATTAAACACGTGACTTTGTTTTTTTAGATCAAACTTTGGATAAATGGGTTTTTGTATTTTACAAAGGAAAAATGGATCGGGATTGTTTCGGTAAGGTTAAAGAGTGAGTCTTTAACTTTGTAAAAGTGATTTTCATGAAGGGAAAAGAGAAATCATGAAAAAAAAGGAGTTTTATGGAGAAAAAAGGGGGAGCAAATGAAGGTTAGTTTTTAGTGGGAGAAAGGGGAAAATGATGGTTTTTTAGCAATCTTTTCTCATGAAATTATCACAATTTCTGAGTATAAAATGGGAACAGCAATGAAGATTTATGACAGAGGCATGATTCTTTCAAGAGTCTTCAAGAGACAACACTTTTTAGTAATAAAATTTGTTCTTTGAAGGCTCAAAAATTCTTAGCCACCTTTTGCTATAACAAATATTATAGGTGGCTAACAGTGGCTCCACTTGGGGATGATGCCTTCTTGAAGGCATCAAGAACTTCAGACTTGCAATCTTTGGGAGGCTGACCTGTGCCTGATCCATTGGGCTGCCCTTCCTTTGCTGGGATGATCTTCTCTGAAAACATATTAGCAGCTATGAAAATAATGGACCTTCATCAATACAAACTTTCTAACTACCCAATCCTACTGATCTAGCATTTTTTCTTCATTAGAGTGCACTTGGATTGGCAAAATATTTTCACAACATTTTATTCTTTTGAAAGTAGGAAATCTAATCTATTTCTACTCCTTATTTCTCCTTGAACTCAGATTAAATATTTGAGTTCAGATGATTCTCTACCTAATCTACCATCTGTTGGGATTAAACCGTCCAACAGATTTTTATTCTCTAAATTCTAAAACATAAATTTAAAAATAGTCGAGTCAATATTAAGCTTTTTGACTACTTGTGATCTATGGCATAAAAAAAAGCTACACATAGACATTTATTTTGCAGAAAATTTAAAACAAAAATGGAAGGCTTAAGATCTGAAAGTTTCTTATCATGGCCTTCTCTTTTTACAGCTCTGTTTTGACTCTTATGTGAGTTGTTTCTTCCTTTCTCTCTGGTTCAGATTTTGAGCCAATTAGAACCAGATTTACATCTTTTTGACTCAAGATAATAGAACATATTTGATTCATTTTCTCTTTGGAAACTTAGGTTCAGATTTTGATCATGTTTGAACCTCAATTTCTATCCTAAACTATCTACTGATAAGCCAAGATTAAACAGTTTGGCAAATCGATTTCACTATCCTATCAGCAGAAGCTAATTAGTCAAGTTTAGGTTGTTTGACTAACTAGAAGTTTTTTATTCAGGAGTGGCATTTAAGCTTGCACACTTTCAGAATTTGTTTCTCTTTTTGGTATGGGGCTATACCTTTCTTGTTTTCACAATTTACCCTCTTTTCTTTCTTTCTTTGTTTTTGTGTTTTTGATTTTTCTAACTTTGAATGCAATGGTGGATGATATATTTATAATGAAAAAGATAAAAAGGGCTTCAAAACATAGAATTTATTAAGAGAAGTAATGCTTAAGCATCCTGCCATTGACAGGACCCCCAAACAATTCTGCTCCATTCACCTCCTGTGAGAAAAATGCATTGTTATCAACAGCTGAATGAATAGAGTAAGGGCCAAGCCATAAGTTGTCAAATTTTCCATGCTTTCCCTTGTCTTCCCTTCTTGAATCCCATTTTAAAACTTTGTCCCCAATCTTGAAATTTTTGGCCTTTGTTCTTCTGTCAAAAATCTTTTTAATGTTGTCCTACTTCTGTACTGCTTTTTTATGAACTTCCTCTCTGGTTTGCTGAAGATGAATGGTCTAGTTTATTCTTCTGATCATGTCATTTTATTCAGTTTGTAACTCTTGAATCAACTTCATTACTGGTACACCAAGGTTGTTCGGAAAAATTTCATCAGTACCATACACAAGCTGAAAAGGTGACATACCAATAGATTTCTTCAAAGTCAATCTGTCAGCCCAAAGTGCATGAACCAGCTTTGTGTGCCAAGACTTCTTGTTGTCCTCCAACAGTTTCTTGATTATGTTCACTAAGCTTTTGTTTGAGGATTCTACAAGTCCATTACCTTGAGGGTAATAGGTCGTGGAATGCCCCAATGTTATGTGATATCTATGACAGAACTCAACCATCTTCTTTGATCCAAATGTTGTTGCATTATCAGTGATGATCTTGGTAGGACAGCCAAATCTGGAGAGAATATTATTCTCCATAAATTTTGTGATAACTGAATCATTGGCCTGCCTACAAGGTATGGCTTCTATCCACTTAGTGAAATAGTCTGTGGCAGTGAGAATCCATCTATGTTGGGCAAAATATGGGGGATGGATTTCTCCTATAAAGTCAAGTCCCCACTGTTGAAAAGGGGCTTCAATAGTGATGGGATGTAGAGGTAGGGGTAACAGTTTTCTTTTGCCTTCAAAAAGTTGATATTTATGATAGGCTATGATCATTTTATGCATATCATGGAAAAGATTAGGCCAATAGAAACCAACCCCCAAAATTGTTTTAGTTGTTGTCTTCCAATACAAATTACCTCCACACTCTCCTTCATGAAACTGATATTTAACCTTCTCTGCATCAAACTCAGGAAAACATTTAAGAAATACACCACTTGCATTTTTCCAACAAAGACATCTATCTATAATGCAATAGTTTACAAATTTTAACTTTAGGAACCTTGCCTTTGTTTTTATCAAACCAGGAGGTGAATTTAAATTAAGAAAAACATAAATAATATCAGCATACCACGGAGAATTCATAAAATGATCTTCAACTATAGGAGTTGAGAATTCTTCTTGGTCATCCAAAGCATCAATCATATTAATATCAAGAACTTAAAAATTTTATTCAGCCATTAGTCTAGCTAGACCTTGGCCTTTGATGAGTTTAGTGGGTTTTATCTCTAAATCATATTCAAGGATAATATCAATCCACTTACCTCTCTTACCATCTAGGTCCTGTGTTAGAATTTCTTTAACAACTAAATTTGGGACAAGGCAATGATGTGTGAGTGAAGGATGTACACCCTGAAGTCTTTCAAAGCTTTAACCAAAGAAAAAACTTGCTTCTCCATAATGTTATACTTCAAAGGGGCATCCCTCAATGCCTTACTAAAGAATGCAATAGGTTGCTCTTGTCCTTGTGGATTTTTCTACAAAAGGACAACAGCTATGGTATGTTCTGATGCAAATGAAAAAATATAAAAATGTTTTGTAAAATCAGGGCTTATAAGAACCGGTGTTTTGGTTAACGCTTGTTTCACCATTTCAAAGGACTTCTTTGCTTCCAAGGTCCATTTTACCCCTTGCTCCTTCTTTAACATGTTTGTGATATTCCTAAGGATCTCAGCCAAATTGGAGATGAACCTTCTCAAAAATTTAATCTTTCCGATGAAAGACTGCAACTCTTTGATGTTTCGAGGATGAGAGATTTGTAATATGGCCTCAATCCTCTTGGGGTCTATCTTTATACTCTCTTCTGAAATAATGTGCCCAAGAAGTTTACCTTCTTGGAGACCAAATAGTGTCTTCTTAGGGTTTAAAGATATCCCAAACTTTCTGCACTTCTCGAAAACGTTTCTTAAATGTTCTAAGTGCTCTTCATCTGGTTTTGAAAACACAGTAACATCATCAAGATAGATAATGATGAAGAAGCTCGGTTCCTCCGAGAATGTGTTAGCCCCCTATGAAATTATTGACAAGAAAGCTGGGGGCTAGATTGTCCTGGAGCCTCCAAGGAATGCCTTTCCCCTGAAAATCCATCCCCCTTGGAATCTTTGTGTGTTGCGCACAATTCTAGTCCTCTATGATGATCCATTCTTCAAAGGGCATATTTTACCCCTCATATCCCTGCAAATACCAAAATTCTCCCTTTCTCCCCACCCCCCCAATTTTCCCCCGTTCCTTATCCTCAAATTCCTTGAAACCCCCTTGAAATCCTTTCCCTGCCCCTATTTTGGCCTTTCCTACCCTTCTTTGCCCTATCGTTAACCCTGGCTGGCCCCAAATTGCATTGAAAATGAGTAAAAATATATACATTTTACATATGAGGCCTTAGCCCCTTCCCCATTAGCCTTCGCACCTTTTTCTATAAGACCCAGCGCCGTGACCAAGGCTTTTTCCTTGCGGGGGTTTTTCTCTGTCCGTAAAGTCAAACCATGGAACCCCCACAGTTGACTCCTCGGGATATGGGACGACTCAAATCAACGGTTTTTATTCACTACGGGGGGTCACTCCAAAATTCCCGTGCCTGTACACCTTGGCCCCCCGCAATTCATCCCCACCGTCCGTTGTTATCCCGCAGATCAATGGCTCACGGTCTGTTCATTTCGGGGGCATTCCTGACCGTTAATCTTGATTGATCGGATGATCCCTGTTGACCCTGCTACCTCCGTCGTTTTCCACGTTCAAATCCTAGATCGCATCTCCGCCGTCCATTCGCCCGAAAGATCGACGGAGCAGAGCCCATCCACCCTGTGGTCCCCGCTGCACTGTTCCAAATCCACCGGTATTTTCCGCACCACCATTTGCGAGCTGACGGTTTTCTTCCATTGCCCAGCGATTCCACTGGGCGCTCGCCGTGTGTCCTCTGTACGAACCTGAAACTGCTTTCATTTCGCGCGCTATTGTTCGGGTGATAGACGGGTAGCAGAATAAATGACGGCCGTCAGATCTTGGAGCCCTCATCCAACGGCGCTCATTCATCGAACCTGCGCACTGCTTTACCTCCGCCCATCGTACTAGCTAACCCCCTGTCCGTCGCTCCCTGTCGTCGATCTCCGCCCGCTCGACGGTCCAGATCTGTCCATGCATTATTGACTATTCCACGGTCTCCTGCTTCGCCCCGTCACCCCGTCTTGCCACGTCATTACCACAAGTACCCTCCGTACATATTCCTAGTCCATTACATAAACTGGTTTATTTACGTGTTTTTCATTCATTTTTTGCATTTATTCTCTTCCTGCTCCGCCAACCATATACCAGAGTTATTTTCACCGTTTCTTCTGCAATTTTCTCCTCCAGCTCATCAGCATAGCCATGATCGTAGTCCTCGTCACCTTCAACGTTCCTGCCCATGTTTTCTCTTCACAGTTCGTTGTTTTGCAGGGTTTCCAAAGGTGAAAGACCACCATAATTCTACATGGAAAAGCTATGCAGACAGTCTTAAATCCAAGATTTGGTACTGCCATGGGATAGTCAAAGAAAGCGACTGATAGGATTTGCTTTAAAGAAGAGGATCCAAAACTCTAAGGAAAACCTTTCAGCGCTATTAAAAATCTGAGCTACCCTATCAGAAGCAAAATGAAAAGGCAGAGTCATTCAGTACAAGCAAGAAGATCAAGGAAAGCTAATGAAGATCTCGAGCCCTAAGTCAATGTTTTCAGAGACAAAGCAGTAGATTACAGACCCCGAGGATCGATCAAAGGATCCCGAGCATAGGAAAAAGGTAATATCAGGGTTTTTCATCAGCAGAATGTTTGCTCTTCATTAAGTACATGGTGTCCATACAGCTTTTATTATGCACCATGTCCCTGAAATTTTTTCCACCAGACAACAGACCTGAAAACGCCAGAAAATTTATGAGACAGACCTTCCTAGCAGTTTATTTCATTTTTGTTCAAATCATCTAGGAGTACTTCAGCCAAAAGATGTCAAGATCAAATCTGGAGCAGATCATTCTCTCACAAGCAAGGTGACAGAGATTAACTATAAAACATGTCAAGAAAAATGGGTTTCAGCCCTGCATTCATTGTTGTGTTTAAAGATACATTTAATTCTCACCTACTCCTTCAGTCGATCTTAGGTTCATCCTTTGCTATAAAGCACAGAAGGAAACTTTGTAATGGTTGTTGATGAGATATCAGTGAAACGTAAGTATTTGCCTCTTGAGACAAGTTCTCTATGTATATTGTAAGATAGGCTGAGATTAGATGTATTCAGACTGAATGTTCAGGCTTTGGGCTATGATGTACCTGATTGGTGTTGTCTTTAATACGACAAGCATGTTTATTTGGATCCTGATCTAAAGCAGCTGGTGATGTTTTCCTTTCTCTATATTTGTGATTCACTTGCTTTCATTTCATTATGTTTCTTCAGGCTCACATCAGAAGTTTGGCATAAGATTTACCCTTGATAGGTACCTTATGTTGCTGCTCTCCCAGCCTTTTATGTTTTCTGCTTATATGTGTATCTGAATGGCGATTTCAATCGGTTTAACCAGTGTAGTGGATGTTATTTCCTGCTCTCTGATGTATGAATTGATGAAGTCTTTATTTAGATGTTCTTGTTAAGATTTAGTTGGGTGTGTTGAGAACATTGGGAGGTCTAGAATCCCATATCTGCCTCACTAGGATCTTTCCACCTTAATTAGGCCTTTTCAGGATCCCTTGTGCTGCCTTCGATTTTTTCCAAGCGGGCCTGGAGTTAAATGACCTCTGGTCTGATCTATAGACAGAATTAGATGGTTCTCCTCCTTTCATTTTCAGTCCTTAATGTTCCATTCCATCTTCTATCCTTTAAGATCCAGATGATTTAGATGACTAGCCCAACTGAAAGCTTGCACATTGAACACAAGTAAACCGTTTCTTGACTCCATTGCCCAATGGCCTTGATGTTCTCTGAGTTTTCTACCTTTGCCTAGCTTCCCTTTTGCTCATCCTTGTCTTGTATTCGACACTTCTTTCCTAATTCCCAGCAACCAAACTCAAACAAACAAACAAACCCTGAGCCCCATAACTAGCCTAACATTGAAACATTGAGCCTCAAAGACATATGCTTTGGAAAATATAGAGAGATCCCTCTCTGGACCTAGGAGGGCTAGATCCTAAGGTCCCAAAGTAGTTCTATGTTGTCTCATCTTTTGGTCTTGCCAACCTGGCCAAAACATGGGAACACCAACATAATGGCGACTCCGCTGGGGAACTTCTGAGTACATTTCACCTTAAACATTCATTAAAACCTCAGAGACTTAGAACTCTGGTTAGGTTAACAGTAAGTCACCCCTTTCTTGAATCAACCTCCATTATTGAATATCCACCATACTCTTAGACAGAGCTTGGAAAGGGCCAAGTAGCCTCCAGATCTCATCCTCTTTCAGAGGTGACACATCTGGTAAATTCCCTGCCAGTCAATCTTTGGTTGGAGCTTGTTGTTTTAAAGAGATTCCTAAAAGGTGATAGTGCCTAAGCACTGTGGTGGACAGTGTACCCCGTAGAAACGTCCTAAACCCTCCACCTGGTGACTCCATTGTTCCTAAAATGAAAGAATCCACTGGTGATCAGTAGGCCTGCTGATTATCTTGGTTTCAAAATCAGACTCCACTAGGAGGCCAGCCCCTGAGACAACATTAACCACGGTAGAAGTAACAAGTAGGGTTAAGCTGCTTGGCCTAGAAACAACATTCTGGCTTTCAGAACCATCTATACAAGAGCCTATCCCAACCCTAACCCACCGAAAATAGTTGAAAATCCAGAGAATATCCTCAGAGGAGCTCCTACACCTAAAATACCAACTATTTCCAGCCACATTCTTAGAGCTAATTCTGCACCTGAAGACCTTACAGCTCTAACACATTTCCTCCCTTACCTAGACATACCTAATAGACTACCGAGAACTAGGTCATTCAATCATCTAGACCAGCAAGACCTCGAAGTCTACAATACACCATCAAACAGTGGTCGAAACACTAGGGATAGTGAAACCCCTCCTTCCACACCACCCGATTTTCACTTCCTTCAAAACTTGGGGTTCTCTCACCCTAGATATGCTCAACATACTTCTGCTGGTCCAAATGTCCCTGTCATCCAAATACCAGCTACTCAATCCAACCCTATACCTCATCAAAACCTTATCATGGCAGCCTGGTATGCACCTTTAGTTTTACCCCAACCCTTGATACCCTTGCCTAATGATTATCAGTCAAAAATCCCACACTTTACTGCAAAAGAGTCCATAAAAGCTCAGCAACATGTAGATAAAATGGAGGATTATTTTGATTACATGGAGATTGACGATGAATCAATCAAAATGAGAATCTTTGCCCAAAGCCTGGGAGGTGATGTAAAGAAATGGTTTAAGGGCTTACCTCCTAGTAGTATCCCAGATCTTCCTGCATTATACCAGACCTTCATAAACAAATGGGAAACTAGGGCAAACCCTCGTCAACTCCTAGCGGAATACCTGACCCTTAAAAGGAATGTAGGAGAGAGTGTCAATGATTATACCACTAGATTTAACAGCATTTACAATGCCCTCCCTCCACATATGAAACCTCCACAAGGCATGGCCTTAGCAAAATAACCTGATGGGTTTGATGCTGACATGGCCTATGAGCTTAGGGATAAAGAGTACACCACATTGGAAGATATGTAGAAAGGGGTTGTAAACATAGAAACCAATTTGATTGAGAAAAGAGCAAGACTGAGGTCTGAGAGGAGGGTAACCTATAGGGATGACAATGTAGCTTCCACATCTGATCCAAACTATGAAAAATTGTCTAAAAACTTGGAGGAGCTACAACAGATGATGAAGAAAATGGTTGTCATAATTAGCAATCAAAACAGAAGCCAAAACCAAAATCAAAACCAAAACTTTAGAAGAAATAACAATGCTCCCAACAGACAAAAAGAATCAGATCAACAAGTGATCCCCCTGTTCCAAAAAATTTTAGATGAGGATGAGGGAATTATAGAATAATCTTAAGGAAATGCAATTAACATGTTTGAAACTGAAGACTCAGTCCTTAACTGTGATTCAGGAGAAGATCAGCCCTCACCATCATATTGGGATGAGGAAAGGCTGGAAACTGAGGATTACAGATTATGATTTGAGAATGCCATGTTACAGGTCAGGGAACGATATGAACTTAGGAGCAAGAAAAGCCAAGATACTTCCAAGGCCAAAACTCCTGAGCTGACCATCAAGAAAAGACCTGATAAATCCTCTAAAGCATCTGCTGCAGATAAAAAAATAGCAGCTGAAAGTTCTGGTAAACACAAATAAAAGGACAACCAAGACATTGAAAAACAAAGCCAACCAACCAGCAGTACTAGCACTTCAGTTAGTACTCCTGAAAAAATTGTCCCCAACCCTATACATAGTGAGAAATCACAAACTGATATGGCTACTAAGGCAGTAGCAAATAAAACTGAATTGAGCATTGCAAAGGTCCAACCCACTTTCAATCTAGAGAGTGAGATTGCAAAAATCAAAATCTCTGTACCTTTTTCTGAGTTGGCCACTCAAGATGTATATAAAGGCCAAATTTTGAAAGCATTGAATCTGGGAGGAATAAATGATTCTGTAAATCTGAATGATGATCAACCAGCCTTACTCTTTGGTCCAAAAATTGAGGGAAAGTTTCAGGAGGGGGTAGTTCCACCTTTCTATGTCAGTCTCAACATTCATGACAAGATCCTTCATAATGCCATGCATGACTCTGGTGCATCACACAATCTAATGCCTAACATAGTGATGGAAAGGCTAGGGCTAGAAATCACCAGACCTTACAAAGACCTATACTCATTCGATTCTAGCATAGTAAAATACCTAGGCTTAATCAAAGACTTATGTTTGAGTTTGACCCAGATTCCTACCAAATGTATGGTCATGGATGTGGTGGTGGCAGATGTGCCACCTAAGTATGGCATGTTATTGTCTAGGTGATGGGGAGCCAAAATGCAAGGAACAATGCAGATGGATGGCTCTTATGCCACTGTCCCTATATTTGGCCAACTTAGAAGACTGTATAGAGAGTCTCAGATGAAATTCTTAGTCAGTAGCCCCAAGAAGCCTAATAATTCACCATTTTACTCTGTGCACACTGACCTAGACTCGTTCATCCTCTATAACGACCAATCCTTGGGAGATTCAGAATCCGGAAGCATGGTTACAAACGTAGAGGCTGAAAGCACAGACCTGAACATCATGGCTACCCTGGAATAAATTGAAGAAGAAAACAGCAGTGAAACCTATAGAATATGCGGTGGGAGTCTCAATCAGAATGAGCCAGAAACACAATACAGTTAGTCTATTATTCACACCCTTCAAACTGATACACCACGTGGAAAACAAGACGACCCACAGCCTAGTACAGTTCCCATAATGCAACATAATGGCGAACCCCTATGGGAGATGAATTTCGACGGGTCCTGTACTAGAAACAATGCTGGGGCAGGGGTGTGGATGTGTAACACTGAAAATGGTCACACAGAGAGCCACGCTGTCAATCTACACTTAAAATGCACCAATAATATTACATAATACGAGGCTCTCATCCTTGGCTTAAATTTGCTAAAAAAGTTAGGGGCCCGTAGGATAACTGTGCATGGAGATTCTGAGTTAGTGATCAAGCAAGTGAATGGTGAGTATTCAACAAAACACCCCAGGCTTAGGGCATACAGGAATGACACTATGGATTTGTTGAAAACGTTTGTTGAATATGAAATAGTGTTTGTTCCTAAGGGTCAAAATGTAATTGCAAACAGATTAGCTTGTCTAGCTAGCTCATATCCTAAGACCCCAGTTGACCAGAAAATCATCATCCAAACCAAATTCAGGCTTGCAGTGCCAGACAATGAAAAATACTGGCAGGTCTTTGAAGGAGACAAACAGATCGAAGATTTCCTGGTGGGCAGGAATGAGTTCGAATTTTCTGATCTAGACTCAATTTCTGATGACAGCTGCCCAAGTGAGGAATCCCCAGATGAACACAAAACACCCTATAACATAGAAATAAATTATTTTTCTCATAAAACTGGAAATTTTAACGAAAATAGTGAAAATACAGATACAGAAGAAGTAGAGGTGCTGCAGGCCAAAGATAAGAACATACCCAGAGACATGGCACCCTTAGAGGACCTTTTTGACTTTGATGATGTAGCAAAAAATCCCACCATAGAACATGCAGAATCAGATATAGAAGAATGCAACGTAGGCACTGAAGACAGACCCAAAATGATTAAACTGGCTAAGTCTATACCTGCAAACATGAAGAAAAAATACATTGACCTGTTTAAGGAATTCATTGATGTGTTTGCATGGAGCTATGAATACTTAAAGGCCTATGACACCAACATCATACAACACAAGATACCACTAAAGGAAAATCAGAAGCCTTTCAGACAAAAACTCCGTAGGATTAATCCAAAACAGTTGCCTAGAGTAGAGAAGGAAATTAAAAAGATGTATGAAGCAGGCATAATAGTCCCTATAAGGTTTTTTGATTGGGTGTCAAACTTAGTGGCTGTAAGGAAGAAAACAGGGGAGATCAGACTATGCATAGACTTCAGAAACCTCTACAGAGCCTCCTTGAAAGACAACTACCCTTTGCCTAGAATGGAACATATCCTACAGAAGGTAGTAGGCTCTAAAAGGATCTCCCTGCTTGATGGCTTTTCAGGATATAATCAAGTTCTGGTACTCCCAGAAGATCAACTCAAAACATCCTTTACCACTCCATGGGGCACCTTCATGTATGTGAAAATGCCCTTTGGATTGATGAATGTTGGAGCTACTTTCCAAAGAGCAATGGATATTTCTTTCTCAGATGAGGTTGGACACTTTATAGTTATCTACTTGGATGACTTGACTATCTTTTCTAAAACTGAAGAAGAACACTTGAAACATCTGAGGAAAGTCTTTGAAAAATGTAGAAGGTACGACCTGTCCTTAAATCCTAAGAAGACGGTTTTTGGGCTGCAAGAAGGTGAACTTCTGGGCCACATTATATATGAGAAAGGGATCAGGATAGACCCATAGAGGGTTGAGGGAATACTCCAAATCACACACCTAAGAAACATCAGGGAGTTACAGTCCTTCATTGGGAAGATCAACTTCCTCAGGAGGTTCATTCCCAACCTTGCTGAGCACCTTAGGAAAATGACTGAAATGCTAAAGAAAGGTGCAGGAGTTAAGTGGAATGTTGAAGCTAAAAAATATTTTGAGTCAGTAAAACTTGCACTCACTCAGGCCCCTGTCCTTATCAGCCCTGACTTCTCAAAATATTTTCTGATCTTTTCATTTGCTTCCCAACACACAATAGTTGCAGTTTTGCTGCAGAAAAATTCAGAAGGTAATGAACAGCCTATAGCTTGCTTCAGTAAAGCCTTAAGAGATGCACCCTTAAAGTACAACATCATGGAAAAGCGGGCCTATGCTCTGATTAAGGCCTTAAAATACTTTAGGGCGTACATTCTGCATTCCCACACCATTGCCTACGTGCCAAGTATAGTGGTCAAAGATATCTTGTCCCAATACCCTGATGGGAAAAGGGGCAAATGGATTGCTACAATCTTGGAATATGACCTTGAAATAAAACCCACCAAGCTGATCAAAGGTCAAGGCCTGGCCCAATTAATGTCTAAATCAAACCTGCAGGCCCTTAACATTAATATGATGAATGCCTTAAATGAGCAGGAAGGATTGCCCCATCCAACTGTTGAGGAGCAGTTTCAGAACTCTCCTTGGTATGATGATATCCTTTATGTGCTCATTAATCTCAATGCCCCTCCAGAACTGCCCAAAACAAAGACCAGATTCATAAAACTCAAAGCTCAAAATTACTGCATTATGAATAAAAGTCTATATTGGAAAAATCCAAATGGCCTTCCACTGAAATGTTTGTTTGAAACTGAAGCTGAAAGAATCAAACAGGAATTCCATGTTGGAGAATGTGGAGGCCACCTGAGTTGGAAAGCCACTGCAAACAAGATACTCAAGGCTGGTTACTACTGGCCTACCCTCTTCAGTGATGTCCATAAAATGATACTTGCCTGTCATAAATGTCAGATCTTTGAAGGAAAAAGAAAAATCCTTCCCCTCCCTCTGCAACCGATCACCATAGAAGGCCCTTTCATGCAATGGGGCCTAGACTTTATAGGAGAAATTCATCCTGCCTCCTCTAGACAACATAAATGGATCTTAACTGCTACAGATTACTTCATTAAATGGATAGAAGCCATACCCACTAGGAATGCCACCGATTCTGTCATTATTAGGTTTCTAGAAGACTTCATCCTATCTTGGTTTGGTTGTCCAAGGAAAATAATCACTGACAATGCTGTTGCTTTCGAATCCAAAATAATGGTTGATTTCTGTCACAGGTACGGAATAGCACTTGGACATTCAACTGCCTATTACCCCCAGGGTAATGGCCTAGCTGAATCATCGAATAAAAGCCTGGTTACAATCATTAAGAAGCTGCTCGAAGAGAAAAAAAATTCATGGCACAAAACGTTGGTGCATGCTTTGTGGGCTGACAGGCTCACTACAAAGAAATCTATTGGCATGTCACCCTTCCAGCAGGTTTATGGGACTGAAGCAGTTTTTCCTACTAGTCTTGGAGTTCCAGTGATCAAACTTGTCCAGGATATCCAATCAGAGGAAGACAACATGATAAGGAGAATCAATGAAACAATACATCTTCAGCAGACAAGGGATTAGATCTACAATAGAGCATTGAAAGTTTAGCAAAACATGAAGAGACAGTTCGAAAAAAGAACCAAAGCTTCGGATTTTAGAATTGGTGACAAGGTTCTGAGATGGGATTCAAGAAGAGAGGACAAAGGCAAACATGGCAAATTTGACAGCTTGTGGCAAGGTCCATTTTTCATCCAGGCCACTGTGGGTCCTAATGTGTTTTTTCTCCAAGAACTTGATGGCACAAAATTGTTTGGGGGTCCTGTCAATGGCATGATGCTCAAACATTACTTCTATTGATTTTCCATTTCCAGTTTCATCTCCATTGTACATACCATTGCAAGTTTTCATTTTCAGAAAAAGAGAAAATGTTCCAAAAAACAGAATGAAAAGAGAGGTTCAGACATGCTCAAAACATGAACCTCTGAAGTAAAAATCATGGCTCAAACCTGATCAAAATCTGAGCCAAAGGAAGCAGAATAGCTGGTTCTAATAAGCTCAAAATCTGGATCAGCAGCGAAAGAAGAACCAGCTCTAATATGCCCAAAACCAGAGCTGAAGCAAAGAAAAGAGGTGACTCAAATATGCTCAAAACCTGAGTCACAAGAAAGAAAGAAGAATGTTTCAAAGTTGCAGAATTCCATGCCTTCACAGTTTTTTCTTCTACAAGTTTCTGTCCAGCAAGTCAGACAGTCTAATCCTGGCTTGGCTGTGTTTAAATTTCCTGTCTTAGAATGTAGGAGAAGAAACCTGTTGGACAGTTTAATCCCAGCAGGTATTAGATTAGGTAGAGAACTATATGAGGCCAACAGTCTAATCTGGCCTCATGGAGAAATAAGGGTAGATTTAGAATAGGTTTGTTTTTGTTTTTTCAAAATAAAATGTAAAGGGTCTGCTAGTTCAAATGCACCCAAGGGAAAATTGTAGAACTATATTTTGGGTAGGTAGATTGGTTGGGAAATATTTCTGCTGATGTTTCAATCATATTGTGGCAACTGAAATTCAAAGAAGAAAGATGGCTTATGACAGCAAGAAACTGGCCTTTTCCAAAGATCATATCTGGTTTCTTGACTCCTCCAAGGAGAAGCCATCCCCATGTGGAGCCACTGTTAGCCCCCCTATGAAATTCTTGACAAGAAAGTTGGGGGCTAGATTGTCTTGGAGCCTCCAAGGAATGCCTTTCCCCTGAAAATCCATCCCCCTTGGAGTCTCTGTGTGCTGCGCCCAATTCTAGTCCTCTCTGATGATCCATTCTTCAAAGGGCATATTTTACCCCTCATATCCCTGCAAATACCAAAATTCTCCCTTTCTCCCCCCCCCCTCAATTTTCCCCCGTTCCTTATCCTCAAATTCTTTGAAACCCCCTTGAAATCCTTTCCCTGCCCCTATTTTGGCCTTTCCTACCCTTCTTTGCCCTATCGTTACCCCTGGCTGGCCCCAAATTGCATTGAAAATGAGTAAAAATATATATATTTCACATATGAGGCCTTAGCCCCTTCCCCATTAGCCTCCGCACCTTTTTCCATAAGACCCGGCGTCGTGACCAAGGCTTTTTCCTTGAGGGGTTTTTTCTCTGTCCGTAGAGTCAAACCATGGAACCCCTGCAGTTGACTCCTCGGGATATGGGACGACTCAAATCAATGGTTTTTATTCACTACGGGGGGTTGCTCCAAAATTCCCGTGCTCGTACACCTTGGCCCCCTGTAGTTCATCCCCACCGTCCGTTTTTATCCCACAGATCAATGGCTCACGGTTCGTTCATTTCGGGGGCGTTCCTGACCGTTAATCTTGATTGATCGGACGATCCCCATTGACCCCGCTGCCTCCGTCATTTTCCACGTTCAAATCCTAGATCTCATCTCCGTCATCCATTCGCCCGACAGATCGACGGAGCGGAGCCCATCCACCCTGTGGTCCCCGCTGCACTGTTCCAAATCCACCGGTATTTTCCGCACCACCATTTGTGAGCTGGCGGTTTTCTTCCATTGCCCAGCGATTCCACTGGGCGCTCACCTCGTGTCCTCTGTACGAACCTGAAACCTCTTTCATTTCGCGTGCTATTGTTTGGGTGATAGATGGGTAGCGGAATAAATGACGGCCGTCAGATCTTGGAGCCCTCATCCAACGGTGCTCATTCATCGAACCTGCACACTGCTTTACCTCCGCCCATCGTACCAGCTGACCCCCCGTCCTTCTCTCCCTGCCGTCGATCTCCGCCCAATCGATAGTCCATATCTGTCCATGCATTGTTGACCATTCCATGGTCTCCCGCCTTGCCCCATCACCCCGTCTTGCCACGTCATTGCCACAAGTACCCTCCGTACATATTCCTAGTCCATTACATAAACTGGTTTATTTACGTGTTTTTCATTCATTTTTCGAGTTTATTCTCTTCGTACTCCGCCAACCATATACCAGAGTGATTTTCACTGTTTCTTCCGCAATTTTCTCCTCCAGCTCGTCAGCATAGCCATGATCGTAGTCCTCGTCACCTTCATCATTCCTGCCCATGTTTTCTCTTCACAGTTCGTTGTTTTGCAGGGTTTCCAAAGGTGAAAGACCGCCATAATTCTACATGGAAAAGATGTGCAGACAATGTTAAATCCAAGAGTTGGTATTGCCATGGGATAGTCAAAGAAAGCGGCTGACATGATTTGCTTTAAAGAAGAGGATCCAAAACTCTAAGGAAAACCTTTCAGTGCTATTAAAAATTTGAGCTACCCTGTCAAAAGAAAAATGAAAAGGCAGAGTCATTCAGTACAAGAAAGAAGATCAAGGCAAGCTAATGAAGACCTCGAGCCCTAAGTCAATGTTTTCAGAGACAAAGCAGCAGATTACAGACCCCGAGGATTGATCAAAGGATCCCAAGCACAGGCAAAAGGTAATATCAGGGTTTTTCATCAGCAAAATGTTTGTTCTTCATCAAGTACATGGTGTCCATATAGCTTTTATTATGCACCATGTCCCTGAAATGTTTTCCACCAGAAAACAGACATGAAAACGCCAGAACATTTATGAGACAGACCTTCCTAGCAGTTTATTTCATTTTCGTTCAAATCTTCCAGGAGTACTTCAGCAAAAAGATGTCAAGATCAAATCTGGAGCAGATCATTCTCTCACAAGGAAGGTGATAGAGATTAAATATACAGCATGTCAAGAAGAATGGGTTTCGGCCCTGCATTCATTGTTGTGTTTAAAGATACAGATAATTCTCACCTACTCCTTCAGTCGATCTTAGGTTCATCCTTTGCTATAAAGCACAGAAGGAAACTTTGTAATGGTTGTTGATGAGATATCAGTGAAACACAAGTATTTGCCTCTTGAGACAAGTTCTCTGTGTATATTGTAAGATAGGCTGAGATTAGATGTATTCAAACTTAATGTTCAGGCTTTGGGCTATGATGTACCTGATTGGTGTTGTCTTTAATACGACAAGCATGTTTATTTGGATCCTGATCTAAAGTAGCTAGTGATGTTTTCCTTTCTCTGTATTTGTGATTGACTTTCTTTCATTTCATTATGTTTCTTCAGGCTCGCATCAGAAGTTTGGCATAAGATTTACCCTTGATAGGTACCTTATGTTGCTGCTCTCCAAGCCTTTTATGTTTTCTGCTTATGTGTGTATCTGAATGGCGATTTCAATCGGTTTAACCAGTGTAGTGGATGTTATTCCCTGCTCTCTGATGTATGAATTGTTGAAGTCTTTATTTAGATGTTATTTTTAAGATTTAGTTAGGTGTGTTGAGAACACTGGGAGGTCTAGAATCCCATATCTACCTCACTAGAATCTTTCCACCTTAATTAGGCCTTTTCAGGATCCCTTGTGCTGCCTTCGATTTTGTCCAAGCAGGCCTGGAGTTAAATGACCTTTGGTCTGATCTATAGACAGAATTAGATGGTTCTCCTCCTTTCATTTTCAGTTCTTAATGTTCCATTCCATCTTCTATCCTTTAAGATCCAGATGATTTAGATGACTAGCCCAACTGAAAGCTTACACATTGAACATAAGTAAACCCTTTCTTGACTCCATTGCCCAATGGCCTTGATGTTCTCTGATTTGTCTACCTTTGCCTAGCTTCCCTTTTTCTCATCCTTGTCTTGTATTGGACACTTCTTTCCTGATTCCCAACAACCAAACTCAATCAAACAAACAAACCCTGAGCCCCATAACTAGCCTAACATTGAAACATTGAGCCTCAAAGACATATGCTTTGGCAAATATAGAGAGATCCCTCTCTGGACCTAGGAGGGCTAGATCCTAAGGTCCCAAAGTGGTTCTATGTTGTCTCATCTTTTGGTCTTTCCAACCTAGCCAAAACATGGGAACACCAACAGAATGCTATGTCCATGGCTCTTTGAAAAGTTGCTCTAGCATTCATTAGACCAAAAGGCGTCTTCACATACATGAAATTTCCCCATGGTGTAGTAAAGGTTGTCTTTAATTGATCAGCAGGGTGGACTAAAATCTGATTGTACCCTGAATAGCCATCAAGCAAAGAAATTCATTTAGACCCTACCACCCTTTGTAAAATATGATCCATCTTGGGTAAAGGGTAGTTGTCCTTTAATGAAGCTTTGTTTAAGTCTCTAAAGTCTATACAAAGCCTAATTTCTCCAGTTTTCTTCTTAACAGACACCAGATTAGATACCCATTCATAATTTCTAACATGGAAAATAATACCAGCATCATACATTTTCATGATCTCCTTCTGAACCAATGGTAACTGGACAGGGTTTATTCTGCGTAGTTTCTATTTGAATGGTTTTTGGTTTTCTTTGAGGGGAATTTTGTGCTATATTATTTCAGTGTCATAGGATTTAAGATCTTCGTAACTCCATGCAAAAACATCAGAGAACTCGTTAAACAGCTTGATGTATTTAAGTTTAATGTGAGTTGGTAAAGTCTTGGACAGATTAATCATTTTCGGCTTACGTTCGCTGCCAATATTACACTCTTCCACTTCAGTATCTACAAGTTCCATTTTTGGTTTATTCGCCACATCGTTAAAATCAAACAACTCTTCTAAAGGGGCTAGACCCTTAGGAAAACTTTCATCTTTAAAGTGCAGAGTTTCTAACTCCTCTGTTTCAAACTCTACATTCATTTTTGTTTCACTTTCAAGTTTGCTAGATAACAAGTTTATGTTAGCAAGTTCAGGAGACGGTTCTTCTTCATCAAGAAAATTTTCTTCCTTGCAGTTTGTTTCATAATCTGAGTCTGAACCGTTTAGTTCAAATTCATTTCTGAATCACATGAAGTCTTCTATTTGTTTGTCATTGTCAAACACCTGCCAATACTTCTCATTATTAGGCACAGCTGGTCTAAATTTTATCTGATTTTTGCAGTCTTTGGTGTTATATGGCGTTAAGCATATTCTAACTGCAACGGCTAAATTGTGGGCCACAATATTTCTTTTTCTTGGGACAAAAAACAGTTTGGACTCTTCGAATGTTTTCAAAAGGTCCATGACATCGTTTCGGTAGGCCCTGAGTCTGGGATGATTTGCATTATACTCCCCATTGCCCTACCTAATAGCTAACTCTGAATCCCCATGAACTTTGATTCTTTTGGCTCCTATATTTTTCAACAAATGTAAGCCTAGGAGAAGGGATTCATATTCTGCTATGTTATTGGAACATTGAAATTTTAATGTACAGGAAATACATTCTGTGTGGTTGTTTTCAGTGTTAGTAATCCAGACACCTGCGCCAGCATTGTTATTAGTGAAGGATCCATCAAAATACATACTCCACAGAGGACTATTCTTAGTTTCATCCTGGTTACTGTCCTCTTCAACTAACATGTTCAAAGGTTGTTGTGGGAACTCAGCACTTAGTTGTATTTGTTTTGATTTCCCAAGATTTGCACTCATTTGAGGGTTGTTCTCTTTAGTGTCTAGGTTTAAAAGCAAAGGACGCATGACCTATAGTTCAATACCTTTGTTTAGTTTTCTAATGTCTTCAAATGCAGCAAACTGTTTTAACATTTATACGGTGTGTTCCTCTTCCTCCCTGTCGGCTGTTAATCCTGTTAAAGTGACTTGTTCATCTAATGTTTCTTCATTAAAGAGGATAAATGAATCAAGGCTTGTGTTTACAGAGTATAAAGGGGAGTTTTGCGGTCTGTCTTGACTTGTAACTTTGTATTTCATATGAGACTCCCTGTAAAGTCTTCTATTCTGATTGAAAACATGGATAGTCGCGTAGGTCATGTCCATTTTCATAGTCCCTTGTAAGTTAGCCCCCCAAGATCTTGATAATAACATTCCATAATTTGGGGGCACGTCAGCCAC
Organism: Pinus albicaulis; assembly: GCA_034641835.2. NCBI lineage: Eukaryota > Viridiplantae > Streptophyta > Pinopsida > Pinales > Pinaceae > Pinus > Pinus albicaulis. The sequence goes on from CM076581.1 coordinate 1,711,561,416, forward strand.
AACAATATCCATGACTAAACATTTGGCTGGAATTTGGGCTAAGTTAACACAAAGGTCTTTGATTAATCCTAAACATTTTACTCTGCTGGAATCAAAGGAGTACAGATCTTTGTAAGGTCTGGTGATTTCTAGACCAAGGCTCTCCATCACAACTTTAGGCATTAAATTATGAGAGGCCCCGGAGTCATGCATAACATTGTGCAAAATTATTTCATGAACGTTTAAACTCACATAAAAGGGAGGAACAGGTCCCTCTTGATATCTACCTTCAATATTTGGACCGAAAATAAGCTTTGGCTGGTCATCATTAAGATTGAATGTATCAGTGTTCTCTTCTATATTTAAAGCCTTCAAAATTTGGGTTCTATATACATGTTGGGAAGCTAACTCAGTCAAGGGAATAGAGATTTTGATCTTTGAGATTTCCTGCTCAAGGATGAAGGGAAATTGGTTCTTCTAAGTGTTGGTTTCAGCCTTACTAGTTGTCGCTTTATCAGCAATATTAGATTGTTGATTTTTTTTATTTACACTTGACAAAATTATTTTCACAGGATTACTAGCTGAAGTATTAGTACTGCTAAGGTCTGCACTCTATTTTTCATTTCTTTGAGTGTCTTTCTCTTTTCCTTTATCATAATTTACAGCCACTGTTTTATCCTTTTGTTTGACAACTCTAGGCTTGGTTGTAGTGCTGTTTTGTGAAGATTTGTCAAATGTTTTGTTGTTGGGGGTCTGTTGACTAGTTTTTCTTCTAAGGTCGTATTCTCTTTGAGACTCTATGATGAAATTTTCCATGTCTTGATAATAATTTTCATCATCATCTCTTTTTTCATCATAAGGTGTGTATAGACCCTGTTTTTTATCATAATGAATCTCAAAGTCATCATTGTCTATCCCCAACATGTTGATATCATCCTCCTCTGCTATTTCACCTGTTTCCTCAACCTCACTTACATATTTTTAATGAAAGGGAGGAGTGATCTGTTGATCATCTTCCCTAGTTCTGTTTGGAGGTTGGTTCCTTCTAAAATTCTGATTTTGGTTCTGATTTCTATTTGGAGGAGCAATTTGGTTTTGGCTTGCTTGTGCTCTCTTAATTATGCTCATCTCTTTCATCATTTCTTCCATCATTCTCTCCATCTTTGAGTTTGAAGTAGAAGGTGTGGATTCCTCTCTAAAAGATACTCTCTTTTCATTTTTCATTATTGCTCTCTTCTCCATTAAGTTGACTTCCACAGAAAGAGCACCCTTTTGCATATCTTCAAGAGTTGCAAAATATCTCTCTCTCAGCTGATAGGTCATGTCAGAGTCAAACCCTTCAGGAAACCTGTTTAAAGATGAGCCCTGTGGAGGTTTTAGTTCTGGGGAAAGTGCATTATACACATTATTTAATCTAGTGCAATAAGCTTGCACATTTTCCCCAGTGTTTCTATGGAGGTTCTTGTAGTCGGAAAGGACTTGGAGAGGGTTTTTCTTTACTTCCCATTTCTTTAAGAATGTTTGATGGAAGGCTTGGAGATCATTAATACTAAGGGGGGATAAGCCTTTGAGCCATTTTCTTGCTTCTCCCCCTAAGCTTTGAGAAAATAACCTAAGTTTGACGGAATCATTATCAATTTCGTTTCTATCAAAGTATTCATTCATCTTATCCACATGTTGTGATGCAGTTGTAGCATTGCTAGCATCATATAATGGAATTTTGGATTGATAATCCTGTGGAAGATTGACTAATGGTGCAGGAAGGACTAAGGGAGCATACCATGCTGCCATGATATGTGGTGGGGGTGGATTCACAAGGAGTGGAGTAACAACAGGAAAAGTGGGCTGAAGTGGAGTGGTTTGAACAGTGGATGTAGGGTGAGCAAAATTGGATGGACCAGGAATAGACTGCTGAGCTGATCTTGGATGAGAGACACCTAAGTTGTGAACGAAATGTAAATCAGGAGGTGTTGTTTCTCTGCTACCAAGAGATTCACTTGTTTTAGGAGATGATAGTGAAGACTCAGAATCTAACTAATCTGAATCACCAAGAGACCTAGTTCTAAATGGATTTACTAAGTCAACTTGAGATTGTTGTAGTGCTGAAATATTTTCAGGAACTGAATTAGCTCTCAAGGGTGGTCTGAAAACAGTTGATAATTTAATCTTAGGAGGCTTCCTAAGGATACCTTCTGGGTTATCAACTACTTCAGGTGGATCAGGGTCAGGCTAGGATCTAGTGTGAATCTTTCTAGGAACCACTATGTTGTGTTTTTTAGACCCAAATAAACAGGAAAAGTTCAACCAGGTATGACAATATTTAAGAGGTTAACTAGTATGTTTTGCAAAAAAATTAATCCTGCAGTCTTTTGACTGAGTTTGAAAGATATTATAATGATAAGGGTTATTCCCAGTGGAGTCTTAAGGTCTGTTTAGGATTGTGGAGTCGCCAAGTGGATTTTTTTAGCCCCTAAGGAGGTAAAAGGTTTTATGGTCCACCACCATGTTTATTGGATACCAATCTGAAATATTTTTAGGTATTTTCTGAGTTGTTTTTCAATTTTATGGTTTTTAAGAATATCCTAAATCTGTTTCAAAACTTCGCTATGGTTATGAGACAAAGACAATTTCCTCTTATGGCTAAGCCAGCTGATTTTTCAAGGTTAGATAAAGTCTTAAGAGAATCCTAGGTTTTACCTAGCTTGTCACTGATTCAAACAAGTTTTATCATGATTACCATTTTTTGGTAGTGCTTGAAAAGGCTGCTTTTTACTCACAATTTTTGTATGAAATTTTTTTAAGGGGAACCAGAGATTACAATTAGGTTCCTCCCTAGAAGAGTCGCTAGAAATGTTAGTTGTTGGTGGCTTAGCTGGAAAACAGAACAATTTTCATAAAACCAGGGGTTATATAGAGTTTTAAGGTGTTTTTGAATTTTTATTAACTCAAAAAAGAGTCCCCAGTGGAGTCGCCAGAAATGTTAGGAATCTGTAATCAGCAAGATTGGAAAAGTACGATCACAGAAACAACATCGTTTCAACCAACTTTGGGATTCTAAGATCTAGCCCTCCTGAATCCGGAGAGGGATCTCTCCAATAAGTGAAAATATTGATTTTTCTTTGAAATTTGGGGTAATAATATTAGGCTAGTTATGAAGGCCAAGGGTTTTTTTTTTTTTGGATGGTTGAGCATGAATACTATCTGAGGTAGAAAGTCCTAAGTGAAAAGAGTTTCAAAGGTGAGAAGTTGAAAATGAATAGAACATCTAGGCTAAAAAGATAGATATAACATTGGTTTTTAGTCCATTGGGCTATGGAGTCATAACAGGGCTTTAATTGAGCAACAACATCAAGAGTGATCCAAGGGGAAAGTCATCTACGTCACAAGATTATTGAAATTGAAATGATGGAATGGGAACAATAAAGTGTTGGAGAGATGGAAACTAATAATAATTTCACAAAGGATTTATAGTCAGTCCAAACAAGAAGAGCCTCTTAAGTAACTTTTTAAAACCAACCAAGTGCAGGGCTAACCATTGACTTATTGGGCAAGTTTGTATTAAAGCAACTTAATTGACAAACAATCCAGTAATCCACATAATTACCTTCAGAAAGTATGAAAACATATAAGAGAATACAGAGTATAAACTTAAGATCAGATAAGGTACTTTTAAACCTAGTCTACTTTCAATTAACACCAAGGGAAACTTTCAAAATCTGCCTTTGGAGAATAGAAGCTAGAAACAGGGAAAACCATCACTTTTCTAGTCTAACTTTAATAAGAAAATAAGGAAAATAAATTTTAAGAACAATGTTTAAAGAAGACAGTAGGACGAGGGAACTCCAGCATTCCTAACTTCTTAAACTGTATTAAATCATTCTAAAATAAACAATTGGAGGAAAACATTAAGATAAATCTTTTCAGTCAGAGAAGGTTACTGATGTACAACAGGTCCTAACTCTATAAATGTTGTTCTTTATCATAGAATAGTGAACAAATGTGAAAAACATAGAAGGAAAAAAATAACAAAGAAAGGGGCACTTCACGAGTGATATAGACTAGGATCCCAAGAAACAACTTGTTTATTGATGTCAAACCAGTTACAGTACTCAGGTCCAATGTTTCAGTTCAGCAATCATCTTCACTATCCAGCCTAACCAAACTAACACAAACAAAGCTGCAAGGGCCAGTGAACACTATTTACAGATAGAAGTCTCAAGCTCAATTATATTTCAAAGTTCTACAACCAACATATTTCTCATCTTCTACAGAAGTATTTATATAAGGATGAGGAGGTGAGATCTAACAAAATATCTCTCAAGGAAATTAATACAGATTCAAGACTTCTTGGCCTTTTGAGGGGCTCAATGAAGAATTTTACAGGTGGTTCACTGTATTAATTGTTTTACAATTAATATCAAAGCTCAGTGGGAGCTTTATTGACTTTTAGGCTCTATCCAGGATGAAATAACTCCGCTGATATTTGTTTGCATTAGTTTCTTTAGTGGAATTAATTGCTTGGTTTCGCTGTGAGGCAAATATTTTCTTAATCAATAACTTCGGCCTCTGTTTGAATGGTTTGAGGCAACAGGTGGCTCTGTGGTAGCCGAGAGGAATCAATTCGCCTCAAATGTGACGGTGGAGAGATTTTCTGTTTGTTAAACACTTATGATTTTCTTTTAATGGTGTTTTAATTCTAGGAATTAGGCTTTTGATAATCATTCTTAGCCGTAATTCCAAAATCTATCTTCAATCTTCATTCTGCTGTGCTATGTCTTCAAAAACTGATACTCTTTTGAATGTTATTTAAACTACGGTGTCTTGTCGATGTGCAGGCCACACAGGTCTTTTAAAGGCATCAATGCCCATGAAGTGTTGATAAAACATCGAATCAAAGCCTTGTGAATAGTCTTCATTAATAACTCAAAGGCACGGGAAACGTCTTTCCCGGCCTTCGGCATTTCTTTTGATCAAATGGAAAAACCATTAATCCCTGCAAAAATACACAAAATATTAGAAAATACTGCGTTTTAAGGTTTAATTGCTTTCATAAGGTGGGGAAGGAGCGTATCCGTTGGATGAAAGCATCCAACGGTGGAGATTTATTTAAGAGGAGTTTAAAGAAGAGCGGGGAAAATGAACAAGTCAGAGTGATTTTGGACCGTCCGATCTAGACATGTGGATGGTCCAGATCTAATTGGAGGATTGCAATCAGGGGATCGCAATCGGGGGTGGAAATCAAGTGCACCGATTGAAACATGCAATGTGATAAAGCGCAGACCATCGATCTAAATATTAGATCAACGGTGGAGAATAAATTGGGGGAAGGGCCGATTGGGGAAGGAAACACAATTCAGTGATGGAAAAATGTGATGCAAGTTTGCACGAACCGTTGATCTGAGGATCAGATCAACGGTGGAAAACAAATCGGGGTATGGCCGATCGGCGGGAGAAAACGAGTGTATGCGATGTAGAAATTGCGATGCGATTCAAAACTCCAATGCGATGGAGCATTGGCCACTTGATCGGCTTTAGATTAACGACGTGGATTAGTCTTGAAACGAATCGGTGGAAAAAACCTTTGTAACATATAAAACCCAAAGTTTTAAAATAAAACAAAGGTTTTTTATGGATCGGGGCGGGATATATATATAAAGTGGAGAGGCGCCTGACTACGGGTACTTTATTTATATGGAACGTAATGGGCCCGGGGCATATATATTCAAAGGAGCCAATCAGAATCAGAGCCTTGGGCTTGGTCTTTCAATCAACCCATTAAAATATTGCGATGCGATTGAGCACTTTGGGACTTCGACACTTGGTCCCGGGGAAGAGTCATATGAAACAAAAAATCGGGGGTGAGTTTAACATATATAAGACCCAATCGCATTGGAAATTTTGATGTGGGTCTTTCAATCAACCCATTTGTGAATTCTTCTGATGCGATTGCGCGATCGGTCTTTCAATCTAGCCATTTTTATATTAAACACGTGACTTTGGTTTTTTAGATCAAACTTTGGATAAATGGGTTTTTGTATTTTGCAAAGGAAAAATGGATCAGGATGGTTTCGGTAAGGTTAAAGAGTGAGTCTTTAACTTTGTAAAAGTGATTTTCATGAAGGAAGAAGATAAATCATGAAAACAAAGGAGTTTTATGGAGAAAAAAGGGGGAGAAAATGAAGGTTAGTTTTAAGTGGGAGAAAGGGGAAAATGATGGTTTTTCAGCACTCTTTTCTCATGAAATTATCAGAATTTCTGAGTATAAAATGGGAACAACAATGAATATTTAGGACAGAGGCATGAGGCCTTCAAGAGTCTTCAAGAGCCAACACATTTTAGTAATAAAATTTGTTCTTTGAAGGCTCAAAAACTCTTAGCCACCTTTTGCTATAACAAATATTATAGGTGGCTGACAGATACAACTAGCACAACTAAGTTTAACTCACTTAACTGAGTTAAACTAAATAACAAATCCCATAACTACTCTTCCAAATTTGTCACAACTTTTCCACTTCAGTTCTAACTAAGTCTTCCATGCATGAGTGACCAACGACCCTAGGAATCGCGTAATTCCTTTAGCCCACTGATTTTCCAAATCTGTTCACTGAAAGAAAGTGCTCCAAGAGAATAAGTTGATATTTATTGTCAGATTATTATTAAGGGATAATAATAATTGACATGCATATATTTCTAGATTGACGATCTATAAATAGACTTCGCCCAATATTCTAAAAATAGAATTTCATCTATTTTTCACATACACCTAAAAATATCCTACGGGCCCCACTTAGTGAAGGTGCTTACTTTTCACTAAGCTCATCATATTGTTGAATCTCAACACTCCCTCTCCACAAGATAGGGATTATCCTTCACCCCGATCCTACCTCTATGGTATTCGCATTTTCTCCTACTGAGCGCCTTCGTCAGAATATCTGCATCTTGATCTTCCGTAGGAATGTACTGAAGCAACATGATTTGCTACTGCACACAATCTCTGATATGATGATACCAGATATAAATATGTTTAGATCTATCATGAAACACAAGATTAATCGAGAGTTTAATGAAACTATGATTATCGCAATGTATCATTGTAGGATCTAAATGTGAACCGAACAAACCGACCAGGATCTTCCTCATCTAGATAGCCTCACATGCAGCTTGACTTGCTGCAATGTATTCTACTTCCGCTGAACTGAGTGCCATAGATCTTTGCTTCCATTTGTACCAAGAAAATGCTGTAGATATGATGCTGAAAACCCTTCCTAATGTGCTCTTTCTATCCGTTGGGCTGCCTACCCAATCTACATCTGTGAAGCCATGCAACTTCACCTCGTCTGTCTGTCTGTACCATAAGCCATACTCAGATGTGCCCTTCATAAACCTCAAGACATGCTTGCATTCCTTCTAAAAGAGCTTGGTAGGCTTAACCATCGCTTGACTAAGTTGGTTCACCGCATAGCATATGTTCTCTCTTGTATTAACTAAATACATGAGCGAACCCACCAACTGTCGATAAAAGTGGCATCCACTACCTCTGCCGATGTAGCATCCTTTTTCCTCCAATTTCCTAGAAGAGGAGTATCCATGGGCTTGTAGTCCTCCATGTGAAACTTACCAAGTATCCATCAAGCATACTTTCTTTGAGACACAAATATTTCACCTTCTCGCTGTCATATTTCCAATCCAAGGAAATAATGAAGGAGGCCCAAATCCTTCATCTCAAACTCCTTTGCAAGATCTACCTTGCATGAGTGTATCAACTGCTCATGACCCATTAGTATTAAATCATCGACATAAAGAACCATGATTAAAATCTTACCCTCCACCACAATTTGGTACAAGTTTACATCCGCCTCACTCTTGGTGAAGCCAAGTCTGGTGAAATAGTTGTCGATCTGTGTGTACTAAGCACGTGGTGCTTGCTTCAACTCATACAATGCTCTTTTGAGTCTGCACACATGTGACTCACTATTAAAGATCTCAAATCCTTCAGGCTGCTCAATGTACACCTCTTCCTTAATGATCCCATTAAGGAACATAGTATTCACATCCATCTAATGAATGTGGCAACCCATCTATGTTGAGAGACCAAGGATGGTCTTTATGGAAGAATACCATGCGACAAGTGCAAAGGCTTCTTCATAATCAATCCCCTCGATCTGTGAGAAGCCCCAAGAAAAAAATATTTCCTTATAATTCTTGATGCTCCCATCAGTAGCTTGCTTTACCTTGTATACCCATCTTGATCCTACAACTTGTTTACCCACCGGCCTTGGAACAATCTCCCAAGCACTATTTATGACAATGGAATCATACTCTTCCACCATGGCATCTACCCATGTGGGATCCTGTGCTACTTCTTTAAAATAATATGGCTCTGTCACGACACACTTACTCATAAGAGCCATGTATCCAGTAAATCGGTCAGGTGACTGTCTCTGTCTGCACTGTGATGTTGGGACTCCTACATTCTATGCTGCATCAATATTCAGTCTCTCAGCTTATCTGGTACGCTTTATGCCTGTTCTGATGTTCGGTTCTGCATGATTGGACTCCTCCACTCCATGAATCTCCTCCCGTGGCCAATCCACATCTAGAGGCTCATCTTTGGGAACAAGATGTTCCTCCTCCGCATGCAAGTGTAGCTCCCTCTCAAGCGACAACTTCATGGTTTTCACCTCATTTAATTTTATATCCCATCACACCACAGTCAACGGGCTATTTGGAAAATACACATGAGAATTATGGGGTGTTTCTGTGTACCCCATAAATATCCCAACTTCTGCAGTCGGCTCCAACTTCTTCCCGCTGTCCTTTGTCACATGAATGTAAAAATATGAGCCAAAAATCTTCAAATGAGAAATATCAAGCTTCTTACTAGTTAAAGCTTCTTCAGGTGTACTCATGCCAAGTACTCTATTAGGACAATGGTTTTGCACATAAACCACAACACTACATGCTTTCGCCCACAAGTGCATCGGTAGGCCCTGGTCATGCAGCACTCATGATCATTATGTTCTTTCCTCTTTGCGACCCTATCCTTCTATGGGTTATGAGGCGCTATGAGTTCTCTTCAAATTCCTTATTTTCTATATAAGTGTTTTAATTCATTTGAGATATATTCACCACCATTATCGCGCCGCAGAGCCTTCAGTTGCTTCCCTAACTCCTTCTCCACCAATTCTTTAAACTCACAGAACTTTGAGAATTTTTCTCTCTTCTTTTGCATGAAGAAGATCCAACATATAAGAGAATAGTAATCAACAAAAATAACATAATACTTGTGTTTTTTTGTTGAATCAACTGAGAAATTTCCACACACGTCTGTGTGAATTCTCTCCAGGATCATGGAAGCACGGTTCTCCTTCTCATGAAAGGTGGTCTCCACAAACGTACCCATAGTACATCCCTTTCATTGATCTGACTATGCAAGAGTACCCTTGGGAATTCCAGTATAAATATGCTACAAAATCTTCAAGGCGCCATGGGGAATATGGCCCAATCTCCTATGCCATAATTCGCCCTCATCCAGGCTCATCACTTCTTCTACTTTGCCCATCATTGCAGCACAACTATCTACCTCCAGCTTGTAGAGATTCTTAACTCGAATCCCTATCCTCTTGGTTTGACCCATTTCTTTATGTCATAGGAAAGTTTTTCCCTCGCTTAAAACAACATCGTAACCTCTGTCCTCCAACATAGTGACCGAGACCAAGTTCTGCTTCAGACCCGGAACATGCATAACATATTTCAACAGAAATGGTTTACCTAACTCCCTCTCAAAGGTAATGGTTCCAATGGCATTCACACTGTATCTACCATCGTCACCCATCTCTATATGCATTTGGAGATCCTTCTCCTCCAAGTCACTAAACAAATCCTTGTCTCCCATCATATAGAAGGAAGCACCACTATCACGATACCACACTAATCCCATTGTGCTTGAAACCAAGCATGCGATCAAAGAGAAATCAAGTTCAAATTGTGAGGCTAAGGCCTTTCCAACTGAAACTCTAGTAGCCTTCTTGTTCTTATTTTTCTGTGGGCAGTAGTGGCAAGATGCCCATATTCATGACAGTGAAAACACTTCACCTTGGACAAATCCAGCTTCTTCCCTTTAGCCTCGGATTTTGAGAGCAATTTTTTCCCCTTCCGTTTCCTTGTTTTGACAGCCAAAGTGAAATTATCTTCATCATCATTCTTCGATGAAAAGCCATCCCTGGTATTCCCCCTTACCTCCTCCTACACAAGATCCAACCAAAGCCACTCCCAATCCGGTAATTTCTCCCATCCATTGCCAGAGTCTTTGTAGCTATGCCAACTCTTTGAAAGCCCAAGGAGAGCCAAGCTCACCAAGTAATCATCCACAACTATAATCCCCACACTTCCCAGGTCGTCCATACTTTTTAAAGACTTCGTGAGATATTTTTTAATATTGTCGCCCTTCTCCATTCTTATTTTTCTGAGCTTATCTTTCAAACCCAACTTCCTATGGTCACTACTACTTTGAAAAATATCTTTCAATCCCTTCCACATTTCAAATGGAGTGGCTTTCACATGAAGGCTTGACACAATATGTTCTTTCACACCTTCCAATAGAATTCTTCTTTTCTTCGCCACCTTCTTTTGCCATGCGTCAAGTAATGGAGCATCACTAGAAGTAGGTTGACGAACATCGCTATCGATGAGCTCCATTAGTCCATTATCTTCAAGCATCGCCTCCATCCTATCCTTCCAGGCTACGTAATTTGAGCTACCCTCAAGGGAATACTCCAATCACAACCCATTGAAATGAATTTCAATCAATACTCAACTGTCGCACCAAGAAATTTCTATAGCAAATTCAAATTGTCTACCAGCACAAAACTCAGCACCTCTTCACAATTTCAATCTCCAGTGATTAAGAAAACTCTGATACCATATAGAAATTTATTAATACTGATGTATTACCATATTCTCCTGATCTAACAGTATTTATCTTATGTTAAATACAGATTCCTTCCACTGTTAATCTTGCGAAAATTAAAACTCAATTGCAAACACATGTGAGGAAAATCAATCACACATAAACACAGTTGTTTAATGGAAAAGCGTAAAGCTAAAAACCCCAACTATCATATATTATGTATATCAATGGAATCATGTAATAATCTCATACAAATCTTAGTACATCAAGCTCTCAGTACAATCAACAATCATTACACACTGTCATGCAGAAATTTTCATATATATGCACCAATTTCTTGCCTCCTGATAGCCTGCCTCCACTACGCAATCCCTGCTGAAGAAGACCCCTGAATGAATTCGAATTGGCCTTTCCTTGACTGTGAAATTCTCATTGGAAACTCCAATGTGTGTCAGATGCATTGAATGCATCACTATAGTCACAACGGATAGTCCATCTCACCCTTTCACCTATCACTCCACTGGGTCTCCACTCGAACTGACATGCAAGTAGTTAACTGTTGTATTTTTTCAGTTGAAAGTGAGTTATTAGTTGTGAATTAATTAACTAATTAATTCACTAAACTCTCACTAGTGTATCTTTCAGTTAGAACTGAATACAACTAGCACAACTGAGTTTAACTCACTTAACTGAGTTAAACTATATAACACCTCCCATAACTACTCTTCCAACTCTATCACAACTTTTCCACTTTATTTCTAACTGAGTCCTCCATATATGAGTCACCAACCACCCCAGGAATTGTGTAATTCCTTTAGCCCACTGATTTTCCAAATCTGTACACAGAAATAAAGTGCTCCAAGAGAATAAGTTGATATTTATTATTGGATTATTATACATACACTCAATCGCATCTATTTCTTTGATTTAATTATATAATAGATTTCGCTAATATCAAAAAATAGAATTTCATCTATTTTTCACATTTGACCAACCATCTACAAATAGCATCCTGCAACTTATAGAATATGCTCACCATGTCTAAAAATAGACATACACCTAAAAATAGCCTGTGAGCCCCACTTAGTGAAGGTGCTTACTTTTCACTAAGCTCATCATCTTGTTGAATCTCAACACCTAACATAATACCTGTATAATTTGGAAAACCTCCCTTCACAAGTAAAATAGTTTATAATGATTTTCATTAAAGGGGCATACTTGTCATAAAAAAATCTGAAAGGAATAACATGCTTAGGAACATCTATGATGTTAGGTTTTAGGAACATTCTATAATCATCAAGCTGTAATTCCATGCCCTTAAACCATTTTTCACCCTGATTTGGAATACATGTGGCTGAAGAAATGATGTATGTTGAAACACTCAACTCTACAATTGCTATAAAAGCTCTGTCTATGTTAAAATTATGGGTAGAGAGGTTGGTCAAAGGAACATGAGGGCCAACCCCTATGATCATCTCACAAAAATTCATACAACCAACATTTACAAAACATTTTTTAACAAATGGATAAGCATTGATCTCACTGAGACTGATTGGCTCAAATATTGAATGGTGTCCTCCCTTTTTCACTTTCGGTTTAATCTTTGTTTCACTCTCCATGAATTCTTTTTAAAGGAGAACCTTTAGCCAATTTTAGGGTTTGGATATTGGTCACAGTAGTTTTGAAAACAAAGGAAATATAGTAATGGTATGTCTTAGGGTCCTATAATAATACAGATCATAATTTTTAATTGACTATGTTATAGTCTTGTAATATTGTACATACTTTGCTTTCCGCAAATGTTTTCTCATATTAAAAAATGAAAAGATTGTAAATCCTAAAATAAAAATCAAAGGACTAAAAGAAAAAGATCAAAAAATAATATAAAGTATGAACCCCACAAAAAGAGATCAAAATAGATCTTGAAAGTGTTGCACATTCAAATGCCACTACTTATGTAAATAAAATTGTGTGCAGCTTGTCCAAAATTCCACAATTCATGATGATCGAACAGTTTAATCTTGACTCATTCATGCTTTTAAATTTCAAGTAATGATAGGTAGTGAATAAAGATCTAGCCAAACCATTTAATCTTTAAAGATCAGTAGTTAGGTAGAGAATAAAATTGATCTCATCAGTTTAATCTGACCCATCAGAAGTTATAAGGTTAGAAGTAGGTTATTTTTCTTATCAAAAGAAAATAAAGGGGTCAACAAGCTCAAATGCGCCCAATAAATGAAGAAAAAATGTTAGGGTAAATAAAGGGTAGGTAGATTACTTTCACAAGTAATGGAAAGCATCAATTTCTCATTTCATATGACTAATATCCCCCTAAATCCCCTTCCCCTTGTTTAAAACCCTAATGCCACTCTTAGAAGGCATTTTCCCTTGTAAAATAAACCTTTCCCCTTATTTCACCCCTTTTCCCTTCCTAAAAACCCATTTTCCTAGTTAAAAAACACATTTTCCTTTGAAAAAATAATTTTCCTTTAGTAATTCCCCTTTTCCATTTAAAACACACCAAAATCCACTTATCCTAAGTTTTAAATGTTTAAAAATATCAGGACCCACTATAAAAAATTCATCCCCAATATCATTTTAATCTATCCCTTGAATATTTATAACATCCCGACCCCATGTAAAGTATTTTAATATGTTATTACTCCCTGCTTTACACATTTCATTAACCCCCCGTTCATATTAACCCCTGTTTAATATGTATTCAACCCTTGCAGTATATAACCCACATTATTATATTAATTACCTGCTTATTATATATCCTGGGTCCCACTTTGTTTTAAAACCCCACTTCATATAATCTCCTCCCCGCTAACCTATTAACACTTCCACATTCGTAAAATATTCTTGGTTCCACCTATCAAATCCTCCCAACTAATCCATCCATCTGATTGGAGTTACCTAGAAGTGACCACTCCCAAGCCCTTTTGCACTCTCCACTGCCCAATGTTTAAAACCATTGGGGGGTTGCGAAATGGGTGGCTTCACACCCCCACCCATTTGATACATGGTTCGCCCACATTTCATCGCATTCCCGAGCCTGAAACTACTTGACTACCTTTTCATGTGTAATAAACCAGTAAACCATCCCCGTGCCTTATGATGAAACCACCATGTTTTTTGAATTCAACCCCACACCAATAAGTTTGACTACCGTTGGTTAAAATCAATAAAGCCCGCCCTTAAACATTTTTCTCACCATTTATGTTAAAAATTGTGAAAAAAGAACCATTTCCAACCTATTTTAAAGCCAATCTAGACCGAAAGTAAAGCTTATTGTTACCAGAACCTGTGCAGACCCAGTTTAAAGATTTGAAAACCATTAAATCCTACTACGGCCAAAAAACCTTCTGCAGACCGAATTAAGACATTTCACAAGCAATCCTAAGCCTCCCAAAGACATTACTTAAGCAAGAAACTGATAAATTGATAATTGAACAAGTTAAAAATGGCCTCCTAGAGAATAATCTCTATTAATCCTATGCAACCACCTGTAGTTGATGTTGAAAACACTCCCCTTGCTAGAAAAGACTTCAAAATTAGTGATACAATCACCAATTTCAACCTCCTTGAGCTCCACTATTAGAGACATGATAAATTCATAGACCAGGCTAATGATATCTTCCTCTGAAATTCAAACCTACCCAGGTATATCTTCCCAGAGACATTTCAGTTTCCAGAAATCATCAGACTCTGTTAGATTAATTACTTTCCCAATGAAAGAGCCCTAGTAACCGCAAGCCAAGATATTTTATTCACAATCATTGCTGATTCAATAAATTAGATGCTAAAGATCCAACCCAAGCCTGATGAAGCACCATTGTCAATTGAAATCCTCACTAAACAATATCTGAAGCTGGACTTTCCCAAGAGGTTTCAAATATTCCAAACCTTCCTTCCTCCATCGGTGGAAACCCCAAAGAGTAACCCTCCATACTCAGCCTCCATTTTCTCAGAGAGAACCAAACAGATTGTCACATTACTGTCATGCATTATAGGCCACTTTACTGATGAATATGTAGATGCCTCAATCTTAGGTTTTTTTTCCATATTCTGCCCAGGACAACTTCCAACTTTTATATTTATTTTTTCTTAATACCTATCAGATGCCATCCATGAGAAATTAGTTAAATTACCAGAGGAAGGAGTGTTTAAGTATTCATAATTTTTGTTTCATATGTTCCTGTATTTCCAATTAGAAAGGTTTGCAGTTAGCCTTGAAAAACTGGACACACAGGGTAACCCCCAATCTATAGTCTTCTGGACATCCTTGATCAAAAAGGATTCCATAGAATTTAGCTACAAGGACTTAATTGATTCATTTTTTCATCTAGTTGTAAACATACTAAGTAGTAGAAATCAACCTAGGGTCACTGAAGACATAAAGAAAGTA
Organism: Pinus albicaulis; assembly: GCA_034641835.2. Lineage (NCBI taxonomy): Eukaryota > Viridiplantae > Streptophyta > Pinopsida > Pinales > Pinaceae > Pinus > Pinus albicaulis. Next base: position 1,711,576,715 of record CM076581.1, read on the forward strand.
TTGCAGTTGTCAGAACAAAGTAGAACAGGAGACTGGTATTTATACCATAACCATACTGAAATTAGGGTGTATGGAAGCCAACTCACTCCATACAAGCTTCCCAAATACCTCCCAATGAGGTTATTTTCACTAGAATACATCAGACAGATCCTAAACTCAGATGAAGTTAATTTCATGTCATCAAAGAAGAAAAATCAGTTAAAGATTAAAAACCAGATTGGTCCTTTCATTTGCAATAGTAGGAATGCTGGCCAGCAAGAAGATAATTATTTACAAGATTTCAAGTGTAGTAATAGTTTCAAATGGCAGTATGATCCTTTGGGAGTCATTATTAAACTAAGAAACAAATTCAAATTGACTCCTTTTATTCATGAGTCAAAACCAGATGTTGAAAAGTATTCCAACCATTCAGAGTGGTTGGAAAATACTTTTCAAGAGGTGGAGAAGAAGGCTGATACTAGTTCCATCCTGTATACTCCAGCCCCACAAGACAGGAACTCAAAGAGGCCAAGAGAATAAGGCTCTTATTTTACTGAAACCACTTCTGGCACCAAATTCAAGCTAATGTATAAGAAAAAGGCCAAACTGAATCCAGTAATTGAATAAGAAGAAATATTTGAGACAATTGAAATCATTGATACAGACATAGTGGTCAGAGATAATGCACCTCCCACTGTTTCAGAAGAAACTCATCAGCCATCAACCTATAATGCACAAATAATTTATAAACAAAATAGTACAGAGGTTTCTTCATCAAGCATACAAGTGGATAAATAAAAACATATAATGGAGAAGTAAAAAGAAATGAAATTGAAGAATGAGGCATTGAAAGCTATGACTTATACCCAATACTGGAAACAAACTCCTAGTGACTAGAACAAGTTAATTTTAGCCTTTGATTATAAAATCAGGAAAATGTAAATGACCTTTTTGTAGCCAACAGTGCAGGCTCCTAAATCATCAACAGACTACAAGAAAACAACCCTTGAAGTTATGGCTAAATATGTACATCCAATAGATCAAATTGAGTTCCATAAGCAAGTAGGAGAAATGATCTACTCCACTATGACCAACAAAGCTATGAGTGTCCAAAAACTTTAGAATTATCTACAAAATATCAGGGCACAATTGAAACTAGAGAAGGCATCCTCACAAGCAAAGGATAATAGAATTAAACACTTGAATAATTGGTCATGGAGGTTGGATATGATGCAAAGAACATCAAAGTAGTTGAAGAGCTTATCATGAAAAATAATGTAGACATAGCTTCATTGAAGAAACGACTGAAATTACCTCCCATTAAACATCCATAGACTAAAGAAGTTTTGGAGAATGAGAGTCAGAAGGATGAAATGATGAATCTCATCATTCAATTGACAGCTCAACTGAAAGAGATGGAGAATTAAATGGATAAATTAGTGAAGGAAAAGAATGCTAGCATGGAAGTAATTCTTGTTACTATCATTCCCATAGCTTCAACATCAGCTTCAGTGGCTACAACATCTCCATTACCTACAATAGTATCAGCTTCTATAACAGTTCTAGTGTTAACATAAGTACCAGATACTACAAATACACCAACTACTATGTCAAAAATAGCTTCAACACTGCCAACAACCCATCCCAATGATGAGGTAGGTAGATTGATTAAATCCATGCAAGACATGTCAATGCAAACTATTGAAATTAATAGACTTAAAGATCAAGTAAAAATTCTAGAAGATGAAAATAAGTTGGGTCAAATCATGTATAAATCAGAAACTCAGAAATCAAATAGGATGAATGAAAGAGTCCAAAAGTTAGAAAAAGAATTGACACTGAAAGAGCCACTAGCCCAATCAAAGCAACAACTATGGGCCAATATCATTAACTCTGTTAATGATATTTGTTCTTCTATCCAAGTCATATTTGAGTAGAAATATTTGAAAAAAGAAGCAAGCAAAGTTATTCAGAAAGCCAAAGAAGAGCTAGGAAAGAAACCAGACGATGCCACTGAGATTATCAACTTCGTAAATTCTAAGAAAAAGCAGGAATTAGAAGAAATCGGGATAAGTGATAGAAAAAAAACAATCTTGGAGGTAAAAAGGGTAATTTCCAAGAGAAATCTCATGATACAGTTTGAATACAAGTGTCAAACCATGGAGCTAGCAGTAAACAAATTCATGAACAAATTTGATGTTTTGAGGCAGAAAGGTGTGCCTAATCCATTAGTCATTAATGATAGACTTATGTGGTATGAAGATTATGGCAAGAAAATCAAAGAAGTGGCTAAAAAACATTCCAACAATTCCTCCATGAAAAGAGTTCCTACAGGTAAAGTACTCTATCAAACTTTTGAAAACCTCTTTTACCTCGAGCATGAGGTAAATTATCTCTTTTTGAATAAGCCTACTTTTCCAAAATACACAGAGGATGATGAAATTTACAAGAGGATGGTAAAGGTTAAACTTCCAGATAGTGAGGCTTGGGAAAAATTATATGATTTATTGTGAAAGGTAAAAGTAAGGCAAGTAAAATAGAAACAGGGTCAAAGGTGAAAATAGAGCAGTCAGACAAAGCAGTGAAGTAAAATAAGAATTCACAATGACACCAAAGACAGAGTTTAAAGATGAATATAGTGAAAAACAAGTAGCGTGAAAGTAACAACCAAACAGATAAGGCAAAAAAATATCAAAGAAGAAAACAACAAACCAATAAACAGGGGCAAATTTCATTTAGTTACATAGGTGTCTCTATCTTCTTGCATGAAGATATTTTATTTCCCCTGAAATTTCTAAATCAGTTTTAGGATATTTTGTATCAATTTTTTTATAAATACTTCATAATTCGAAGTATTGAGTGTGGATTCCTGAACATTTCTATTGTTGTAATTGATCTAAATACCCAAGCGTTTATTGTATCATTTTCAAGTCAACAGAGAGAAAAAGTAATAAAGGCATTGCATTACAGGATTCATGTGTTGAGCTACTTCAGTGAAGTATATTTCAATTGTTCAATTGTTATTTTCTTAAGTATTCCATAAACTTGCATGTTTTCCAAATCTAAATGTTATAACAGGAATATTATTGCATAAATTGTTTAAGTACACTCTGTTCTGAACTGTTATTCATTTTAATGTTTTCTTCTCATATCTGGATCTCAAAATTCTTAATTTCTCTCCCATCCCGATTAACCTATTTCACCTTCCTTCATTATCCAGTTTAAGGAATCCTTAACTGCTCCTTGATCCCGATTGAAAACCACTTCATCGTTCAGCCTAAATTATTTGATTTAGCACAACTACCTTTCCCTGTGAACACTTCATTTAGAACTTGATTCTGTCCCATTTTCTTGACACATTGACTCCATAGCCCAATGGGAAAATAGGCATACTTCTATCCATCTAGATCAATAATTTCACCAACAAACCAAAAATCAAACCCAATCAATCTTACATAACTAGCCTAAAATCAATTAAAAACAACAAAGTTAAATAATTAAGAGAGAGCCCTCTTTGAGCATTAGGAAGGATAGATCCTGAGCTCAAAAGCAGGTTGATAATTACCTCTAATATTTCTTAAACACACATAACAACCTTTGGAAATTATTGGAGTGATAACATAATGGTGACCATACTAGGGAAATCAGTCCTCAGTTTAAAATAAACCTTAAAGGAAACACTTTTCCTCATCTTTTCACCTTCAGGTTGTTTTAGGGTTGTCAAGATTTTTCATTAAAAATTAAAATTCTGGCTTCAAAAAGGACATACTATACCAGGGCTCATCTTGATCCACAACTAGCTATAATTGTTGATGATCCTGACTGAATTTTAAGAAAACCTAAAAAAATAGAAATTTTAGGAAGAAGTAGTCAATTAATAAAAGAAAAATCAATATCTAACGAATTATCAAGCTTACAAGATATTGAATTCGATTTATCCATTGAACATTCCTTTTTTAGAACCAAATATGAAAATTCAATCTATGATGTTGTAATAGATCCTGATTTTATTCAATTCATTAAACAAAGGAAGGAAACTATATAACTTCACTTAGATCAACAGGTTCTAAAGAATTTTGATGAACTTTATGCTTTGACTTCAAATTTGATTAAAGATATAGATGAAACATATTTCCAACAGTCAGTTGAACTTGCTTCCCTAATTGTTGCTACCCCTAAGCATTATACTATTCCTTTAGAGGCTATAAATCCAACTATATTTAGTACCACTTCATCTATAATATCCACCACAGTTCATTCCACAGGGTCATTCATCCCCAAGCTTCCTCTTCAACATAAAGTTTCAAGTTCATTCTCTAGCATTCTTTATACATCATCAAGTGTTCCAAGTACATCTTCAAGTACTTCAAGCTCATTTTCAAGTTCTTTTCCAAGTACTTCAACCTGATCTCCAAGCACTTAAAATTTACCTCCTAGCCAAGCTATAATCTTAGCCATGGCAGCCGGATACACCCCTTTGGTCTTACCAGCTCAGTTACATGCCATGCCATAAGATTACCAAAGTAAAATCTTTCAGTTTGATGGTACTCGTGAATACACTGCAAAACAACATGTAATTAAAATGACTAATTACTTTGAATTACATGAAGTTGATGATGATGATGTTCAAATGAGATTGTTTGCACAAACATTAGTAGGAGATGTTAAGAAATGGATTAAAGCTTTGCCTACTGATCAAATTGATGATTTAGCTGCTTTCCATAGATTGTTTGTCAATAGATGGGAAAGAAAGAAAAACCCTTTACAAATATTATCTGAATATGGAAACATTAGAAGAGCTCTTAATGAATATATTCAGGATTATTGTACTAGGTTTAACAGTATTTATAATGCAATTCCTGCAAATACCAAACCTCCACCAGACTTGGCCTTAATCAAATTTCTAGATGGTCTTGACACTGATATGTCGTACCAATTGAGAGAAAGAATTCCTGAAACCTTAGAATAGATGCAAAGTAATGCAGTTACTGTAGAAGCAAATTTGTTAGCTAAAAGTGCTAGGATGAGAAATGAAAGAAGAGTTACCATTAAGGATGAACCATCCACATCAGACATTAAAATAGATAGTTTAGCTAAGAGTATGGAAAGAATAACGGATAGATTAGAAAACATGGAAAGAAAATCACAATGGGATAATCAACAACAAGGTCCTCAAATAAGAAATCCAAACTTTAGAAAAAATCCCAATACTGGAAAATCAAGAGAAGTAGCACCTAATCAATTAATTATACCACCTTTCTAAGAAAACCATGTTGAAAGTTCCCACCAAAATGAAGAAGACCAGGACACATAGATAAACTTAATGGGAATAAATGATGATAATAATATTTTTCTTACCCAAGAAGAACATGAATTATACATGTTACAACAATTACAGTTAGAATATGGATATTCCTTTGACTATAAACAAGGCTATGAATCCACAATATATGAAGTACACAAATGATATAGCCTTAGAAGTAAGAAGAAATTAGAAGCCTCTACTAAGAAAATTGTCTAATCACAGAAAGAAAACAATAGAAGCGCCTGTGACCAAGGTACTACAAATCCTCCCTAGAGAAACTCAAAAAACTTCCACTCCAAAAATTGTAGACATCACACCTACTGATACCCAAACATCAACTTCTGGTAAAACTTCAGCTGCTGCCAAAACTACAACTTCCACTCAAACTATCCCAGATAAGGAAATTGAAAGCAAGACAGTGGAAACACAAAATAAAATACCAACTATGGATAAAAAGGATAAAAACACTCAAAATACAATTGGTAAGAAGAAATCATTCAGTTAATAAAAAATCAAATATAATTTAACATCCAACTTGAGACAGCTAAATTGAAAATACCAGTTCCTTTAACAGAGCTGGTGAAAAATGATTCATACAAATCACAGATCACTGAAACATTGAATCTAGGTGAAGGAGAAGACATTGTTAACCTAAATTATGATCAACCAGAGTTACTATTTGGCCCTGAAGTTAATGGTAAACATCAACAAGGAGGTGTCCCCCCATTTTACATTAGTTTGAACATTCATGACAGAATATTACACAATGCAATGTTAGATTCGGGAGAATCTCACAACCTAATGCCAAAAGATGTCATGCAAAAATTGAATTTAGACATCACTAGACCATACAAAGATTTTTTATCATTTGATTCTAGCAAAGTTAAATGTCTGGGCCTGATAAAAGACCTTTGTGTGACCCTAGTCCAATACTAGCTAAAAGTATTATCATGGATCTTGTAGTTGTTGATATCCCTCCAAAGTATGGAATGTTATTATCTTGCTCATGGGGAGAAAAATTACAGGGATCTCTACAGTTAGACATGTCCTATGCCACAATTTCTGTATTAGGTCAGCCCAAAAAAAATTATAGAGAAACTTTGATGAAATACATGGTCAGTAGTGTAGAAAAACCACAGAACTATCCTATTTATTCCGTTCATTATGATATGGACTCTTTTATCCTATGCAATTTAGACACTCGCACTAATAAAAACATAGTTGTAGAATAGAAAGATAAAGGAATTGATAGTGACAATATATTTCATGAATCTATTAGGCACCTAGACTTTGATGGCTCAGTAAACAGATTACGAGCAGATGCAAGAGTATGGATTTATAACTTAGAGAATGATCATTTAGAATGTCATGCCTTTAGGTTAAACTTTAAGTGCACTAATAACATGGCAGAGTATGAAGCATTAATCTTAGGACTACAAATTGTAAGAAAACTTGGAGCCAAGAGAGCTTCTACCATGGCAGACTCAGAATTAATCATAAATAAAATTAAAGGAGAGTATCTTGTGAACAATCCTAGACTTAGCCATTACAGAGAAACCATTCTAGATCTGATTAATTATTTTCTTGAAACTGATAATCTGAAATATTGGCATATCTTTTCACAAGACTCTCAAATCTATAATTTTATGAATGCCAAGGGAGAATTTCAAAAATGTAATATAGATACTGATTGTACAGTAGATTATATATTAAATAGTGAGATAGATGTAAATAATGTAGATATGAATGAACCAACTAAATTCACTAGAGTAGAAATAGATAACTTAGAAATAGTAGAAATAGAAGACTTGACTAATAATGAATCAAAAAATTTTAACCTTAAATATAACTTTTTTCCTAAGGGATTAGCCCCTTTAGAAGATCTTTTTGACTCCAATGATGTTGCTATAAAACCCAAAATTGAGCCCTTAAGGTCAGACATAGAAGAGTTGGGTGTGGAGCCTTATTGTCTTCTTTATTTTGTATCACAGCATTGCACCCCTGTTATTAATGGCGTGGCAATGCCGCCCGTAATTAAACATTTCCTGGGGGGTCTCGGGGGGGAGGCGAGGGGCTGCAACTTTATGGATCCCCCCATGGCGGGGGGTTTCGGGGGCAGTGCCCCTGAAGCTAAAAACATATGTAAAATTGCCTTGTAAATGTATAGTAATTTCTAGTCAATATGGACCATTCATTAGGTGGATGATCTGACGGTAGAAGTTATGTGTGATTTAGGGTTTTTTTCCCTAGAAGGAAACCCCTCATTTTGTATGAGGGTATTTTATTGCAGTTGTGTATTGTATGTGTATTCTCTGAGCGAGGAACGGATAGAGATAATGTGAGAGAAAATAGAGGATATTATAGTGGATCTGTTCTAGGTTGTGTCTCTTCATTTCGCTGGATAATAGAAATGAAGGATTGGCTATTCGGGGTGGGCGTAGCCCAAACTAGATGAACCATGTATATCTATGTCTCTTTGGTTTTATGTGTTTTGTGTGCCTGTGTTTTTCGCATATTTTATGTGTTGAATTTCTCTGTAATATAATTTTCTAACAAGATGAATGTAACATAGGAACAAAAGAAAAGCCCAAGCTTATCAAATTATCCAAAGAATTACCTCTAGTTAAAAAGCTAAAATACATAAGTTTGTTTAAATAATTTCAAGATGTCTTTTCGTGGAGTTATGAATACCTCTCAAGTCTTATGACACAAGCATTATCCAACATAAAATACCCATCAAAGTAAATCGGAAACCCTTTAAACAAAAGATTAGGAGGATTAATCCAGTTCTTATGCCATTGATTGAAAAAGAAGTAAAAAGGATGTATGGAGAACAAATCATAGCACCCATTAGATATTATGATTGTGTCTCAAACTTAGTTTCCACTAGAAAGAAAACAGGTGAAATCAGACTCCATGTTGATTTCCCAAACTTAAACAAAGTGTCACTAAAAGATAACTATCCTCTCCCCAAGATGGACCACAGTTTACAGAGGGTAGTAGGGGCATCCAAAATTTCATTAATTGATGGATTCTTTGGATACAACCAAATATTATTTCAACCTGAAGATCAATAAAAAAAACATTTACCACTCCTTAGGGAACTTTCAAGTACTTGAAAATTCCCTTTAGACTGATGAATGCAGGAAATACATTTCAAAGAGCTATTGATATAGCTTTTGCCAAGGAGATTCATGAATTTTTAGTCATTTATCTAGATGATATAATAGTATTTTCCAAAATAGATAATGAACATCTAGAAAATTTGAGAAGAGTTTTCATTAAATGCAGAAAATTTGATATTTCCTTGAATCCTAAAAAGACACTCCATGGACTAGAAGAAGGTAAAAATTTAGGACACATAATTTCAAATGAGGGAATTAGAATTGATCCAGCTAGAATAGAGGAAATATTAATTATCAGTCATCCTAGAAATATCAAATAATTACAGGAATTCTTAGGTAAAATAAAATTTCTTAGAAGATTAATTTCTAATTTAGCAGAACTAATCAGAGAATTGAATAGCATGTTAAAGAAGAATTTAAAGCTTAAGTGGACAGTAGAGGCTAAACAATATTTTGAATCAATCAAAGAATATATGACTAAAACACCTATCCTCATAAGTCTTAATTTCAAAAATTATGTTATATTTTTTTCTTTTGCTTTAGAACACACCATTACAGCAGTCTTGTTGCAAAATAATGATCAGGGTTATGAACAACTTATTGCTTTTTTCAGCAAATCCTTAAGAGATTCAATACTAAAGTGCAATATAATGGGGAAAAAAGCATTTTCTTTAGTGAAAGATATTAAATATTTCAGAGTGTACATTTTATACTCCCAGATAATTGCATATGTTCCAAATTTAGTAGTAAAGGACATTCTAACTCAGCATGGGCCTGATGGGAAAAGAGGCAAATGGATTGCCACTGTATTGGAATATGATATTGAAATAAAGCCTACAAAATTGATTAAATACCAAGGTTTAGCCAAACTCATGGTTGAATCGAACTGTCATGCCTTAGATATAAATTTTATTGCTCAACTAGATGATCAAGAAGAAATGGAGACTCCACATATGAGTGAAGCTTTTATAGATTCACCTTGGTATGAAGACATTATATTTGTTTTACTCAAACTACAAGCTCCTCCTAGTTTATCTAGAACTAAAGGTAGATTGTTAAAAATGCAAGCAATGAAATATTGTATCATAGATAATGCTTTATTTTGAAAATATCATGGAGGCATTCTATTAAACTATTTATTGGAAGATGGCGCTGATAAATTTATGCAAGAATTTCATGCAGGAGACTGTGGAGGACAACTTTACTGGAAATCAACTTCTGATAAAATTTTAAAGGCCGGTTTTTACTAGCCCACTCTTATTGCAGATGTTAGAAAGTATGTGACCTTCTATCACAAATTCCAGATATTTGATTGGAAAAAGAAACTCTTGCCATTACCCCTCAAAACTATCTCAACAGAAATGTCATTTCAACAATGGGGTCTACACTTCATTGGTGAAATTCACCCACCCTCCTCTGCCCATCATAAATGGATATTGATAGCCACTGACTAATTTACCAAGTGGATAGAAGCCATCCCTTCGAGACAAGCCATTGACTCTATCATTATCTCATTCCTTGAAAATAATATCCTTTCTATATTTGGATGCCCAAAAAATCTCATTACTGATAATGTTGCTGCATTCAAATCCAAGAAAATTGTGGAATTTTGTAACAGATACCACATCACCCTTGGTCATTCCACTGCCTATTACCCTCAAGGTAATGGAATTGCAGAATTCTCAAACAAAAGCTTAGTTAATATCATCAAGAAGCTATTAGAAAATAACAAGAAGACCTGGAACAAAAGGTCTGTTAATGCCTTATGGGCAGACAGACTAACTACCGAAAAATCTATTGGTACATCTTCATATCAATTGGTATATGGGATTTGTGTTATTTTTCCATCCTCATTAGTAGTTCTAGTGATAAAAATGATCCAGGATAGGCAATTAGAACCAAATGATATCCAAAGGAGGATAAATCAGACAATTAATTTGTAGCAAACCGGGGAAGAAGTTTACATCAAATCATAAGTGATCCAAGACAAAAATCAAAAAGATATTTGATAATAAAACCAAAGAAGATTATTTTTTCATTGATAAAGTACTCAAATAGGATTCTATAAGAGAATAAAAAGGTAAACATGGTAAATTTTACTTTCTATGGAAAGGCCCATACATCATTTATGGTTATAGAGGTAACAATGCATTTTTCTTAAAGGAGTTAGATGGAACAGATCTACCAGGTGGACCAATCAATGGTAGGATGTTGAAGCACTAATTTTCTCCATATTAACATTAGTTCATTTGTTTTACTTTGTTCATTGTGAATAACATTTCAAATTTTAGATTGGATTGGATTATTATCTTCTGAAGTTGAAGCCCGAAGAGAAGGCCCTAAACTTTAAAAGGTATAACATCATATGATTGAATAAAATTCATCTCAGAAAGCAGTTTCAAGGAAAGCAAATTCAAATTTTCAAGGCCACTGATCTTGAAGTTCTTGACATCTCAGCAGGAGATGCCATCCCCAAGTGGAGCCACTGTTAGGGTCCTATAATAATAGGGATCATAATTTTGAATTAACTATGTTAAATTCTTGTAATATTGTACATACTTTGCTTTCTGAAAAAAATTTCCCATATTAAGAAATGAAAAGAGGGTAAGTCCTAAAAGAAAAATCGAAGGACTAAAAGAAAAAATATCAAAAAATAATATAAAGTATGAACCCCACAAAAAGAGATAAAAATATATCTTGAAAGTGTTGCACATTGAAATTCCACTACTTTAGTTTAGTTACTTTTGTAAATAAAATTATGTGCAGCTTGTCCAAAATGCCAAGGTGAGGATTTAATCTACGTTGAGGCTGTCGAATGGTTCTTGCATCCTTTTCAGTGTAAATGTAATACATGCATAGCTGAGGGTCAATCCCTTTCATATCTGAGTAATCCCAAGCGAAAGCCCCTTTATTTTTCCTAAGGACTTGAATAAGTTTCTGTTGCTGGTCATCACTCGGATTATTTTTAATGTTCAGGATCTTCCCTGGCTCAATTTCGATAGGTTTGATATTATAAACAATGGTTGTTGGTATTGTTTGGTAATTGATATCTCGTAGGGGATCTTCTTCGATTTCGTTGTCAAGGACTTCTTTAATCATGTGGCATTTCGAACTTGATATTGTGGTAGGATAATTGATAAAATTATTAATGACATCATCTTTAGTTTGGTTTTTGAATTCAAGGGCATCTACCACAGTCAATGATGACCGAATATTTTTTGTTAAGTATGTTTCAGGTTTCTTCCTGGTTTTCATAATAGTCAAGCTTGGCTGAGCAGGAGGGTATAAAGCTAAATTTTTCACATCATTCCCCCTGGTTATAGTCATACTGCCAATCCGGAAACTGATATAAGCATCAGCAGTCGCTAGCCAAGGCCTTCCTAATATTAAGGGATCTCCATCTAGTTGGTTCCTAGGGTTAATAATCAAAAAATCCGTCGAGTATTCCCAAGTTTCTACAGAAACCATCACATCTTGTAATGTTCCTTCTGGTCTAATGACTGAGCGATCAGCTAGTTCTAGTAAGGTAGTTTTTGGTTCCAAGGTTGTGATGCCAAGAATGTTACAAGTTGTAGTTGTGAGCATATTAATGGCTTCCCCTAAGTCAACTAAAGCATTGGGAAAAGAACGACCATTTATCTAGACTGTGACAATGGGGTTTCCGGGATCCTCATATTTTACAGGAGTCTCTTTGCCTAGTAATAAATTAGACAAAGTCCCGACAACATGGGAAGTAGGGGTTGTTTTTGTTTTCCTCACAGACTTCGTTATACACAATTCTTTAATAGTTTTAGCATATATTGGAATATCTTGGATAGCCTAGAGGAGGGGAATTTTTATAAAAATGTTCTTAAGTTCACCCAAAAGATCAAAGTCAGGATATTCAATCAGGCGTGGTATCAGCAATCTTTCTGGGAATGGTGGGGAAGTGGTTATGGTTTGTTCAGGATTTTTTTTTTCTAACTGTATCTTCCCCTTGTTTTATTTTTTGGTCATCTACAGCCAGAGGCTTATTTTTGTGTGGTTTTCAGGTTGCAAATCTCTATCCTTATCTAGAGTGATTATGCATCCAGATCTCAAACTTAAGTTCATTACATTCTTTCAACTCACCTTAAGAGTCTAGACCCTCAATGATTTGTATTGACTGAACTGGTTTTTTGTTAGGATTTAGGTTAGGTTGAGCTGGAAGTTGTGGTCATATATTAGATTGAGTATTATGCTGCAACGTGTAAGGTGCTGGAAAATTTGGTTGAGGCAGAGGAGCTGTCCCCATAGGCTGGCTCGTAGATCTTTGCCAATTTGATTGTCGGTTTTGGTTTTGTGAGGTGGAAGGGGACCATTGGGAGGAATAAGGGTTGTTTTGCCAGAATGGTGGCGGGTAAGGGGAATTTGGCCAATTATTATTATTTGGATTTGACTAATTGGGCCATGGTGTTATAAAAAATGTTTGAGGTGGAAAAAAAGGTTGGTTGATTCTGCCATGATGCCCTTGAATATTGTTGATAATTATATTGCGAGGGAGGGAAGAATGAATATGGTTCGGTAGACATACCTGTCTGACACACTTTCCATTGACGACATTGGTTCAATAGATATACTGGTTCCACTTATTCTTCTGCTTCCTTGAAGACTGATTTTAATCCTAGAAGTGATGGGAAACTTTCCGTGGTGTGTTCTTTAGTGCATATGGCACATGTTTGTATCGTATCAGGGGGGAATTATTTATTACTGTGCTTCTGTCTTCAACGGGGGTAGAAAATAGCCAAATTCTATTCTTCTATAGCCTGGTTTTGCTTAGCTTGCATGACATCCAATTGTGTCACCAGGGTCCCTAGGATATCAGTCTTGAAATCCTCTAGATTGTTGATTTCGCTTCGTGTAATGCTTCCTCCTGATGCTTTTCTGTCTCTGGGGCTTGCATCGCGTCCGACTGGTTTCAGCCTCGTACTTCCCCTAGAACACTTGATGCACAAATCTATAATATTGTTATAGTTTTCTTGATAAATGTCACCTTTACCCATTTTATTTTGTGTCTCTATCCATTGGTCTTTCATACCTCTGATCATTGTGGTTTTTAGAACATTATCAGGTAGATTTGTGTAAGGAGATATTTGCAGATTATATTGAAAACACACTACATATTCTTCCAAAGTCTCACTAGGCTTAGCTACCAGTTGAAAATTTTCATCTTTTAGTTCTCTAGTTCGGAAATAATCTTGGAATTTTTTAAGGAAAGATGTTTTCATTTGGTCCCAGTAATTGATGGTGCCTCCACCAAGTCCCATAAACCAACAGAGACCTTCTCCCTTCAGAGTAGAGGGGAATTGCTTCAGCTTCTGAGGGTCGGTAATGTAATCATAACCCCTGCATAAGACATCAAATTCGAAAAGGAATGCATCGGGATCTTCTGAAGTTAGCCCATGAAATATAGGAATGTTCTGTAATGGGATAGACTTCATGGGGGCATTAATAGTTGTGTCAAAAATAGGGTATTGCAATGTAGAAGTTTGGGGTTACTGGTTATTAGCCATTTGGTCAAAAATATGCCAATATTCTTCATGGATTTCCGAAGCTGGAGAGTTATTCCTAGGATGTGTACAAGAGGATGGAATGGTTTTAACAGCACTACCTTGATCTGGAACACTAGGTGTCCTTTTCTTAGTCACTACTTCAAGAGATCTAGGTTATGATCATTTAATTTCAAAATTGCCTGTTTCTCCTTCTCCTTCATGGAGGTTGCAGGAATCTCCTTCTTGTGAAGGAAGAGTTTGTGAATTCTCAGTATCTTGAAAACTCTGCTCAATCCCTTCAATATTACTGTGAATCTCAGTGTTAGCTATAGATGGTTGTCCTATGGATTGAAGGAAGTCAGTAGGATGTCTGGCAGCGACAATTCGGGATCCTACTAATGACTGAGACTCAGCTTTTCTTAGGATTTCATCGATAAAAGTTGATCGTCCAAGGGTCACCAGTCCCTTAGGTTTTTCAGGTTTAGAATGAAGAACTTTGTCTTTTTCAGGTCATTCCCTCTTAGTCATTCATGCAGAAATACAAACATTCGTTCCTACCTTAAACTCTTACGCAATTCTACTAGAAAGCGGGCAGATGAGCGAGAATTTTACTCGTTCGCTACATAGGTTCTTACCTTCTGTTTTTAATACCCAATTATCCCTCAACAGAAAAACATCAATCATACAGTACTCTTTTTACAGAGTGGCAACACACTCCCTGGCAACGGTGCCAAAATGTTGGGTGCTAACAGGTGTCTTTAAAAAATCCTAATTGCTTCAAATTAATTAGCAACTAGGGTAAGTTATTTTATCTCAAGTATGTACACAATATGTGCAAGATATTCATAAAAAGAGTAATGCTAAATACAATCATTTAATATAGATGCAATCATAAATCTTGAAGCTTTAAAGAAAGTGATTCAACTAAGCATTATAACCAAAAACTATGATTCATTCTTAATTCAACTAATTCAACTGATAATCAACCGAGAGCACTAAAGCATTAACCGAGCTCTTTCAGCTAGATCTAAGCTATTGAACAGAAGGAAATTATTGGAAATAATTGTATATGCTCTAAGTAATCAAAACCAATTCTTTTAACTAGCAACTAATTCCTTAAGGAAATGAATTGTAAATGCGTATTCAATGGAAATAAATACTAGAAATATGAACTATCAACTGCAAAGTGGAAAAGAAAAATACACTTGAAACAAAGGAAAAATTATAACACATGGAACAACAGTGAGATTCACTAGATATAGGGCCCTTAGCCATCGACGAATACTGCTTAACTACTCCAGAATATGTGAATGAACAACAATGAGAATTATATATTAATCATCACAGTCAATTGACATCACAATCTGATCTTGTTGTTCAGAAGTACGTTCTGTGAATTACAATTACAAATTATGCAAAAATGAGAGATACATCATTCATGATCCTTGAGAACTAGCTCTCCATGTCCATTCATTCTTGCGCTAATCCTCACTGATTTATCTTTGATTCAACCGTGTTTAATGTGTCTTCTTTCCCGTGATTAAGTCCCACTATTTCTTCTGTTAATTTCAGCATAAAAAGCAACGAGAATTAGTTTGGATGGTCAAATCATATCGGGATCATTTTTCATTCATTCTTCATCAAAATATTTTCATTATATTATTATATCATAGCACAAGATGGATAAGGAAGAGAAAAAAGACAGTAATCAAGAGTAAATAAATACATATTGCAAGGCTCAACACCCCTGCACCATCTTCTGATTTCGAACCATCAAAAAATAGAGTCCAAAATAAAGATTGTTTTGGAATCTGATTGCTAAAATTAATACATTTAGAAGAGTCAGTTTGAGAAAAAATTTCAATTTGAGAAATAATAGTATTTGTTGGGTGAGGCCTGAGCATTGAGTGATCCAAGGAATGATTCAGCTAAATAATTCCCTATGATATTATTAGTAAAAGATATAGGTTCATTTGGTCCTTCTTATTCAGTAACTGTATGTTTCATAAATTTCTCACGTTCAATTCTAGTTTGATTTGGTTTGCCATTATATGGTAACCACATATGTGACCAATAATTAGCAAAATATCCATGTAACTTTTTAGACCAATCCCTGCTTAAAATAAGACCATAAAATTCAGGGATTTCTACGACTAAAATATCAATCACTTGTAGTACCCTTGGATTAGATGACAACCTGATAGATACTAACAACATTTCTCCAATAACTTCAACTTTTGTTCTATCCAATTGAACTATATGTACAAATTTTTTTGAGGATTGATATTTAATTTTGTACATACTGTTCTTGGCATAATATTTGAAGAATCCCCTGAATCAATAAGACAATTATGAACATTTTTGTTAAAAATTTCATAAGTCAAAAGAAAAGGGGGATTCTGAGAAATAGATCCATCACCAATTAAAACAAGATCATTAGAATCTACTTTGTTGCTAGATGATGGAGGTTTTCCCATATATTTTGAAGCTTTTGCTATAACTGGTGGTTGTATTGGTTCTACAGGAATTTCTTTGAGTTCTCTAAGAAAAATTTTATGTTGTTGTTTTAGTTTGGTCATTTCGTGTAGTGAAATATTTTCTTTGATCTTGTTCATATCTTCAACTATGTTGTATTCGACTGTATCTAAAACTATTAAAGTTTTAGAAGTTGTAGAAGGATCCGATCAAATCAGATTTGTCTGCACAGTTTTAGATTTTTTTATTTTTTCTTTAGTGGGAACAGAGTTTTGTTTCTGATTTGATACAATTGGATCTAAAGAAGATTTACTTCTCGTAGATATAGGCATAGCTTCATTTTCTTCTTCTATGGGAAGAATGAAATCCCATAAACCATTTAGTTCAACTTCTTCTTCAAACTCTAATTCATTTTCAGAAGGTGAGGGATCTTCAGTATCTTGATCAGATTCAGCATTTGAAATCTCATTTGGAGGTTGAGATGTTGAAGGAGGAATTTTCTTAAATGGACGAAATGATTTTTTAGCAGCTGAAGTTTCAAAAACTTGTTTCTTTATATCAATCCTATCATTTGACATAGTCTTTAGTAGTTTTTGAAGACCTTCAAGATCAAATGGATATTTTGAGACTTTATTTTTGGAATCTTGACTAAATGTCACTTTCTTCATTTTCCTTTATTTTGTCTCTAATCATTTTTCTAATGCTCAGATTCCTTTCTCTACTGCGAGAGCTTCTTTCAAGTTTTCTAAGAGTGTAGCTTTATTAGCTCTATCTAAAAAAATAGCTATATTAGAAGGCAAAGAAGAAATATACCATTCTATTTGTACATTAACAACAGGTTTAGAAGCATTTGGGATTTTATTTAATAACCTGTTAAATCTGGAGTTCAAATCTTCGATATTTTCACCTGAATTCGTTTTAAGATTGGAAAGAGTATTGATTAAGGATGCAACAGTTCTATCATCTCCAAATTTTGCAAGGAAAACTTGTTCAAAGGTTGCCCAATCAGCAATAGGTCCTACTGGAAGAGAAAAGTACCAGGATCCCGTAGATCCTTGTAAAGTGTATGGAAACAATCTAACTACAACATATTCATGAGAAATTCCTTTTAAATTCATGGCTAAAATAAAATTATTGATGTGTTCTTCAACAGGAAGACCATCATCTAGATTATATTTAGGTAACCATTTTTCTGGATAATCTAGAAGAGGATTAGGATTTTCAATTAATACAGCACCAGGATTCGTCCAAGGTCGAATAGCCATAATTAGATTTGGAGTTTGTGAAGATGTAGAAGTAGATCCAGAAGTAAGGGTAATGAATGAAGAACTTTCAACTGGAACAGTACTACTTAAGTAATACTTGTGACAACACTGATTGTTTGAGTAGAAGAAATGGAAGACAGTGGAGATGTAGATTGATTAGAAGAGTTTGGAGGAATGACTAAAGGAAAATTTGATGTGACTTCACTTGTTTCTGACTTAGATCTGGATATAGAAACTTTTTTGCGATGAGATTCTAATGGAAACTCAAAAGGGGGAATTCCAAGCTTATCACTTTTAGATCGAGTTAAAATACCAGTTTCTCTATGTTGGAAATGTTGTCATTGATGGCAAAGTAGCACAAAGTAGAACAACCTGAACTAGCAATAAGGCAAAGGAGATGACAAAGGAGGAGTACCTGAAACATTAGCCAAGGAGCAGAAGAAGCAAGAGAGGTAGCAGAAGCAGCAAAGAGAAGAAGCAGGGCAGCAAAGAGAAGCAGAGACAGGGCCATTTTGAAGAAGCAAGGAGCAGCATTAGACAAGAAGAAGAGAAAGAAACAGAGAGACAACAGAAGCAGCAAAGAAACCAGCAATAGAGTGAGGCAGTAGAGAGGTAGCAGAGGCAGCAAAAAGCTAAGTAAGGAGCAGCATCAGTCAAGGAACAGAGGAAGAAAATGTCGAACAAGATTGAATATGCTGTGCATTAATTGTAATATCGATCAGCAGGGAATAAGCACAGTGAAGGCAATGGAGGTAGCAAAGACAGAGACAGGTCGAGCAGCAGAAGTAGGTAAGGCAAAGGCACAGGGAAGAACCGTTATCGGAAGGCAGAAGAAAGTAAGGAAAAGGCACAGTGAAGAACCGTTATCGGAAGGCAGAGGTAGAAGCAGAGCGACAGAAAAAGTAGAGACAGAGGCAGAGTGAAACGGTCGAGAAGTGGAGACAGAGGTAGCGAATACCGAAGCAGTGAATTGGTTGACAGGTAGAGGAGTTAGCACAGCAGAGGCAGAGGCGTTAGCACAGTAGAGGCACATAAATTCCGGGAATCGCTTAACCCCAGGCGGAAGGATACATAAAATAAATTTCGAGAATCACCTCCTCCACTGGATGATACACAAAAGGTTGGAGCGAAAATGTAATGCATATATATATATATATATATATATAGACAAACCTTATTCCGGGAATCGTATACTCCAGCGGCAAAGTATTGCACTTTATATTCAAAGGACCAAAACATATATATATATATATATATATATATATATATATATATATATCTATATATATATATATATATATATATATATATATATATATATATATATATATGTATGTATAGCCATATGCAACGCGAGATCCAAAGAAACATAGTAATATAAGGTGGGACCCTTCCCAATTGCAACTATCGCAATATCGCAACATCGCACCATCGCAACATCGCAACATCGCGCCATCGCAACATCGCACCATCGCACCATCTCACCATCGCAACATCGCGAAATCGCAATATCGCACCATCGCAACATCGCACATCGCAAATATTACATTGCACGATTTTTGTTCGATCTGCCGATTGTCGTTGCGACATGTTGTCCACCGTCAGATGTGGGGCCGACCCTTTCATATATTAGAGGTTGTGATTTGATTTATTGGATTTTAATATAAGACCAAAGGCTTAAGGTGGAGGGCGATTGTTTATATAAAATGAGTGTTGTTAGATATATAAAACATGGTTGCGGTTGTATTAAAATATGTCGCCTGGGTTGTGGACCCACGGGCCTCAACTCAAGGTGGAGGGCGATTCTTTGTTTAATAAAATTGTGATGTATGTATGTTCCACATCAACAAGACACTCGTGGCATGAAAAGCATTGGAATATGGCCCAGAATTACAGTCAGCAGATTCATTTATATATAAAGCGCTGATATAAAAATGAAAAATGTATTTACACAAATACAGAAGCTACGCAGCAGCCATAAACAGAAAGGCATACAGAGAAGAGAAAGGGACAAAGACACAGTCAGAGAAAAGAAAAATGCGCAACAAGCCAAGAGACAAAATGAGTGAGCTGGAGTTTTCATTATATGTGATGTAAATATTGTAATTGAATTTTTTATTGTTTGTGATGCATTGGCAAGTCTCCGGAAGAGAGAAAATATCCCACTGTAATATTAAAATAAGCACCTACAGTTACATTTTTCTGAGTGAGCTAAAAAGAGATGAGAAGGCAGAAGGCAAAGAGACATGGCTGTCCATTTCCAATTCCTAGGAGAATACAAACAGCCATGAAGCTATTTTGTATAAAACAGGGTAATATCCAAGGGGAGAAGGTTGACGAAAAAGAGTGAGAGAAGAAGAGAGTGTGCAGCAGAATTAAAGGAAGCTGAAGAAAATGAGAAAGCTGCAAGAGGTTAGAGAGTGTGAGGTTGGAGAATGTGGAATTGAGACAGAAAAGATAAGAAGAAGGAGGAGCAAACCGAGATGCAGAGAAGTTAGAGAATGCAGAAATAAAGCAGTGAAGAGGAGAAGAAGAAGGAGCATAGCAGAGAAGAAGATGGAGCTGATATGGAATCCACGAAGATGCAGATATGATATAAGGAAGATATGAAGACCGATGCACAGTAGTGAAGATGATATAGAATAGAGCTGATATCCAAGGTAAATCAGCAAGTGTTTTCCTTTTGAAAGAATAAGGAAGTTGGAGCTTCCCTATCAAGTTGTAGCTTGATAGATGTCCATTGTAGCTAACTGAGGTTGGAGCCTCCTGTAGGTTGGTGCCTGCAGAAAATAGATGGGATTTGGTGCTTCCACATCAAGTTGTAGCTTGATAAAATTTCAGTCCTAGCTGACTGAGGTTGGAGCCTCCTGTAGGTTGGTGCCTGCAGAAAATAGATGGGAGTTGGTGGTTCCACATCAAGTTGTAGCTTGATAAAATGTCATTTGTAGCTGACTGAGGTTAGAGCCTCCTATAGTTTGGTGCCTGCAGAAAATTGATGGGAGTTGGAGCTTCCTTGCAAGTTGTAGCTTGCAGAATTGAGGTAGGAGCCTCCTGTAGGTTGGTGCCTACAGAAAATCAGTGGTGAGAGGGAGTTGGAGCTTGCCTTTGCATCACAACAATAATGAGATGAGGTTTTCTCCCATTATGGGCTTCCACTTATATCTGGTGTCTCTATGCATGATGTTTATGTGTTGATATGATTTATCTAATCTGCTTAATACTTGTTGCTGTCATATTAAGTCTGCTGTTACATTATATTAATGCTTGCTGCTCACATTCTAAGATTACTCACATGTTAAGTTGAACATGAAATAAAGGTGTAAACAAGTGTTAATGAAAAAGTTTTAAAAAATCCATGAATGTGTTAAACTGATTCACCCCCCCCCCTCTCAGTTTAACTAAGGGTTCAACAATGGGTATCAGAGCAAGTTCCTTTGGTGTAAGCTTAATAGCTTGTAGGAGATCTGGTTAAGTCATGGACTATCAAAATGCACCTGTGTTAAATACAACAAACTTTCCTGAATGGAGAGATAAGGTTAAAACAGGTTTAATCACCTATGAACTTGAGGTATGGAAGCTTGTATGTGATTTTTACTACAAATACTCACCCACTGTGAAAGAACAACAAAGGAATTCCAAGGAAAAATGTGTGATATATAACAATCTTTATAACAAGGATCTTGAGTTAATAATGGATTTAACTTCATCAAAAGAAATCTGGGATAGACTGCATTTCATGCATGGAGTAGACACTGAGGATTGCATTGTCAAGAAGGAGAAGAGAATTAAGAAAAGGAAAAATTCAGGTCAAAAGGAAATTATTCAATCTAATTAGGTACCTGCTAGTGTGAATGGTAGTGCGAACCATGAAGAAATTGTAGCTGAAGAAAAAGCCAAACTTGACACAGCCTTGACTGAAATAGGAAGATTGAAGCATGAAAACAAAGACCTTAAGACATTGGTGCAAATTTGTGATGAGAAAGAGTATGAAGATAAGAAAGAGATTGTTAGCCTGAAGACTCAACTTGAAGAAGCACGGAAATTAGAAGATACTCTACTGCAACAAATGAGAGATAAAAACCTGGAATGTGAAAAATTGGAAGAAGAAGTTGTGAGCCTGAGAAAGAAATTAGAAAAGGCCCAAAGAGATTTATTAATGAATACTCCTCAAATGAAAAGCTCTGAACAGTTGGACCAGATTCTAAAGGCTCAAAGGTCACCTCTCATAAAGGTTGGGATAGGATATGAAGGTGAAACCAGTAAGTCCAAGGATGAAGATAAAAGGAAAATCATTTTTGTAAAAGATGTAAAGAACAATGAAGCAGCCCAGCAAATTCCACCAGAAGCAGAAACTAGCAAGAACAGGATTTGTGAAGAAACAAATAGAATCAAGCAGCAACATGGTAGGACAGTGAATGAAAGGATGAAACAATCTGCCACTAAAGGCTCATATGCTCCTAAAGATGAAGTGAATAAATTTGGAAGTTGTTAAAGGAGGTTCTTTCCTCCTATGAAAAATAGCACATGTTTCTCTTGTCATAAACCATGACATAATATAGCACAATGTAAGAGAAGGCCTATCAACTCCAACCAGCAAAAGATGCAGCAAAAGAGAAGAACCCCTCAAGCAGGAAAATGGAAAGAACATTCTTCCACCAGGTACACAAATCATTTCCATGGCTACTGTTATGCATGCAATAGTTTTGGACATAAATATATTGAATGTAAAATGTATTCAAGAAGGGGAACAAATTATT
Source organism: Pinus albicaulis (assembly GCA_034641835.2). Taxonomy (NCBI): domain Eukaryota; kingdom Viridiplantae; phylum Streptophyta; class Pinopsida; order Pinales; family Pinaceae; genus Pinus; species Pinus albicaulis. The sequence goes on from CM076581.1 coordinate 1,711,599,131, forward strand.
ATACATCAGCTCAAATGGACTTTGACAAAATAAGATGTTATGTATGCCTCAAGATTTGCCACAAAGCAAAGGGCTGCAAACTACCATATATACTAAATAACTCTAGACAGATGATGGAAACAAAGCAAATCAAACAAAACTATGAATTCAAAAGAAGTGAAGACATTACGAAGAACCCCAATAAAGTATGGAAAGAAAAGAGAAAGGGGGAGCCTGTCACCTCTATAACATAATGAATATATCATAGTCTCATGGGGAGCTTCTCTAGGAAGCAAAGAAAAAATCCATCCAGTAATAAATATGAAGCAACATCCCAGGGGAGAGCAGTTCATAAATAGTCCCCATGAAAGTAGTTTAAGAAAGAGCTCCGCGGAATGAGGGCAACTATAAGATCAGGAATGCACAGGACAATTACTCTAACATAGAACTAGAGAGGAAGAAGATCATCTGAAGTATTAATTAGCTGACAGATTGATGGAAGAAGAGAAGACAACAAGAAGCCATGATGATAGAGGAAACATCAGCCATGAGCATGTAAGTTAAGAAGACACCAGCACATAAGTGATGATCACACTATACATCATTCAGCCAGAATGAACAAGTGAACCACTTTAAGAAGAATGAGTAAGAAAAGAGTCTATTATCCTGAAGTCAGTACATCATTGATCTATGAAAGGTCCCCTTGGAGGAATGAAGTCAAATATGTGACAAATATCTGAGTGATATACTCATGAAGATTCCAAGCAAAGAAATTGAGGATGTCTTCCTGAAGTTCATTATGTTAAAACAATTGAATTGTATGTAAAGTAGCAATGATTCTAGAGTAGTTCTAGAAAAGAAAATGCAGTGACATTCCTCGAACAGAATGGCAGTATAAGAAAATGGTTAATAATGATAAGATCAGTTTTAGGATATTGATGACTGTTGGTGTGAACAGTGGAAAGCTAAATAGTATAATTTATGAAGGATGTCTTAATTATGGGTTCATGTGCAAGCTAAAGTGAAATCTCTGCATATTTTATCAAGGTAATATCATTTGGTACTTGGAACAGGCAACATGTCTATCAACAGAATTTCAAGTGTTATCATGGAGCAGCGATAAGGTACAGGTCCTCAGGATCAAAGGTTATGATAAGAGTACATCCAGCAAAAAGGGGTCAATAAAAGGGCTAAAGGATCAGTATTGTGTTTTTGAAACATTATATTGAGTATTGAAGTAGTATCTTTTTCTATATACTTGCATGCCTTCCTGAAGTCAGTACATATCTATCAGGCCTCTCTCCTGAAATCATTCACAACATCATGTGAAGTATGTTTACTGAGTTTTCAATTAAACATCTTGAGTATGCTTTCGTAGAAGTTCATTCTGGTAGAACAGTTAAAGTATCAAAAGTATGAAGGACTAATTGGGTCAGTTGAAGCTCAAAACTCTGTCTTTGAATCATCAAGAACATACTTCAGCAGAAAGGATTTGCTGACATCTCACCATTGAAAAGAGGTTGATCACTGACATACATACCCCCTTATGTCATAAATAAAAGTGCTTGGTTGATAAGTAAGACTAACCAATACATTGAATGCATCCTACCTCAAGGTTTTGTTGTGAAAGTACATTATGCAAGCAGTAAAGGCATTTGATCTCTTAGATCAAATTTTGGTTTAATCAGTGATCACATCTATAACAAGAACCTTCAACTATTAAGGATAATATCAACATCCTAGCTCATATCATCACCAACAGGCAGGAAAGGTGTACCACAACAATAAAGGATATATTGGCATCATTATCATAATTGAACAGGTGTGGGACTCCAGATGAGTACTGCAGGAAAAGACATATTCCATCTACAATCTTCTTCAACAGAAATATATTAACTCACTACATCAGATATAGACTGAAGTATAGTTGAAGCAAGCCTGATATGTCACTTGGAGCATTCACAATCTTTAAGTCTTGATCCAATCATGCATCTCTTATTATACAAGTCTGATTATATATACATGTCATCACTTACTCTCTATACAAGTGCAAGGAGTCTATGCTTTGGAATGATATCGACTTATAGTGTATAGTCAAGTTCAATAATACTCAAAGTGTTCTCTCAACTAGTTTTGGATATCAGTCTGGACCAACATAGTATAAAGTCAGAAGAAGAAGGCCTTAACACATATTAGAGCGAGGAAATGTTAATATATAATCTACCCTGAGAAATGTGCAACCCTTTGCCATTGATGTCAAAGGGGGAGGAAAAGAAAGTAATAGAAGATACGGTCTTCTAAAAGAAGCCAGACAGAGAAAGACTTGGAGGAAGCATTGAATTATTGGTGGATGTGTTGCCATCAATGCCAAAGGGGGAGACTGTTGGAAATGTTGTCATTGATGGCAAAGGAGCACAAAGCAGAAGCACCTGAACTAGCAATAAGGCAAAGGAGATGACAAAGGAGGAGCACCTGAAACATTAGCCAAGGAGCAGAAGAAGAAAGAGAGGTAGCAGAAGCAGCAAAGAGAAGAAGCAAGGCAGAAAAGAGAAGCAGAGACGAGGCCATTTTGAAGAATCAAGGAGCAGCATTAGACAAGAAGAAGAGAAAGAAACAAAGAGACAACAGAAGCAGAAAAGAAACTAGCAATAGAGTGAGTCAGTAGAGAGGTAGCAGAGGAAACAAAAAGCTAAGTAAGGAGTAGCATCAGTCAAGGAACAGAGGAAGAAAATGTCGAACAAGATTGAATATGTTGTGCTTTAATTGTAATATCGATCAGCAAGGAATAAGAACAGTGAAGGCAATGGAGGCAGCAAAGACAGAGACAGGTCGAGCAACAGAAGCAGGTAAGGCAAAGACATAGGGAAGAACCATTATCGGAAGGCAGAAGCAGGTAAGGAAAAGGCACAGCGAAGAACCGTTATCGGAAGGCAGAGGCAGAAGCAGAGCAACAGAAAAAGTAGAGACAGAGGCAGAGTGAAACGGTCGAGCAGTGGAGACAGAGGCAGCGAATACCGAAGCAGTGAAGTGGTCGAGAGGCAGAGGAGTTAGCACAGCAGAGGCACATAAATTCCGGGAATTGCTTAACCCAGGCAGAAGGATACATAAAATAAATTCCGAGAATCACCTCCTCCACTGGAAGATACACTTAAGGTTGGAGCGATAATGTAATGCATATATATATATATATATAGACAAACCTTATTTCGGGAATCGTATACTCCAGCGGCAAAGTATTGCACTTTATATTCAAAGGACCAAAACATATATATATATATATATATGTATAGCCATATGCAGCGCGAGATCCAAAGAAACATAGTAATATAAGGTGGGACACTTCCCAATTTCAACTATCGCAATATCGCAACATCGCACAATCGTAACATCGCAACATCGCACCATCACAACATTGCACCATCGCACCATCGCAACATCGCGAAATCGCAATATCACACCATCGCACATTGCAAATGTTACATTACGTGATTTTTGTTTGATCTGCCGATCGTCGTTGCGATGTCTTGTCCACCGTAAGATGTGGGGCTGACCCTTTCATATATTAGAGGTTGTGATTCGATTTATTGGATTTTAATATAAGACCAAATGCTTAAGGTGGAGGGCGATTGTTTATATAAAATTATTGTTGTTATATATATATAACATGGTTGCGGTTGTATTAAAATATGCCGCGTGGGTTGTGGATCCACGGGCCTCGGCTCAAGGTGGAGGGCGATTCTTTGTTTAATACAATTGTGATGTATGTATGTGTTGAGTCCCAAATTTGCATCCTTTCCATACATTTTTCCATACCTTTTTCACTCACCTAAACCTCCCAAATTGTCAATATCATGTGCAAAAGAGCATCTAACATGGTTTTTAATTATATTTTTTTGTTTGCTATTTGATCTAGATTTTGTTCATTCAGCTGCGGAATCTTGCCACTTTCCGCAGCTGCTGCAACTTTCCGCAGCTATTTTTTGAAACTCTATGCTACAGGTGTCTACAAAGGAAACGAGCCACATGGGCAGGTCAGGAATGACGTGGACATGGTTCGTGTCCTATTGGTTCAAGCAAACTCATCCAAAGAAGCCGCGGTCAAAGGCGTCCACATGGAAGTCAACCATGGAGTTTCATGTCGGCCGGACTTTGTTTCAATTATATTTTTTTGTTTGCTATTTGATCTAGATTTTGTTCATTCAGCTGCGGAATCTTGCCACTTCCCGCAGCTGCTGCAACTTTCCGCAGCTATTTTGTGAAACTCTATGCTACAGGTGTCTACAAGGAAAACGAGCCACATGGGCAGGTCAGGAATGACGTGGACATGGTTCGTGTCCTATTGGTTCAAGCAAACTCATCCAAAGAAGCCGCGGTCAAGGGCGTCCACATGGAAGTCAACCATGGAGTTTCATGTCGGCCGGACTCTGTTTCGTGTCACATGAAGATTCATACGGCCGTTTCTAAGCCTGCGGAGGATAAATCGACATCTGTACAGGGCTCCAGAGTCGAATTCAAGCATCCACCTCTCATAGATTTACTTTCCAACACGGCCATGCTCCTATATCCGTGGACGTAGTGGTCTACGTGCTCTCCACTAGCATGAACTTTAGGAAACAGTTATAGTTCGTTGTTATATATAATGCGTTTGCATACGCATATGAAGTTAGTCGATATTAGTGAATGTAGTTTCTGTTATCTTTTGATTTAGTCTGCTCTGTAGTGATTACGCTGCACTTGTGCCGTAACATTACCATTCTGTAATGACTGCTTTTTAATATGAGAAGACTCTGTTTTTCAACTTAATTCGTATTTGAAGACCTTTGCCAAGGCTGGAGTAGAGGGCCCCTGCTCAGCTAAGGTTTTGTGCATTAGTGTATAATTTTAATTTTATTTCATTGTGTCATAATCCATTCATATGTTCATATATTGCATTTGTTTCATTTCTGTTTATACACTTCCATAATTTCCATTTCATTTCTGTCTTTCATGCTTTATGATTGTTAATCACTGATCAGTGTTCTTGTTTCAGGTTATAGATAGGCAGCCCGGGCATTTTCATAGCTTTTTGATTAGTGACATGGAACTAACATTGTTCTGCTACTAATTTGCTTTTCATAGCTTTTGTTTAATTTTAGTATTGCTTATCTGCTTCAATAGTTAAATTTAGATATACTAATCTGCTCATAGCATCTTCAGTTACCTCCGAAAGCCACAGCTGGACTGATGGTGAGGGATTGTATTATGAAATGTGTAGTTTAGTATTAGTTTCTTTTCTGCAAATTTAGATATACTAATCTTCTCATAGCATCTTCAGTTGCCTCCGAAAGCCACAGCTGGACTGATGGTGAGGGATTGCATTATGAAATGTGTAGTTTAGTATTAGTTTCTTTTCTGCAAATTTAGATATATTAAATCATGCATAACATCTTCGGTTGCCTCCGAAAGCCACAGCTGGACTGATGGTGAGGGATTGAATCATGAGTGTATGGTTTAGTATTAGTTTACTTTCTGCAAATTAAATATCACTTACTCAAATTGTTTATGATTACTTCCGAAAATCATAGCTGGACTAATGATGAAGGATCAGAAGATAAATTGATGTAATCTGATTTAGATTTATTTTGTTACAATTTTGAATTTCCTTAAGCATAGTTTCTTTTATGTTTAGTTGGCAGCAAGAGTAGTTTAGTTTTCATGCTCAATAGTTCATTGTTTTGATTTATTAGATTAGCAACACCTTTTCATTTCAGCAGCACATTTTCATTTCCTTTCAAGTCTTGTCATTGTAAATTTCAAATTGCTTTTTAAAATTTCAAGTTGGTAAATCATTATAGGGGATATCACTTCCTTGAACAAACATAACCAAACTTGTTTTCATCTTAAAATTTCCATTTCACCTTAGAAAACCAAAAACGACAAAAAGTTAAGAAATAGGTTATCTTGCACATATAGTGCGCCGCACTTCATCATCTTACGATTCCCGGATTGACAAATTAAATGCAGCAATTTAGGACACACTAAATTGACCAAACATTTTGGCGCCGTTGCCGGGGAAGTGTAACTAGGTAGCCAATTTCTTAAAAAAAAAAACATAAAATCATAAAAGAAAGGAAAACTTGATAACTTCTTGAAGTATGCTCTCCTCTTGCACCTAGTGTGATCTGGAGGATCAGAAAAGAGAGTTATTGGTTTAGTAATTTCTTAAGTATGCTCTCTTCTTGCACCTAGTGTGACCTGGAAGATCAGAAAGAGAATTATTAGCCCAACTTTTCAAAAATATAAAAAAAATAAAAAATGACATGCATAGGGCAAGAGATTCTAGGGAAGGTTTATAGCTAAAGCCAAGAGTTCGATTTTCACAACTCCATCTTCTTCAAGGCATAGACCAGATTCACCACCATCTACCCCTAGCCTTAAGATTTTTGGAAGTCAAGGAACAGATGAATTAGAGGATTCTCCTATACCACCTACTAAAACCCACTTAGAAAACAAAGAGACTTTCTCTCATCCTTCCTTGGTAGAAGAACTAGAGGACTATAAGGACTCTGAAGAAACTATCATGGCAGAGGAAGTAATAAATAGAGGTGGAGGTAGAAGAGGAGGAGACAATGGAGACAACAATGGTGAAGGAAATAATGGTAGAAATAGGGAAGGAGACAATTTGTTTGGATTCCCTATAGTTGATGAGGAAACTCATGCAACAATGAAAAATATCTCACCATCTGTTCTCCCTAACTTTTATGGATTGCGAAATGAGGATCCTGAAACATTTCTGTTTGAGTTTGAAGTTGTGTGCCGAACTTATGACTATATGGAAGATTCTTAAAAACTCAAACTGTTTCCTTCAACATTGAAGGGATCTGCTTTGAAATGGTTCATGGGATTATCCACTCAATCTATTAGGACTTGGAATGAAATGAAACAAAAATTTTTGGATAGATACTTGGACTATTGTATGCCCACCAATCACAAGGATGAGGTATTCAAAATGATGCAAAAAGAAGATGAAAATTTGGAAGACTTACTTGAAAGATTTCAATACAACTTGAAAGGAGCAAAGATGAGCAACTTAGATGATGAAACCTTGAAAGCCCTCATATTAAAAGCCATTAGAGATGAATGGATAGATATTTTAAACATGATGGGAAAAGGAGACATTTCTCAACTTCCACTTCGTGATATAACAGAACTATGTGTCCATCTCTTAAGAGGAAAATCTAAAACAGGAAAAGGGCCTAGGGATCCTTCTCTTATTAGGGCTAACAAATCTGCAACTGGATCAGTAAGTAGGGCAGAGATTGGTAATATGCTTGATGAGTTCAAAACCGATATCTTAGGGAGCCTTAGTGAACAACTAGACACCCTTAAAATCCAAAACAAGCAGAAAGCAGAAACAGATGCTTTAGCCATCTTTTGTCCAAAATGTAGAAAGAAACATGCTTTAAGGGAATGTCCCTTGGATGCAAAAGTTGTAGAAACATGTATGATTTTCTCAGAGAATCATGAGATCAAGGATTGTCCTTCCATTCCTGGACTCAAAGCTGTTTTCCAAGAAGACCCAAATTTAGTAGAATCTCTCTGTTTTGTCGCAAGGAGACCTTGGCAGGGACAACAAACTCAAGGGTTTAACAACCCTATGAATTATCAAACCCAACCAAATTGTAATCCTTGGCAACAACCTTGGCCCCAACATCAAAATTCATATCAGCCATGGGTACAAGGGATGCAAAATCCTTATGGGAGATTTGCTCAATTTTATCAATATCCTCCATCTTTTCAAAATCAACAAGCTCCACAACTTCCAAGCCCAAATCCACAACTTTCATTGCCATTTCCACAACAACAACCTTCTCAAAAAAATTCAAATCCTCAACTCATGCTCCCATACCAACAGAAGACAAATCAACTTCCAGCTCAGCCATTGCCAAATCCTAACAATAAGAATCCTCAAACTACTTATATGGTAGAAGGACAACAATTTCCTACCTATATGATTGTTCCTCACAACGATGTACAACTCAGATCTGGTAGAGTTTTAGAAAAACCTTCTATAGATATTCAAGAGCAAGATACCTCTGAGGAGGACTCTCTTCAAGTTAATAAAGGTTCTGAGGAAGAATTTCTTCAAAATTCAAGCATGCAAAAAGAAAAAGAAAAGTTAACACCCACAACTCCTATAGTTGAGCAACTTGCATCTTCATCTACACCTCCTTTTCCGGAAAGACTACAAATTGATAAGGGGGTGGAAAAACAAATCTTGTTGCCTAACTATGACTTTCTAGATGAATTGAAGAATGTTTGTATCAAGATTCCATTGCTACAAGCCATTCGAGAAATTCCTATTCTAGCAAAAACTATAAAGGAGTTGAGTTTCAAAAGACTAGGAAGGAAACTAAAAGACACAAGAAGAATCCACCTGGTAGGAAAGATTGCAGATATTATGATGGGAAAAATTACCATGCAGAAGTATGTAGATCCAGGAAGTCAAATTGTCAAGACACATATAAATGGGATAGAAATTCCAAACACATTGATTGACTTAGAGGCTGCTATCAACATTATGAGTAGACAGACTATGGAACAGTTAAAACTTCCTAATCTTCTTTTTACACCTACTTTACTGCAACTTGCAGATCGATCAGTTATTAAACCAGATGGTGTATTAGAAGATATTTCAGTCTCCTTAGATTCCTGGGAATATCCAGTAGACTTTATGATTTTGACTCCCAAAAGTAATCTAGGAGGACATCCACTTATCTTAGGAAGACCTTGGCTAGCCACAGCTGATGCTTTTATTAGTTGTAGATCTAGAGACATGTACATTTCTAATGGTAATTTGACAAAGAAATTCAATTTGTATCCTCCAGCAAGAGCAATCACAGAAATAAGAGACAATGAATGGGTCGATGATGAGAACACTATACAACCTGTCTTTACCATTTCTGAAATCAGTGAGGATAGTCAAATTCTGAACACATTAGAAAATTTTGAGATATCTTCAGAATATGACCCCACACAATTTCGGTTGGAATCTGACATAGAATATTTATCATCAAGACAAATGTCTCTTTACTCTATGGAAGAGTTTGGTAATTCTGCTATTGAGATTTTTCCAAAAAAAACATTGAATATCAACAAACATTTGGAGAAGTCACAACAAGAAGAACTAACCAGAATCTTGCAAAAACATTCTACTGCATTTGCATGGGAGTATACTGACATGAAGGGTATTGATCCTAAGACTTGCATCCATCATATCTATAATGAGGAAAACAGTAGACCAATCAGACAACCTCAAAGAAGGATGAATCGAAATCTTAGGGAGATAGTGAAAGAAGAGCTCCAAAAACTTCTCAATGTAAGCTTCATTTATCCAATTTCAGATAGCCGATGGGTTTCTCCTTTGGTTATAGTACCTAAAAAGAATGGTAAATGGAGGGTATGCATTGATTACAGGGAATTGAACAAAGCAACTTTGAAGGATCACTTTCCTTTGCCTTTTATCGATCAGGTATTAGATACATTAGCGGGTAAAAAGTACTTTTCATTTTTGGATGGTTTTAGTGGCTATAATCAAATTCAGGTAGCACCTGAAGATCAAGATAAGACCACATTTACTTGTCCATGGGGAACTTTTGCCTACCGAGTGCTTCCTTTTAGGTTATGTAATGCACCCGCAACATTCCAAAGAGCAGTACTAGGAATTTTTTCTGATCTAATCCATGATTGTGTAGAGGTTTATATGGATGATTTTACAGTTTATGGTAATTCATTTGAAAAGGCATTAGAAAATTTGGAAAAAGTTCTTATAAGATGTAAAGAAACAAACCTTTCATTAAGCCATGAAAAATGCTTTATGATGTTTACTGAAGGGATTGTTTTAGGACATCATATTTCAGGAGACAGGATTAAGGTTGATAGATCAAAAGTTGAAGTCATCTCCAAGTTGCCTATTCCAAATTGTCAAAGAGATGTTAGAAGTTTTCTAGGATTTACTGGTTACTATATAAGATTTATAGAAAACTTCACTAAAATAGCATCTCCACTCTTCAAATTGCTTACAAAAGACTGTGAATTTAAATGGGATCCTGATTGTCAATCAGCTTTTGAAACTTTGAAAATAAGAATATCTGAGGCACCTATCTTGAGAGGACCAAATTGGAAACTCCCTTTTCATATTTCTACGGATGCTTCAGATACAGCTCTAGGAGCTGTGTTGGGTCAAAAAGATTTAGTTCCTTATGCCATTTATTACACCAGTAAAAATTTGACTCCCACGGAGTTGAACTATACTGTGACTGAAAAAGAGTTTTTAGCTGTTGTTCATGCAATTAATAAGTTTAGACATTACATAACAGGCTATGAAACTTTTATTCATACTGACCATTCTGCAATTAGATATTTAATGAACAAACATGTTACTAATGGCAGAGTGACAAGATGGCTTTTACTTTTGCAAGAATTCAATATTACTGTGTTGGATAGACCAGGAAAACAAAATACAGTAGCTAATTTCTTGTCTAGGATTCAGAATACTAAAGAAGATTCTCCTGTAGAGGATAAGTTTCCTGATGAATACTTGTTTACAGTAACTATTAACACTCCTTGGTATGCAGATATTGCTAACTATTTGGTTACAGGGAAACTACCTTCACATTTATTTCCAAGTGAAAAACGAAAAATTATTCAGGAGAGTTCAAAATATTCATGGATTTCTAACGAATTGTTTAAAACAGGGCCAGATCTTGTGATCAGAAGATGTGTCGGGGAAGATGAAATGCCTGATATTCTTAAGGCATGTCATGATGAACCATGCGGCGGACACTTTGCAGACAAAAGGACGGCCTATAAAATCCTTTCTTTAGGATATTATTGGCCTTCTCTCTTCAAAGATGCAAAACAATATGTCAAAAGATGTGACAGCTGCCAAAGAGTAGGGAAACCTACCCTTTCAAATGAAATGCCATTGCAAACACAGGTACTCATTGAACCCTTTGAAAAGTGGGCTTTAGATTTCATTGGACCTATTAATCCACCATCCAAGCAAAAGAAGTATATATTGGTTTGTACTAATTATGTTACTAAATGGGTAGAAGCCAAAGCATTAGTATCTGCCACTGAAAATTCAGTTGTTCATTTTCTTTATGAGGATATTTTTACTCGCTTTGGTGTTCCAAGAGAAATTGTAACAGATCAGGGGAGCCAATTCACATCAAATTTGGTGGAGAAGTTGATGGAAGAATACAAAATCAAGCACAGAAGATCTACTCCTTACCATCCACAAGCAAATGGTCAAGTGGAGTCCACAAGCAAAGTTCTTGAAAGTATCATCACCAAAACTGTTCATCTACATAGAAGAGATTGGGCAGAAAGGCTTCCAGAAGCCTTGTGGGCCTATAGAACTACATGGAGGAATACAACAGGACATTCTCCCTATGAACTTGTTTATGGGAAAGAAGTCTTGCTCCCCATTGAGTTCCAAGTCAAGACCTTCAAGATAGCAGTTCGGTTGGGGATGGACTTATCAGAAGCCCAAAAGCATAGAATGGAGCAGTTGAATGAGCTAGATGAGATCAGACAAGAAGCAATTCTAAGAACTGATCTAGTTCAATATCAAAGAGCTAAATGGCATGAAAAATATATCAAAGAGAAGAAGTTTCAAGAAGGAGATTGGGCATTGCTATTTGACTCCAAGTTTAAAGATTTTCAAGGAAAATTTCAGACTCATTGGCTTGGGCCATATGATATTGACAAGATCTTTAGCAATGGAGCTGTAAGAATCAAGACCATTGATGAATTTCAAACTCCTCTTATTGTGAATGGCCATAGACTGAAAGTTTATCATAAGCCACTCTCAAAAGAGGATTTTGTCAAAATGTTTCAAGAAAGTTCTGCAATCAGGTTGGTACAGAAGAATTCTTCTTCTCCACCAACCTAGTTCTTTTGTTGTTTTCAGTTAAAAAATAAATAAATAAAAAATAAAAAAATAAAAATAAAAATAAAAATAATGGTATAAGCCTGAAAACCAATCATCGATTGGCAGTCTTATGCAGAAAATATAGGGTGAAAATCAGGAACACCTGACACTATATTTTCCAAAAAAAAAAATCTCTTTCATTTCACAAGCTTTGTCACCACCCACTCCATTTCATTCCACTTCATTCCATTTCATTTCATTTCATTTCACTTCATTCCACTTCATTTCATTCCATTCCATCAATAAAAATCTTTTTCATGACCATTTCCATCTGGTCATTTGTCATTTGATCATTTCCATTCATCCAAGTAATAGCTGTGTCAGTTTTCGCAGCTGACATCTGTTTCCGCAGCTGACTCCAGTTTCCGCAGCCAGAAGCAGATTCCGCAGCTACTACTCTGTTTTCAAAGAGAATGTACAGTCAGATGTTAATTCCATAATTATGAAATAAAATGCAGGTGAGAGGATCAATGGAGCATTCAAGACACCAATGGAGATCAATCAGTTGAAGACCAAGGGCAAAGGCAAAGATTCCAAAGGTATGAATAAAATTTATTTCAAATAGCATTGAAAAACACATTTTTATATAGTTTTGAACCATGAGCTCTATCCATTACGTGCAATGATTATATTGACAGTTCCGTAACCTTTCACGATCTCCATATTATCCTCTTGCATTCATTCACAAACGGTTTTATCATTGAAATTCCGATTTTCACTCATGTTCCAATATCCCACCGGAGATAATGAGACATATTTGATTTGACCAAGGACTCTTACAGCCGCATAAATTCATAACCGTTGATTGAAACGTGTTCATATTTATTACACAGCCACCAAAATTCAAAACGCTGCTGAATGTATTATACTTTGTTAATCTCTTTGTTGTGTCTCTGCCGTGTTTACGAAACCCCACTTTGCTCATTCTCACTCCCGGATATTTACCCACTGTCTCATTCCATTTCGTTCCTTTTGCTCATTCTCACTTCCAGATATCTACTCACAGTCTCACTCCATTCCGTTTATAGTGCTCATTCCCATTTTATGATACATCCCCACAGCCATTGTGCTCGTTCCTGTGCATTCAACCATTCTATTTCCATTTGAAACCCTCACGAAGGCAAATTTGTGAAGAACAGAAAAGTGAAATGGGTAAATTGCTAAGGGCAGAGCCGGAAGGACCGAAGTTTATAGAGGGATATCCGCAAGCAAAAGAGATATTGAAGAAAGCAAAATGGCTGCGTTTTATTCAGAAATTCAGAGGTTACCACAGAGAAGTTACGAAAGCATTTGCAAGGTCGTTTGATGGCTCAGAAGCATAAATTGGAGACCTCAAGTTTTCGGTCAATGAAGCATCAATAGCAACAGCCACAGAACTTCTTCAGGAGGGAGAACGTTGGTTCAAAAATAAAAGCATCGGTGATGAGGCATGGAGAACAATCCTACGAAATCAAGGTATGGACATAACTGTTTTTAAAAGAGGAATCCCTGTGCATGCAATAAAAGAAGAATGGGCCACTTTACTGCTAATTGTTCAGAAATTCATTACATGTGAAGGCCGTTTTGGGTCCATGTACATGTACCATACCAGGCTATTGATGAATTTTCTAGAAAACCAAACTCTCAATCTTCCATATTTTCTATTCAATAGCTTGAAGAAAATGGCTGTGACTGTTCAAAAACACTTAGGAGATGTAGAGCCCCATCTATATCACCACGACCTTATAAAAATTCTGATTGAAAAGGAGTTAAAGGAAAGAAAAGACACATGGGAACAATTTCTAGTTAGAAATTTCTTTGAGGAACCTCAGGAAATTCCTGAAGGTAGTTCAACAAGAAGGAGTAGAAGAAAAAGAATAAATGTTGAAACCCAAATTACTCCTACTCGGGAAATTCCTGCAGCTAGCACAGCAAGAAGAAGTAGGAGGAAAAGAATAATTGATGAAATCCAAAATACTCCTACTACTACTATGGAAAGAACTGATAGGGAAGAGAGACTGGTAAAAAGGAAGAAGAAGGAAATCAAGGGTAAGAAGCCAATAGCACCAAAAGAGAAAGAAACTATTGAGGCTGTACATAAAACTCCTTCTGAAGAAGAAGAAGATCATCAAATGCTATCTGAAAGATTAGTTTATCTTCAAAAACAGTCATCTATATCCAAGAAGGCAGAGAAAGGAAAACAAAAACAAAAGGGTAGTGTACCACAGCGTGTGAGGAGAAGCAGCAGACTTAAGGGAAAATTAAGAAAAACGCAAATTAAGGGTCCTCATTTCATTGATTTGGGAGAGGAGACATCTGAACGGTCCCCAACCGACCATAGTCCATCTCAGTCAGTTAGTGAACCTGGTTCATTTCATTCCCAATCAGACAATGAGCATACTCCATCCTATTCTCAGCAAAATATTGATGTAAGCCCTCCTCGGCCAGATTTTGAACATAACTCTCCTTCACAGCATTTTGGGGACAGCCCAATAAAAATCACACCTGAAATAGACCCCAAGCAGCAGGAAGTATATGACTATATAGAATCTTTGGAAAAGGCAGCCACAGGTCCAAGTACTTCTTCCATTCAGCCTCATACATTGCAGGATGATTTAGTTCAATCACTAAAACAGGAAATTTTTGAGCTGGAGCTTTTAAATAGGCACATCAAAAATGAAAATGAGACATTAAAAGAACAAGGCAAAATGGACAAGATCATCCATGATAATACTATGTTACATTTGGGAATATGGCAGAAGAAGAATAAGAAATTGAAAAGGAAATGCCAGAAATTGAGCAGAGCACTTGTAAATATCAAATTTAGGTGCTTAATGAAGAAACCCAGAATGTTGGTAGTACCAAGGAAGAAGAGGAGAGGATTGGATGTGCTGGATGAAGTATCAAGGCACATGAACTGAAGAAAGAGTATCAAAATTTTGGTTGCATGAGGACATGCAACACCTTCACAGTGGGGGTATGTTGAGTCCCAAATCTGCATCTTTTCCATACATTTTTCCATACCTTTTTCACTCACCTAAACCTCCCAAATTGTCAATATCATGTGCAAAAGAGCATCTAACATGGTTTTTAATTATATTTTTATGTTTGCTATTTGATCTAGATTTTGTTCATTCAGCTGCGGAATCTTGCCACTTTCCGCAGCTGCTGCAACTTTCCGCAGCTATTTTGTGAAACTCTATGCTATAGGTGTCTACAAGGAAAACGAGCCACATGGGCAGGTCAGGAATGACGTGGACATGGTTCGTGTCCTATTGGTTCAAGCAAACTCATCCAAAGAAGCCGCGGTCAAAGGCGTCCACATGGAAGTCAACCATGGAGTTTCATGTCGGCCGGACTCTGTTTCGTGTCACATGAAGATCCATACGGCCGTTTCTAAGCCTGCGGAGAATAAATCGACATCTGTACATGGTTCTAGAGTCGAATTCAAGCATCCACCTCTTGTAGATTTACTTTCCAACACGGCCATGCTCCTATATCCGTGGACGTAGTGGTCTACGTGCTCTCCACTAGCATGAACTTTAGGAAACAGTTATAGTTTGTTGTTATATATAATGCGTTTGCATACGCATATAAAGTTAGTCGATATTAGTGAATGTAGTCTCTGTTATCTTTTGATTAGTCTGCTCTGTAGTGATTACGCTGCACTTGTGCCGTAACATTACCATTCTGTAATGACTGCTTTTTAATATGAGAAGACTCTGTTTTTCAACTTAATTTGTATTTGAAGACCTTCGCCAAGGCTGGAGTAGAGGGCCCCTGCTCAGCTAAGGTTTTGTGCATTAGTGTATAATTTTAATTTCATTTCATTGTGTCATAATCCATTCATATGTTCATATATTGTATTTGTTTCATTTCTGTTTATAAACTTCCATAATTTCCATTTCATTTCTGTCTTTTATGTTTTATGTTGATAATCACTGATCAGTGTTCTTGTTTCAGGTTATAAATAGGCAGCCCGGGCATTTTCATAGCTTTTTGACTAGTGACATGGAACTAACATTGTTCTGCTGCTAATTTGATTTTCATAGCTTTTGTTTAATTTCAGTATTGCTTATCTATTTCAATAGTTAAATTTAGATATACTAATCTGCTCATAGCATCTTCAGTTGCCTCCGAAAGCCACAGCTGGACTGATGGTGAGGGATTGTATTATGAAATGTGTAGTTTAGTATTAGTTTCTTTTCTGCAAATTTAGATATATTAAGCTACTCATAGCATCTTCAGTTGCCTCCGAAAGCCACAGCTGGACTGATGGTGAGGGATTGCATTATGAAATGTGTAGTTTAATATTAGTTTCTTTTCTGCAAATTTAGATATATTAAATCATGCATGACATCTTCGGTTTCCTCCGAAAGCCACAGCTGGACTGATGGTGAGGGATTGAATCATGAGTGTATGGTTTAGTATTAGTTTATTTTCTGCAAATTAAATATCAGTTACTCAAATTGTTTATGATTACTTCCGAAAATCATAGCTGGACTAATGATGAAGGATCAGAAGATAAATTGATGTAATCTGATTTAGATTTATTTTGTCGCAATTTTGAATTTCCTTAAGCATAGTTTCTTTTATGTTTAGTTGGCAGCAATAATAGTTTAGTTTTCATGCTCAATAGTTCATTGTTTTGATTTATTATATTAGCAGCACCTTTTCATTTCAGCAGCACATTTTCATTTCCTTTCAAGTCTTATCATTGTAAATATCAAAATTGCTTTTTAAAGTTTCAAGTTGGTAAATCATTATAGGGGATATCACTTCCTTGAACAAACATAACCAAACTTGTTTTCATCTTAGAGCTCATTTCATGAAAACCAAAAACGACAAAAAGTTAAGAAATAGGTTATCTTGCACATATAGTGCGTCGCACTTCATCAGCT
>CM076581.1:1711616066-1711757569 GCA_034641835.2 Pinus albicaulis
CATAGCATCTTCGGTTGCCTCAGCCACAATTTGGATGATGGTGAGGGATTGTATTATGAAATGTGTAGTTTAGTATTAGTTTCTTTTTTACGCAGATTTAGATATACTAAGGCTGCTCATAGCATCTTCGATTTACTCAGAAAGCCACAGAGTGGAGTGATGGTGAGGATTGTATTATGAAATGTGTAGTTTAGTATTAGTTTCTTTCTGCAAATTTAGATATATTAAATCATGCAACATATGAGTTTCCTCACGAGAAGCCCACAATTTGGGTGATGGTGAGGGATTGAATCATGTGTGAATGGTTTAGTATTATTAGTTTACTTTACGCAAATTAAATATCAGTTACTCAAATTGTTTATGATTACTTCCGAAAATCATAGCTGGACTAATGATGAAGGATCAGAGATAAATTGATGTAATCTGATTTAGATTTATTTGGTTGCAATTTTGAATTTCCTTAAGCATAGTTTCTTTTGTGTTTAGTTAGCAACAAGAATAGTTTGGTTTTTATGCTCACTAGTTCACTGTGTTGATTTATTAGACTAGCAGCACCTTTTCATTTCAACAGCACATTTTCATTTCCTTTCAAGTCTTGTCATTGTAAATTTCAAATTTCTTTTTAAAAGTTTCAAGTTGGTAAAATTTCAAGTTGGTAAATCATTATAGGGGATATCACTTCCTTGAACAAACATAACCAAACTTGTTTTCATCTTAGAATTTCCATTTCACCTTAGAAAAACCAAAAAACGACAAAAAGTTAAGAAATAGGTTATCTTGCACATATAGTGCGTCGCACTTCATCAGCTTACGATTCCCGGATTGACAAATTAAATGCAGCAATTTAGGACACACTAAATTGACCAAACAGTATGTTCCACTTGCGGAATGTTCCACATCAACATGACACTCGTGGCATGAAAAGCGTTGGAATATAAAGTGCTGATATAAAAATGAAAAATGTAGTTACACAAATACAGAAGTTACGCAGTAGCCATAAACAGAAAGGCATACAGAGAAGAGAAATGGACAAAGACACAGTCAGAGAAAAGACAAATGCGCAGCAAGCCAAGAGACAGAATGAGTGAGATGGAGTTTTCATTATATGTGATGTAAATATTGTAATTGAATTTTTTATTGTTTGTGATGCATTGGCAAGTCTCCGGAAGTAAAGAAAATCCCACTTTTAGATTAAAATAAGCACCTACCGTTATATTTTCTGAATGAGCGAATAAAAGAGATGAGAAGGCATAAGGCAAAGAGACATGGTTTTCCATTTCGAATTCCTAGTAGAATACAAACAGCCATGAAGCTATTTTGTATAAAATAGGGTAATATCCAAGGGGAGAAGGTTGATGAAAACAGAGTGAGAGAAGAAGAGTGTGCAGCAGAATTGAAGAGAATTGAAGAAAATAAGAAAGCTGCAAGAGGTGAGAGAGAGTGAGGAGTTAGAGGAAGTAATAGAGTCAGGCGGAGAAAAAGATAAGAAGAAGGAGGAAGCGAGACATGGGACCCCTATACGAGAGAAGTTAGAGAAATAGAGAATGCATAAATAAGCAGTGAAAGAGGAGAAGAAGAGAGGCGAGAGCGGAGAAGAAGATGGTGATATAGAATCCACGAAGATACGAGATATGATATAAGGAATGAAGACTGATGCACGGTAGTGAAGATGATACAGAACAGAGCTGATATCCAAGGTAAATCAGCAAGTGTTTTTCTTTTGAAAGAATAAGGAAGTTGGAACTTCCCTATCAAGTTGTAGCTTGATAGATGTCAGTTGTAGCTGACTGAGGTAGGAGCCTCCTGTAGGTTGGTGCCTGCAGAAAATAGATGGGATTTGGTGCTTCCACATCAAGTTGTAGCTTGATAAAATGTCAGTTGTAGCTGACTGAGGTAGGAGCCTCCTGTAGGTTGGTGCCTGCAGAAAATAGATGGGAGTTGGTGCTTCCACATCAAGTTGTAGCTTGATAAAATGTCAGTTGTAGCTGACTGAGGTTGGAGCCTCCTGTAGGTTGGTGCCTGTAGAAAATTGATGGGAGTTGGAGCTTCCTTGCAAGTTGTAGCTTGAAGAATTGAGGATAGAGCCTCCTGTAGGTTGGTGCCTGCAGAAAACAGTGGTGAGAGGGAGTTGGAGCTTGCCTTTGCATCACAACAATAATAAGATGTGGTTTTCTCCCTTTATGGGTTTCCACTTATATCTGGTGTCTCTATGCATGATGTTTATGTGTTGATCTGGTTTATATCATCTGCTTAATAATTGTTGCTCTCATATTAAGTCTACTGTTACATTATATTAATGCTTGTTGCTCACATTCTAAGATTACTCACATGTTAAGTTGAACATGAAATGAAGGTGTAAACAAGTGTTAATGAAAAAGTTTTAAAAATTCCATGAATGTGTTAAACTGATTCACCCCCCCCCCCCCTCTCAGTTTAACTAAGGGTTCAACAATTGGTATCAAAGCTGGTTCCTTTGGAGTAAGCTTAATAGCTTGAAGGAGATCTGGTTGAGTCATGGACTATCAAAATGCACCTGTGTTAAATACAACAAACTTTCCTGAATGGAGAGATAAGGTTAAAACAGGTTTAATGGCCTATGAACCTGAGGTATGGAAGCTTGTGTGTGATGGTTACTGCAAAGACTCACCCACTGTGAAAGAACAACAGAGGAATTCCAAGGCAAAATGTGTGATATATAACAATCTTCATAACAAGGATCTTGAGTTAATAATGGATTTAACTTCAGCAAAAGAAATCTGGGATAGACTGCATTTCATGCATGGAGTAGACACTGAGGATTGCATTGTCAAGAAGGAGAAGAGAATTAAGAAAAGGAAAAATTTAGGTCAAAAGGAAATTATTCAATCTAATGAGGTACCTGCTAGTGTGAATGGTAGTGCGAACCATGAAGAAATTGTAGCTGAAGAAAAAGCCAAACTTGACACAGCCTTGACTGAAATAGGAAGATTGAAGCATGAAAACAAAGATCTTAAGACATTGGTGCAAATTTGTGATGAGAAAGAGTATGAAGATAAGAAAGAGATAGTTAGCCTGAAGACTCAACTTGAAGAAGCACGGAAAGTAGAAGATACTCTACTGCAACAAATGAGAGAGAAAAACCTGGAATGTGAAAAATTGGAAGAAGAAGTTGTGAGCCTGAGAAAGAAATTAGAAAAGGCCCAAAGAGATTTATTAATGAATACTCCTCAAATGAAAAGCTCTGAATAGTTGGACCAGATTCTAAAGGCTCAAAGGTCACCTCTCATAAAGGTTGGGATAGGATATGAAGGTGAAACCAGTAAGTCCAAGGATGAAGATAAAAGGAAAATCATTTTTGTAAAAGCTGTAAAGAACAATGAAGCAGCCCAGCAAATTCCACCAGAAGCAGAAACCAGCAAGAACAGGATTTGTGAAGAAACAAATAGAATCAAGCAGCAACATGGTAGGACAGTGAATGAAAGGATGAAACAATCAGCCACTAAAGGCTCATATGCTCCTAAAGATGAAGTGAATAAATTTGGAAGTTGTCAAAGGAGGTTCTTTCCTCCTATGAAAAATAGCACATGTTTCTCTTGTCATAAACCAGGACATAATACAGCACAATGTAAGAGAAGGCCTATCAACTCCAACCAGCAAAAGATGCAGCAAAAGAGAAGAACCCCTCAAGCAGGCAAATGGAAAGAACAATCTTCCACCAGGTACACAAATCATTTCCATGGCTACTGTTATGCATGCAATAATTTTGGATATAAATATATTGAATGTAAAATGTATTCAAGAAGGGGAACAAATTATTATACATCAACTCAGATGGACTTTGACAAAATAAGATGTTATGTATGCCTCAAGCTTGGCCACAAAGAAAAGGGCTGTAAACTACCATATATACTAACGAACTCTAGACAGATGATGGAAACAAAGCAAATCAAACAAAACTATGAATTTAAAAGAAGTGAAGACATTATGAAGAACCCCAATAAAGTATGGAAAGAAAAGAGAAAGGGGGAGCCTTTCATCTCTATAACATAATGAATATATCATAGTCTCAGGGGGAGCTGCTCTAGGAAGCAAAGCAAAAATCCATCCAATAATAAATATGAAGCAACATCCTAGGGGAGAGCAGTTCATAAATAGTCCCCATGAAAGTAGTTTAAGAAAGAGCTCCATGGAATGAGGACAGCTATAAGATTAGGAATGCACAGGACAATTACTCTGACATAGAACTAGAGAGGAAGAAGATCATCTAAAGTATTAATTAGCTGACACATTGATGGAAGAGGAGAAGACAACAAGAAGCCATGATGATAGAGGAAAAATCAGCCATGAGCATGTAAGTTAAGAAGACACCAGCACATAAGTGATGATCACACTGTACATCATTCAGCCAGAATGAACAAGTGAACCACTTTAACAAGAATGAGTAAGAAAAGATTCTATTATCTTGAAGTCAGTACATCATTGATCTATAAAAGGTCCCCTTGGAGGAATGAAGTCAAATATGTGACAAATATCTAAGTGATCTACTCATGAAGATTCCAAGCAAAGAAATTGAGGATGTCTTCCTGGATTTCATTATGTTAAAACAGTTGAATTGTATGTAAAGCAACAATGATTCTAGAGTAGTTCTAGAAAAGAAAATGCAGTGACATTCCTTGAACAAAATGGCAGTATAAGAAAATGGTCAATAATGATAAGATCAGTTTTAGGATATTGATGATTGTTGGTGTGAACAGTGGAAAGCTAAATAGTAGAATTTATGAAGGATGTCTTAATTATGGGTTCATGTGCAAGCTAAAGTGAAATCTCTGCATATTTTATCAACGTAATATCATTTGGTACTTGGAGCAGGCAACTTGTCTATCAACAAAATTTCAAGTGTTATCATGGAGCAGCGATAAGGTACAGGCCCTCAGGATCAAAGTTTATGACAAGAGTACATCCAGCAAAAAGGGGTCAATAAAAGGGCTAAAGGATCAGTATTGTGTTTTTGAAACATTAAATTGAGTATTGAAGTAGTATATTTTTCTATATACTTGCATGCATTCCTGAAGTCAGTACATATCTATCAGGCCTCTCTCCTGAAATCATTCACAACATCATGTGAAGTCTGTTTACTGAGTTTTCAATTAAACATCTTGATTATGCTTTCGTGGAAGTTCATTCTGATAGAACAGTTGAAGTATCAAAAGTATGAAGGACTAATTGGGTCAGTTGAAGCTCAAAACTCTGTCTTTTAATCATCAAGAACATACTTCAACAGAAATGATTTGCTGACATCTCACCATTGAAAAGAGGTTGATCACTGACATACATACCCCCTTATGTCATAAATAAAAGTGCTTAGTTGATAAGTAAGACTAACCAATACATTGAATGCATCCTACCTCAAGGTTTTGTTGTGAAAGTACATTATGCAAGCAGTAAAGGCATTTGATCTCTTAGATCAAATTTTGGTTAAATCATTGATCACATCTATAACAAGAACCTTCAACTATTAAGGATAATATCAACATCCTAGCTCATATCATCACCAACAGGCAGGAAAGGTGTACGACAACAATAAAGGATATATTGGCATCATTATCATAATTGAACAGATGTGGGACTGCAGATGAGTATTGCAGGAAAAGACATATTCCATCTACAATCTTCTTCAACAGAAATATATTAACTCACTACATCAGATATAGACTGAAGTATATTCAAAGCAAGCCTGATATGTCACTTGGAGCATTCACAATCTTTAAGTCTTGATCCAATAATGCATCTCTTATTATACAAGTCTGATTATATATACCTGTCATCACTTACTCTCTATACAAGTTCAAGGAGTCTATGCTTTGGAATGATATCGACTTATAGTGTATAGTCAAGTTCAATAATACTCAAAGTGTTCTCTCAACTAGTCTTGGACATCAGTCTGGACCAGCATAGTATAAAGTCAAAAGAAGAAGGCCTTAACACATATCAGAGAGAGGAATTGTAAATATATAATCTGCCTTGAGAAATGTTCAACCCTTTTCCATTTATGTCAAAGGGGGAGGAAAAGAAAATAACAGAAGATAGGGTCTTCTAAAAGAAGCCAGACAGAGAAAGACTTGGAGGAAGCATTGAATTATTGGTGGATGTGTTGCCATCAATGCCAAAGGGGGAGACTGTTGGAAATGTTGTCATTGATGGCAAAATAGCACAAAGCAGAAGCACCTGAACCAACAATAAGGCAAAGGAGATGATAAAGGAGGAGCACCTGAAACATTAGCCAAGGAGCAGAAGAAGCAAGAGAGGTAGCAGAAGCAGCAAAGAGAAGAAGCAGGGCAGCAAAGAGAAGCAGAGACAGGGCCATTTTGAAGAAGCAAGGAGCAGCATTAGACAAGAAGAAGAGAAAGAAACAGAGAGACAACAGAAGCAGCAAAGAAACCAGCAATAGAGTGAGGCAGTAGAGAGGTAGCAGAGGCAACAAAACGCTAAGTAAGGAGTAGCATCAGTCAAGGAATAGAGGAAGAAAATGTCGAACAAGATTGAATATGATGTGCATTAATTGTAATATCAATCAGCAGGGAATAAGCATAGTGAAGGCAATGGAGGTAGCAAAGACAGAGACAGGTCGAGCAGTAGAAGCAGGTAAGGAAAAGGCAGAGGGAAGAACCATTATCGGAAGGCAGAAGCAGGTAAGGAAAAGGCACAGCGAAGAACCGTTATTGGAAGGCAGAGGCAGAAGCAGAGCAGCAGAAAAAGTATAGACATAGGCAGAGTGAAACGGTCGAGCAGTGGAGACAGAGGCAGCGAATATCGAAGCAGTGAAGTGGTCGAGAGGCAGAGGAGTTAGCACAACATAGGCAGAGGCGTTAGCACAGCAGAGGCACATAAATTCTGGGAATCGCTTAACCGCAGGCGGAAGGATACATAAAATAAATTCCGAGAATCACCTCCTCCACTGGAAGATACACTTAAGGTTGGAGCGACAATGTAATGCATATATATATATATATAGACAAACCTTATTTCGGGAATCGTATACTCCAGCGGCAAAGTATTGCGCTTTATATTCAAAGGACCAAAACATATCTATATCTATATCTATATCTATATATATATATATATATATATATATATGTATAGCCATATGCAGCGCGAGATCCAAAGAAACATAGTAATATAAGGTGGGACCCTTCGCAATTGCAACTATCGCAATATCACAACATCGCACCATCGCAACATCGCAACATCGCACCATCGCAACATCGCAAAATCAAAATATCGCACCATCGCAACATCGCACATCGCAAATGTTACATTGCGTGATTTTTGTTTGATCTGCCAATTGCCATTGCGACGTCTTGTCCGCCGTCAGATGTGGGGCTGACCCTTTCATATATTAGAGGTTGTGATTCGATTTATTGGATTGTAATATAAGACCAAAGGCTTAAGGTGGAGGGCGATTGTTTATATAAAATGATTGTTGTTAGATATATAAAACATGGTTGCGGTTGTATTAAAATATGCCGCGTGGGCTGTGGACCCACAGGCCTCAGCTCAAGGTGGAGGGCGATTCTTTGTTTAATACAATTGTGATGTATGTATGTTCTGCTTGCGGAATTTTCCACATCAACAAGACACTCGTGGCATGAAAAGCATTGGAATATGGCCCAGAATTACAGTCAATAGACTCATTTATATATAAAGCGCTGATATAAAAATGAAAAATGCAGTTACACAAATACAGAAGTTACGCAGCAGCCATAAGCAGAAAGGCATACAGAGAAGAGAAAGGGACAAAGACATAGTCAGAGAAAATACAAATGCGCAACAAGCCAAGAGACAGAATGAGTGAGCTGGAGTTTTCATTATATGTGAATGTAAATATTGTAATTGAATTTTTATTGTTTGTGATGCATTGGCAAGTCACCGGAAGAGAGCAAATATCCCACAGTAATATTAAAATAATCACCTACAATTACATTTTTCTGAGTGAGCTGAAAAGAGATGAGAAGACAAAAGGAAAAGAGACATGACTGTCCATTTCGAATTCCCAGGAGAATACAAACAGCCATGAAGCAATTTTGTATAAAACAGGGTAATATCCAAGGGGATAAGGTTGACGAAAAAGAGTGAAAGAAGAAGAGAGTGTGCAGCAGAATTAAAGGAAGTTGAAGAAAATAAGAAAGCTGCAAGAGGTTAGAGAGTGTGAGGATGGAGAATGTGGAATTGAGGCAGAAAAGATAAGAAGAAGGAGGAGCATACCGAGATGCAGAGAAGTTAGAGAATGCAGAAATAAAGAAGTGAAGAGGAGAAGAAGAAGGAGTAGAGCAGAGAAGAAGATGGAGCTGATATAGAATCCAAGAAGATGCAGATATGGTATAAGGTATATATGAATAATGATGCACAGCAGTGAATATGATATAGAATAGAGCTGATATTCAAGGTAAATCAGCAAGTGTTTTCCTTTTGAAAGAGTAAGGAAGTTGGAGCTTCCCTATCAAGTTGTAGCTTGATAGATGTCAGTTGTAGCTGACTAAGGTTGGAGCCTCCTGTAGGTTGATGCTTGCAGAAAACAGATGGGAGTTGGTGCTTCCACTTCAAGTTGTAGATTGATAAAATGTCAGTTTTAGCTGACTGAGGTTGGAGCCTCCTGTAGGTTGGTGCCTGCAGAAAATAGATGGGAGTTGGTGCTTCCACATCAAGTTGTTGCTTGATAAAATTTCAGTTGTAGTTGACTAAGGTTGGAGCCTCCTGTAGGTTGGTGCCTGCAGAAAATTGATGGGAGTTGGAGCTTCCTTGCAAGTTGTAGCTTGCAGAATTGAGGTAGGAGCCTCCTGTAGGTTGGTGCCTACAGAAAATCAGTGGTGAGAGAGAGTTGGAGCTTGCCTTTGCATCACAACAATAATGAGATGTGGTTTTCTCCCTTTATGGGTTTCCACTTATATCTAGTGTTTTTATGCATGATGTTTATGTGTTGATATGGTTTATCTAATCTGCTTAATACTTGCTGCTGTCATATTAAGTATGCTATTACATTATATTAATGCTTACTGCTCACATTCTAAGATTACTCACATGTTAAGTTGAACATGACATAAACGTGTAAACAAGTGTTAATGAAAAAGTTTTAAAAAATCCATGAATGTGTAAACTGATTCACCCCCCCCCCCCCCACCTCTCAGTTTAACTAAGGGTTCAACAATTGGTATCAGAGAAGGTTCCTTTGGTGTAAGCTTAATAGCTTGAAGGAGATCTGGTTAAGTCATGGACTATCAAAATGCACCTGTGTTAAATACAACAAACTTTCCTGAATGGAGACATAAGGTTAAAACAGTTTTAATGGCCTATGAACCTGAGGTATGGAAGCTTGTATGTGATGGTTACTGTAAAGACTCACCCACTATGAAAGAACAACAGAGGAACGCCAAGGCAAAATGTGTGATATATAACAATCTTCATAACAAGGATCTTGAGTTAATAATGGATTTAACTTCAGCAAAAGAAATCTGGGATAGCCTGCATTTCATGCATGGAGTAGACACTAAGGATTGCATTGTCAAGAAGGAGAAGAGAATTAAGAAAAGGAAAAATTCAGGTCAAAAGGAAATTATTCAATCTAATGAGGTACCTGCTAGTGTGAATGGTAATGCGAACCATGAAGAAATTGTAGCTGAAGAAAAAGCCAAACTTGACACAGCCTTGACTGAAATAGGAAGATTGAAGCATGAAAACAAAGACCTTAAGACATTGGTGCAAATTTGTGATGAGAAAGAGTATGAAGATAAGAAAGATATTGTTAGCCTGAAGACTCAACTTGAAGAAGCACGGAAAGTAGAAGATACTCTACTGCAACAAATGAGAGAGAAAAACCTAGAATGTGAAAAATTGGAAGAAGAAGTAGTGAGCCTGAGAAAGAAATTAGAAAAGGCCCAAAGAGATTTATTAATGAATACTCCTCAAATGAAAAGCTCTGAACAGTTGGACCAAATTCTAAAGGCTCAAAGGTCACCTCTCATAAAGGTTGGGATAGAATATGAAGGTGAAACCAGTAAGTCCAAGGATGAAGATAAAAGGAAAATCATTTTTGTAAAAGACGCAGAACTAATTGACGGCCAGCCAAATTCACAGTAAAAACCTTGTAAAACGAGGATTTGTGAAAACAAATAGAATCAAACGTGATTTTGGTAGGACGATGAATGAAAATGTGAAAGGATGAAACAATCGGCCACTAAAGGCTCATATGCTCCTAAAGATGAAGTGAATAAATTTGGAAGTTGTCAAAGGAGGTTCTTTCCTCCTATGAAAAATAGCACATGTTTCTCTTGTCATAAACCAGGACATAATACAGCACAATGTAAGAGAAGTGTTGGGAAAAATACTGAGAGGGGGGGGGGGGGTGAATCAGTATTTAGGGAAAACTGAAAATTTTTACTTTTTCATGCTCTAAAACCCATACGCTACTTTGCTAAAGCCAACTAGCGTATACACGCGGATATCCTTCATAAAACTCGCGTATACACAGAGATCTAATTATGCCATTATTTCTTCACTTATATCATTCCATCATTCATTCATTAGATGTTCTATAAACAGTAAACATGTGCAGTAAGAACAGAATAAACCATCACACAAAGCATCACACATGAACACCAGGATTTTTAGGTGGAAACCCGAGTCGGGAGAAAACCACCGCTGCAGTTGCTCAGTCTTCAATATTTTATTATAGAGAAAACATCTTACAACATATGTGCTGGCGCAGACTTGACCAGCACGCAGGCACCCACCTGCGCTCGTTTACCAGCCTCTCTGGAAGGAGACTCAGAATCCACAGCTCGTTTACACCGGCCTCTCTGGAAGGAGCTACGACCCCCGTCCTGGGTCCCCGACCTCACACGGAAGGGAGCAAGCGACCCACGGCAGAGAAAATGTCGTCGCCACCACCTTGGACCACGTTTCATAAATTTTCACACTGGATCCAACAACACAGTCTTCAGCAAACCCTAGTTTGCATACGCGCTTTCCTTTAACTGATGTCGCGTATATACGCGCTTACGTTCACAGAAACCAGCGTATACTTCAGTATAAATTTCATTGCGCATACGTGCTTTATCTTCAGCGAAGCCGCGTATATACGTGCTTCCTCTTCGGCGAAGTAGCGTATAGATCTTCAACCATCATAGAGCAACATACTTCTTCAGACATCGTATTATCTGGGCCCGTATTTACCCTTTTACGATATGTTCGCCTCATTTCAGATCTAAGCCTTCCATAAACAGATCTAGTAGATACAAGTGCATTTCAGATCTAGAAATCCCGCTTCATCATTTCTTCATAGGTGCATCATAGATTCAGATCTATCATCAAGTGTAACCCTTTCCATTCAGATCTAATTCAGAGAGAAGTATTCATTCAATCTCAGACATCTTGCACCCACACTCATGATTTTCACAATGAAATTCTTCTCCTTATATAGGTTATCCCTTTTTCAATACCATGAGCCCCTTTTTCAATACCATGAGCCAAACCAATACCATGAGCCCAAAACTACATTAGACGGGGTCAATTAGGCGGATCATTACCCAATACAATGGGTCAATACCATGGTGATTACCCCTGGTTTTGCACTTTTAGAGCACTTTAGCCCATACGCGACTTGGCACGTTCTTTTCCGCGTGCATACGCGATTTCCCCTAGACATATCCGCGTATTCCTTGAAACATACTCTTTTCATCATAGATTTAGTACATGCTGAGTTCCTTTCTTCACTGCCTTCTGTACACACTGTAGATACATCATATTTAGCTCATCAAGAACATATTCTATCAAGCACAACTTCATCAAGTAAGTTGTCATCATCTTCATCAAATGGGTTGCCTTTCAGGGACAACACTCAACATCATAATATCAACAAGCATCATATCACATCAGATTTACATCATTTACCAAGTTCATCAAGACAAGAATAACTTCATCAGGTGGATTGCCATCAAGGACAACACTTGTCAACAGTCGCATGTCTTTATCTTCATTCAGTGGGTTGCCATCAAGGACAACACTCTGCATCATATTTCCAACAATCTCCCCCTTTGGACTTGATGGCAACCACGATGGTGTTTGGTTATCACAACAGATAAGTACATTGACACCATGTCACTCTCCCAATTCTTTGACACCATTATCTGCATTCAAACACCATGTCACTCTCCCCCTTTGACATCAAGGGCAAAGGGCGGATCAAAACCAGTGGATCAAAACCAACACACTCTCCCCCTTTGACATCAAGGGCAACGGGCGGATCAAAACCAGCGGATCAAAACCAACACACTCTCCCCCTTTGACATCAAGGGAAACAGGCGGGATCAAAACCAACATACTCACCCCCTTTTCTTCTCATGTAGAAGAAGCGTTCTGCAGATCTGATGTATACTGAAGTGACCAAGCTCCCCTTGAGTTCATGCTGAATCTTCAAACATATTTTTCAATGAAGTACATGACTCTATGAACTTCCTATCACCAAAAGACTCAAAATTACATCAAATATCCAACCAAGTGGATTTACATATAAGACTCAAGTACCCATCCAAGTGGGTTTACATATTTCAACTCAGCTACCCAACTAATTGGGTTTACAAAATTTGACTCAGCTACCCAACCAAGTGGGTTTACAAATTAGACAAGTCCTTACATGACTGAATATTACAATTTTACATCATGGGTCTCAACATGACCTTTTCATCAAACTACAAATATAACTTTAAGACCAACACCAGAAATTCCTCAAGAAAGAGAACATATTTCAGAACCATCATAATTCCAAAAATGCATTATACTCAGCAATGCTAAAGCTCCCCCTGAATCTGTGCATCCACGCATCCTTTTCATATGACTAAGGCTCTCCCTTAGTTTGTGCATCCTGAACACTTTCACCAACAAATCATCAAGGCATCTTTATCAAAACATGAGAAAAGAATTATAAGAACTGGAACACCACCAGATATACCAAATAGTATCAGAGATACCAAACAACACTGCAACTGTGCTGAAGAGAGCTGACTCCAAACTGAAAAATGTCAGCAATCAGACATACGCGGTTTTCTGTGCATGAACTCGCGTATATACGCGACTGTGTTTCCGAAAACCCGCGTATACAATACCATCTTCTACATTTTAACCAAAACTGATCATTTGTGAGTCAGAGACAATGTTCAACAACTTTCTGAGATATTTGAATAGTTTTCTGGAATACAGATAGATAAAACAATGTAGTTGTATCTTCAAGCATCATCCAATGGTTGTAGCATAAGCATATTAGTATCCAAGTCTTCAAATTCTTTGCAGCATCAATACATTCTTTCCATACCAGAACAGCATCTTCACATAAGTGTCAAGCAATCATCCATGTGGTCCAACATCACCATGATATTTAAGATTTAACATGAAGTACCATATGTAGGCAAAAGATCTTAACCATAGTAACAAGCTCTGCATGAACTAGACTTCCAATTTCATCCAACAGATAAACTTCAGCAAGCAGTTAAACACAGCTCATTCAACGTCTCATCATCAAAAACCATGTACCAAGCCATCATCATTTGAGCATGAGTATCACAATAACCAAAGAATAAGCAGTCATATTGCCAACAATACAATCATTAGTGTTCAACCTGCTGCTCCCCCTGAACCAATGCTCTTCCTTAACTCGTGTAACCTGAAAACCTTCATTAGCAAAAATCTCTATATGATCTGTCCTTATCTCTGAATTACAAGACTTACATTTCAGCACCGAATGCTCTTCATCAAAAAGCAAACATGACTCATCCATAATCTTCTACATAAGAAACCAAATATCATATCATCATTAGAACTGAGAAGTTAGGCTTGTACTGCGTTAATAATACAGTTATTAACAATCAGACTGTTACTCCCCCTGAGCCTCTGCTCCAGATCTTCAGCTATCATACCAATTCTCTTATCATAAATGCATACGCTACTGTGTCTGCTTAGACTCGCGTGTATACGCGACTTTTGTGAATAGAACCCGCGTATGGAAAGTGAAATATAGAAAATTTCACACCTTCATCTCCTCCTGCAATTTTACCTTCTGTTCCTGTCTTTTCTTCACACCAGATGCACTGTCAGAAATAACCAGAATAATTAAATCAACCATGAGAGACATCATACATTGCTCCCCCTGTGATGATACATTACTAAATCTCATAATGTATCCCACATCATTCCTGCAGTCAATCAAAGAAGTAAGCTTCAGAAGCGGATGACTGCAGTAGGGTCTGAATTCCCTACGTTTCTGATCGGTCCTCCTTCTTTTTCCAAATTTGCTTGAGCTTTCCAACTGTGTGCTGAAAATTGTCCACTTTCCCAGATCTGTTCATCCTGCATTTTTTTTCTACATGTCCATATTTGTTACAAGAATAACATCTCATGTGTCCAGAGAAATAAGCATAAGAATCATAATGAGTATTTCTAATCTTACTCCTTTTGCAATCAACTGCTTTATGTCCATACATGTTACATGAGAAACAATATCCCCTGAAGAAACTAGAGTACCTTTCTGAGTAGAACCTATTTGTTTGTGGCTGAAATGATCTGCTCCTGCAATTTGCTGCAACATGCCCATAATTATGACATTTAAAACATTCAACGTTCTTGAATGAATTCCTTTGAGAATTCATGATTGTTGGTTGATCTTTTGACTCTTTCAACACTTCAGGTTTTGCATTGACATTCTCTGAATTTTTGGCACTTCCTTGTGAGCTAGATTCTCCTTTAACAGTTTCATGGAAACCAAGACCAATTTTGATAGCAGGAGACCTTTGATTACTCAGAATATTGTCCAAAATATTAGTACTATCTTGAAATCTCAAAAGTTTAACCTTTTCTTCTAATTTACCTTTGAGAATGTTTACCTCAACCTCCAAGGCTTGACATTGCTTTGTCATGCTTTCTTCATTCCTTCTTCCATCTTCTACTTGGTCCTTTAGATTTAGAATCTCTTCTTTCAACCAATTTTCGTTTTCTTCACATGTTTGTTCCAGCTCTTCATTCTTCTTCTTTGATGCTTCGAGATTTTCTTTCAGAGAGATGATTTCTGCTTCAAGTCCTTCATTCTTCTTATTTGATATTTCTGGATCCCTTTTGAGAGAAATGATTTTATCCTCAAGTTCTTCATTCTTCTTGTTCGAGTCTTCCAGATCTTCTTTGAGAGAGACGATTTCTGCTTCAAGTCTTGCATTCTTCTTGTTTGATTCTTCAAGATCTGCATTTAGATCGTTGACTTCTACTTCTAGTCTTTTAATTCGAGCAGATGCATAAGCATGAAACCTTTGGTACTTGTCTGTCTGTCCATTCAGTATTTCCATTTGTTCTTCCATTTGAGAGATCATCTCTTTGTACATAGCTTCACTTTTATTAAATGATCTTTGTTGTTCTTCAATTTTCTTGATAGCTTCCTTTAGATCCAAAACTTTACTTTGACTATCTTCACCATTGCATGTACAGGAAAGTGCATCACAAGAACAACAATCAATACCTGTTTCATCTTCTTCATTTTCTGTTGCACATGTTTTCTAAGATATCTCCTTTTCAGTAGCCTTCTTCTTTTGCTTCCTTCCCATTGCGACGGATCTCCTTCAAGAGATCAAGCTTTTGCAGAAGAACCTGCTCTGATACCAATTGTTGGGAAAAATAATGAGAGGGGGGGGGGGTGAATCAGTATTTACTGCATAATCAAATCTTTTTACTTTTTCATTCCTTAAAACCCATACGCTACTTTGCTAAAGCCAACTAGCGTATACACACAGATAACCTTCATAAAACTCCTGTATACACAGAGATCTAATTATGCCATTAATTCTTCACTTATATCATTCCATCATTCATTCATTAGATGTTCAATAAACAGTAAACATGTACAGTAAGAACAGAGTAAGTCATCACACATAAGCAACACACATGAACACCAGGATTTTAGGTGGAAACCCAAGTCGGGAGAAAACCACCGCTGTCGTTGTCTCGGCCTTCAATATTTTATTATAGAGAAAACATCTTACAACATATGTGCTGGCGCAGCCTCCTACCAGCACGCAGGCTCCCACCTGCGCTCGTTTACCAGCCTCTCCTGGAAGGGACCTCCAGGCCCCACGACTTGTTTGACCTCTCTGGAAGGGCTACGACCCCGATCTCGTTTACTGACCTCACACGGAAGAGCTGACCCCATTTGAAGGATACGACCCTCGGCACCACCTTGGACCACGTTTCCATCAATTTCTACTTTGGATCCAACAACACGAGTCTTCAACAGGCCTAGTTTGCATACGCGCTTTCCTTTCTCTGAAGTCGTGTATATACGCGCTTCCTTCCATGTAAACCGGCGTATACTTCAGTACAAATTATAAAGCTAATTTTATTGCGCATACACGCTTTCTCTTCAGCGAAGCCGCGTATATACGCGCTTCCTCTTCGGAGAAGTAGCGTATAGATCTTCAACCATCATAGAGCATCATACTTCTTCAGATCATACATTCAGTTCAGATTTACCCTTTTACTTCAGACATATGTTCGCCTCATTTCAGATCTAAGCCTTTCATAAACAGATCTAGCAAATACAAGTACATTTCAGATCTTGAAATCCCGCTTCATCATTTCTTCATAAGTGCATCATAGATTCAGATCTATCATCAAACCTAACCCTCAACATTGATCTACTTGAGAGAATCTCGGAAAGTATTCATTCAAGCTCAGACATCTTGCTCCCACACTCCTGATTTGCACAATGAAAATCTTCTCCTTATATAGGTTTTCCCTTTTTCAATACCATGAGCCCCTTTTTCAATACCATGAGCCAAACCAATACCATGAGCCCAAAACTACATTATACGGGGTCAATTAGGCGGATCATTACCCAATACAATGGGTCAATACCATGGTGATTACCCCTGGTTTTGCACTTTTAGAGCACTTTAGCCCATACGCGACTTGGCACGTTCTTTTCCGCGTGCATACGCGACTTCCCTTAGACAGATCCGCGTATTCCTTGAGACATACTTTTTCACCATAGATTTAGCACAATCTGAATTCCTTTCTTCACTGTCTTCTGTACATACTGTAGATACATCATATTTAGCTCATCATCTTCATCAAAAAGGGTTGCCATTTAAGGACAACACTCAGCACCATATTGCTAACAAACATCATATCACATCATATTTACATCATTCACCAAGTCCATCAAGTCAAGAATAACTTCATCAGGTGGATTGCCATCAAGGACAACACATGTCAACAGTCGCATGTCTTTATCTTCACTCAGTGGGTTGCCATCAAGGACAACACTCTGCATCATATTTCCAACAAGAAGGCCTATCAACTCCAACCAGCAAAAGATGCAGCAAAAGAGAAGAACCCCTCAAGCAGGCAAATGGAAAGAAAAATCTTCCACCAGGTACACAAATCATTTCCATGGCTACTGTTATGCATGCAATAATTTTGGACATAAATATATTGAATGTAAAATGTATTCAATAAGGGGAACAAATTATTATACATCAGCTCAAATGGACTTTGACAAAATAAGATGTTATGTATGCCTCCAGCTTGGCCACAAAGCAAAGGGCTGTAAACTGCCATATATACTAAGAACTCTAGACAGATGATGGAAACAAAGCAAATCAAACAAAACTATGAATTTAAAAGAAGTGAAGACATTATGAAGAACCCCAATAAAGTATGGAAAGAAAAGAGAAAGGGGGAGCCTTTCACCTCTATAACATAATGAATATATCATAGTCTCAGGGGGAGCTGCTCTAGGAAGCAAAGAAAAAATCCATCCAGTAATAAATATGAAGCAACATCCCAGGGGAGAGCAATTCATAAATAGTCCCCATGAAAGTAGTTTAAGAAAGAGCTCCGTGGAATGAGGACAGCTATAAGATCAGGAATGCACAGGACAATTACTTTAACATAGAAATAGAGAGGAAAAAGATCATCTGAAGTATTAGTTAGCTGAAAGATTGATGGAAGAAGAGAAGACAACAAGAAGCCATGATGATAGAGGAAACATCAGCCATGAGCATGTAAGTTAAGAAGACACCAGCACATAAGTGATGATCACACTGTACATCATTCAGCCAGAATGAACATGTGAACCACTTTAAGAAGAATGAGTAAGAAAAGAGTCTATTATCCTGAAGTCAGTACATCATTGATCTATGAAAGGTCCCCTTGGAGGAATGAAGTCAAATATGTGACAAATATCTGAGTGATCTACTCATGAAGATTCCAAGCAAAGAAATTGAGGATGTCTTCCTGAAGTTCATTATGTTAAAACAGTTGAATTGTATGTAAAGCAGAAATGATTCTAGAGTAGTTCTAGAAAAGAAAATGCAGTGACATTCCTTGAACAGAATGACAGTATAAGAAAATGGTTAATAATGATAAGATCAGTTTTAGGATATTGATGATTATTGGTGTGAACAGTGGAAAGCTCAATAGTAGAATTTATGAAGGATGTATTAATTATGGGTTCATGTGCAACCTAAAGTGAAATATCTGCATATTTTATCAAGGTAATATCATTTGGTACTTGGAGCAGGCAACATGTCTATCAACAGAATTTCAAGTGTTATCATGGAGCAGCGATAAGGTACAGGTCCTCAGGATCAATGGTTATGACAAGAGTACATCCAGCAAAAAGGGGTCAATAAAAGGGCTAAAGGATCAGTATTGTGTTTTTCAAACATTATATTGAGTAATTAAGTAGTATCTTTTTCTATATACTTGCATTCCTTCCTGAATTCAGTACATATCTATCAGGCCTCTCTCCTAAAATCATTCACAACATCATGTGAAGTCTGTTTACTGAGTTTTCAATTAAACATCTTGAGTATGCTTTCGTGGAAGTTGATTCTGATAGAACAGTTAAAGTATCAAAAGTATGAAGGACTAATTGGGTCAGTTGAAGCTCAAAACTCTGTCTTTGAATCATCAAGAACATACTTCAGCAGAAAGGATTTGCTGACATCTCACCATTGAAAAGAGGTTGATCACTGAAATACATACCCCCTTATGTCATAAATAAAAGTTCTTGGTTGATAAGTAAGACTAACCAATACATTGAATGCATCCTACCTCAAGGTTTTGTTGTGAAAGTTCATTATGCAAGCAATAAAGGCATTTGATCTCTTAGATCAAATTTTGGTTAAATCATTGATCACATCTATAATAAGAACCTTCAACTATTAAGGATAATATCAACATCCTAGCTCATATCATCACCAACAGGCAGGAAAGGTGTACCACAACAATAAAGGATATATTGGCATCATTATCATAATTGAACAGGTGTGGGACTGCATATGAGTATTGCAGGAAAAGACATATTCCATCTACAATCTTCTTCAACAGAAATATATTAACTCACTACATCAGATATAGTCTGAAGTATAGTTGAAGCAAGCCTGATATGTCACTTGGAGCATTCACAATCTTTAAGTCTTGATCCAATAATGCATCTCTTATTATACAAGTCTGATTATAGATACCTGTCATCACTTAATCTCTATACAAGTGCAAGGAGTCTATGCTTTGGAAGGATATCGACTTATAGTGTATACTCAAGTTCAATAATACTCAAAGTGTTCTCTCAACTCGTCTTGGACATCAGTCTGGACCAGCATAGTATAAAGTCAAAAGAAGAAGGCCTTAACAAATATCAGAGAGAGGAAATGTAAATATATAATCTACCCTGAGAAATGTGCAACCCTTTGCCCTTTATGTCAAAGGGGGATGAAAAGAAAGTAACAGAAGATAGGGTCTTCTAAAAGAAGCCAGACAGAGAAAGACATGGAGGAAGCATTGAATTATTGGTGTATGTGTTGCCATTAATGCCAAAGGGGGAGACTGTTGGAAATTTTGTCATTGATGGCAAAGCAACACAAAACAGAAGCACCTGAACCAGAAATAAGGCAAAGGAGATGACAAAGGAGGGGCACCTGAAGCATTAGACAAGGAGCAGAAGAAGCAATAGAGGTAGCAGAAGTAGCAAAGAGAAGAAGCAGGGCAGCAAAGAGAAGCAGAGACAGGGCCATTTTGAAGAAGCAAGGAGCAGCATTAGACAAGAAGAAAAGAAAGAAACAGAGAGACAACAGAAGCAGCAAAGAAACCAACAATAGAGTGAGGCAGTAGAGAGGTAGCAGAGGCAAAAAAAAGCTAAGTAAGGAGTAGCATCGGTCAAGGAATAGAGGAAGAAAATGTCGAACAAGATTGAATATGCTGTGCGTTAATTGTAATAGCGATCAGCAGGGAATAAGCACAGTGAAGGCAATGGAGGCAACAAAGACAGAGATAGGTCGAGTAGCAAAAGCAGGTAAGGCAAAGGCACAGGGAAGAACCATTATCGGAAGGAAGAAGCAGGTAAGGAAAAGGCACAGCGAAGAAACGTTATCGGAAGGCAGAGGCAGAAGAAGAGCAACAGAAAAAGTAGAGACAGAGGCAGAGTGAAACATTCAAGCAGTGGAGACAGAGGCAGCGAATACCAAAGCAATGAAGTGGTTGAGAGGCAGAGGAGTTAGCACAGCAAAAGCAGAGGCGTTAGCACAGCAGAGGCACATAAATTCTGGGAATCGCTTAACCCCAGGCGGAAGGATACATAAAATAAATTCCGAGAATCACCTCCTCCACTAGAAGATACACTTAAGGTTGGAGCGACAATGTAATGCATATATATATATATATATAGACAAATCTTATTTCGGGAATTATTGTATAGTGATAAAGTATTCAAAGCACATATTCAAGGACACCACATATATATATATATATATATATATATATATATATATATATATATATATATATATATATATATATATATATATGTATGTATAGCCATATGCAGCGCGAGATCCAAAGAAACATAGTAATATAAGGTGGGACCCTTTCCAATTGCAACTATCACAATATCGCAACATCGCACCATCACAACATCGCACCATCGCGCCATCGCACCATCGCAACATCGCGAAATCGCAATATCACACCATCGCAACATCGAACATTGCAAATGTTACATTGCATGATTTTTGTTTGATCTGCCAATCGTTGTTGCGACGTCTTGTCCACCATCAAATGTGGGGCCGACCCTTTCATATATTAGAGGTTGTGATTTGATTTATTGGATTGTAATATAAGATCAAAGGCTTAAGGTGGAGGGCGATTGTTTATATAAAATGATTGTTGTTAGATATATAAAACATGGTTGCGGTTGTATTAAAATATGCCGCGTGGGCTGTGGACCCACGGGCCTTGGCTCAAGGTGGAGGGTGATTCTTTGTTTAATACAATTGTGATGTATGTATGTTCCACTTGCGGAATGTTCCACATCAACATGACACTCATGGCATGAAAAGCGTTGGAATATGGCCTAGAATTACAGTCAGCAGATTCATTTATATATAAATTGCTGATATAAAAATGAAAAATGCAGTTACACAAATACAGAAGTTACGCAACATCCATAAATAGAAAGACATACAGAAAAGAGAAAGGGACAAAGACACAGTCAGATAAAAGAAAAATGCGCAGCAAGCCAAGAGACAGAATGAGTGAGCTGGAGTTTTCATTATATGTGAATTCAAATATTGTAATTTAATTTTTTATTGTTTGTGATGCATTGGCAAGTCTCTGGAAGAGAGAAAATATCCCACTGTAATATTAAAATAAGCACCTACAGTTACATTTTTCTGAGTGAGCTGAAAAGAGATGAGAAGGCAGAAGGAAAAGAGACATGGCTATCCATTTCGATTTCTTAGGAGAATACAAACAGCCATGAAGCTATTTTGTATAACACAGGGTAATATCCAAGGGGAGAAGGTTGACGAAAAAGAGTGAGAGAAGAAGAGAGTGTGCAGCAGAATTAAAGGAAGTTGAAGAAAATAAGAAAGCTGCAAGAGGTTAGAGAGTGTGAGGTTGGAGAATGTGGAATTGAGGCAGAAAAGATAAGAAGAAGGAGGAGCATACCAAGATGCAGAGAAGTTAGAGAATGCAAAAATAAAGCAGTGAAGAGGAGAAGAAGAAGGAGCAGATAAGAGAAGAAGATGGAGCTGATATAGAATCCAAGAAGATGCAGATATGATATAAGGCAGATATGAAGACTGATGTACAACAGTGAAGATGATATAGAACAAAGTTGATATCCAAGGTAAATCAACAAGTTTTTTTTTTTTGAAAGAGTAAGGAAGTTGGAGCTTCCCTATCAAGTTGTAGCTTGATAGATGTCAGTTGTAGCTGACTGAGGTTGGAGCCTCCTATAGGTTGGTGCCTGCAGAAAATAGATTGGAGTTGGTGCTTCCACATCAATTTGTAGCTTGATAAAATGTCAGTTGTAGCTGACTGATGTTGGAGCCTCCTATAAGTTGGTGCCTGCAGAAAATAAATTGGAGTTTGTGCTTCCACATCAAGTTGTAGCTTGATAAAATGTCAGTTGTAGTTGACTGAGGTTGGAGCCTCCTGTAGGTTGGTGCCTGCAGAAATTGATGGGAGTTGGAGCTTCCTTGCAAGTTGTAGCTTGCAGAATTGAGGTAGGAGCCTCCTGTAGGTTGGTGCCTATAGAAAATCAGTGGTGAGAGGGAGTTGGAGCTTGCCTTTGCATCACAACAATAATGAGATGTGGTTTTCTCCCTTTATGGGTTTCCACTTATATCTGGTGTGTCTATGCATGATGTTTATGTGTTGATATGGTTTATCTAATCTGCTTAATACTTGTTGCTGTCATATTAAGTCTACTGTTACATTATATTA
Source organism: Pinus albicaulis (assembly GCA_034641835.2). NCBI lineage: Eukaryota > Viridiplantae > Streptophyta > Pinopsida > Pinales > Pinaceae > Pinus > Pinus albicaulis. The sequence continues at coordinate 1,711,638,858 of CM076581.1, forward strand.
ATGCTTGCTGCTCACATTCTAAGATTACTCACATGTTAAGTTGAACATGAAATAAAGGTGTAAACAAGTGTTAATGAAAAAGTTTTAAAAAATCCATGATTGTGTTAAACTGATTCACCCCCCCCCCCCTCTCAGTTTAACTAAGGGTTCAACAATGGGTATCAGAGCAGGTTCCTTTGGTGTAAGCTTAATAGCTTGAAGGACATTTGGTTAAGTCATGGACTATCAAAATGCACCTTTGTTAAATAAAACAAACTTTCCTAAATGGAGAGATAAGGTTAAAACAGGTTTAATGGCCTATGAACCTGAGGTATGGAAGCTTGTATGTGATGGTTACTGCAAAGACTCACCCACTGTGAAAGAACAACAGAGGAATGCCAAGGCAAAATGTGTGATATATAACAATCTTCATAACAAGGATCTTGAGTTAATAATGGATTTAACTTCAGCAAAAGAAATATGGGATAGACTGCATTTCATGCATGGAGTAGACACTGAGGATTGCATTGTCAAGAAGGAGAAGAGAATTAAGAAAAGGAAAAATTCAGGTCAAAAGGAAATTATTCAATCTAATGACGTACCTGCTAGTGTGAATGGTAGTGTGAACCATGAAGAAATTGTAGCTGAAGAAAAATCCAAACTTGGCACAGCCTTGACTGAAATAGGAAGATTGAAGCATGAAAACAAAGACCTTGAGACATTGGTGCAAATTTGTGATGAGAAAGAGTATGAAGATAAGAAAGAGATTGTTAGCTTGAAGACTCAACTTGAAGAAGCACGGAAAGTAGAAGATACTCTACTGCAACAAATGAGAGAGAAAAACCTGGAATGTGAAAAATTGGAAGAAGAAGTAGTGAGCCTGAGAAAGAAATTAGAAAAGGCCCAAAAATATTTATTAATGAATACTCCTCAAATGAAAAGCTCTGCACAATTGGAACAGATTCTAAAGGCTCAAAGGTCACCTCTAATAAAGGTTGGGATAGGATATGAAGGTGAAACCAGTAAGTCCAAGGATGAAGATAAAAGGAAAATCATTTTTGTAAAAGCTGTAAAGAACAATGAAGCAGCCCAGCAAATTCCACCAGAAGCAGAAACCAGCAAGAACAAGATTTGTGAAGAAACAAATAGAATCAAGCAGTAACATTGTAGGACAGTGAATGAAAGGATGAAACAATCAGCCACTAAAGGCTCATATGCTCCTAAAGATGAAGTGAATAAATTTGGAAGTTGTCAAAGGAGGTTCTTTCCTCCTATTAAAAATAGCACATGTTTCTCTTGTCATAAACCAGGACATAATACAGCACAATGTAAGAGAAGGCCTATCAACTCCAACCAACAAAAGATGCAACAAAAGAGAAGAACCCCTCAAGCAGGCAAATGGAAAGAACAATCTGCCACCAGGTACACAAATCATTTCCATGGCTACTGTTATGCATGCAATAGTTTTGGACATAAATATATTGAATGTAAAATGTATTCAAGAAGGGGAACAAATTATTATACATCAGCTCAAATGGACTTTGACAAAATAAGATGTGGTGTACCTAAAGCAGCCTGAAAGCAAGAGGCGTAAAGCACCATATATTAAAGAACTCTAGACAGATGATGGAAACAAAGCAAATCAAACAAAACTATGAATCTAAAAGAAGTGTAGACATTATGAAGAACCCCAATAAAGTATGGAAAGAAAAGAGAAAGGGGGAGCCTATTATCTCAGTAATGTAATGAAAAATTCATAGTCTCAGGGGGATCTACTCTAGGAAACAAAGCTAATATCCAACCAGTGATAAATATGAAGCAACATCCCAGGGAGGAAACGGTTTGATCACTGACATACATACCCCCTTATGTCATAAATAAAAGTGCTTGTTTGATAAGTAAGACTAACCAATACATTGAATGCATCCTACCTCAAGGTTTTGTTGTGAAAGTACATTATGCAAGCAGTAAAGGCATTTGATCTCTTAGATCAAATTTTGGTTAAATCATTGATCACATTTATAACAAGAACCTTCAACTATTAAGTATAATATCAACATCCTAGCTCATATCATCACCAACAGGCAGGAAAGGTGTACCACAACAATAAAGGATATATTGGCATCATTATCATAATTGAACAGGTGTGGGACTGCAGATGAGTATTGCAGGAATAGACATATTCCATCTACAATCTTCTTCAATAGAAATATTTTAACTCACTACATCAGATATAGACTGAAGTATAGTTGAAGCAAGCCTGATATGTCACTTGGAGCATTCACAATCTTTAAGTCTTGATCCAATAATGCATATCTTATTATACAAGTCTGATTATATATACCTATCATCACTTACTCTCTATACAAGTGCAAGGAGTATATGCTTTGGAATGATATCGAATTATAGTGTATATTCAAGTTCAATAATACTCAAAGTGTTCTCTCAACTAGTCTTGGACATCAGTCTGGACCAGCATAGTATAAAGTCAAAAGAAGAAGGCCTTAACACATATCAGAGAGAGGAAATGTAAATATAGAATCTACCCTGAGAAATGTGCAACCCTTTGCCATTGATGTCAAAGGGGGAGGAAAATCAAGTAAGAGAAGATAGGGTCTTATAAAAGAAGCCAGACGGAGAAAGACTTGGAGGAAGCATTGAATTATTGGTGTATGTGTTGCCATCAATGCCAAAGGGGGAGACTGTTGGAAATGTTCTCATTGATGGCAAAGCAGCACAAAGCATAAGCACCTGAACCAGCAATAAGGCAAAGGAGATGACAAAGGAGGAGCACCCGAAACATTAGCCAAGGAGCAGAAGAAGCAAGAGAGGTAGCAGAAGCAGTAAAGAGAAGAAGTAGGGCAGCAAAGAGAAGCAGAGACAGGGCCATTTTGAAGAAGCAAGAAGCAGCATTAGACAAGAAGAAGAGAAAGAAACAGAGAGACAACAGAAGTAGCAAAGAAACCAGCAATAGAGTGAGGCAGTAGAGAGGTAGCAGAGGCAACAAAAAGCTAATTAAGGAGCAGCATTAGTCAAGAAACAGAGGAAGAAAATGTCGAACAAGATTGAATATTTTGTGCGTTAATTGTAATATCGATCAGCAGGGAATAAGCACACTGAAGGCAATGGAAGCAGCAAAGACAGAGACAGGTCAAGCAGCAAAATCAGGTAAGGCAAAGGCACAGGGAAGAACCGTTATCGGAAGGCAGAAGCAGGTAAGGAAAAGGCACAGCGAAGAATCGTTATCGGAAGGCAGAGGCAGAAGTAGAGCAACAGAAAAAGTAGAGACAGAGGCAGAGTGAAACGGTCGAGCAGTGGAGACAGAGGCAGCGAATACCGAAGCATTGAATTGGTCGAGAGGCAGAGGAGTTAGCATAGCAGAGGCAAAGGCGTTAGCATAGCAGAGGCACATAAATTCCGGGAATCGCTTAACCCCAGGCGGAAGGATACATAAAATAAATTCTGAGAATCACCTCCTCCACTGGAAGATACACTTAAGGTTGGAGCGACAATGTAATGCATATATATATATATATATAGACAAACCTTATTTCGGGAATCGTATACTCCAGCGGCAAAGTATTGCGCTTTATATTCAAAGGACCAAAACATATATATATATATATATATATATATATATATATGTATAGCCATATGCAGCGCGAGATCCAAAGAAACATAGTAATATAAGGTGGGACCCTTCCCAATTGCAACTATCGCGCTATCGCAACATCGCACCATCGCGCCATCACAACATCGCACCATCGCACCATCGCAACATCGCACCATTGCAACATCACGAAATTGCAATATCGCACCATCGCAACATTTCACATTGCAAATGTTACATTGCACGATTTTTGTTTGATCTGACGATCGCCGTTGCGACGTCTTGTTCGTCGTCAGATGTGGTGCTGACCCTTTTATATATATCGAGGTGTTGATTCGATTTATTGTATTGTAATATAAGACCAAAGGCTTAAGGTGGAGGGCGATTGTTTATATAAAATGATTGTTGTTATATATATAAAACATGGTTGCAGTTGTATTAAAATATGCCGCGTGGGCTGTGGACCCACGGGCCTCGGCTCAAGGTGGAGGGTGATTCTTTTTTTAATACAATTGTGATGTATGTATGTTCCACTTGCGGAATATTCCACATCAACAAGACACTCGTGGCATGAAAAGCGCTGGAATATGGCCCGGAATTACAATCAGCAGATTCATTTATATATAAAGTGCTGATATAAAAATGAAAAATGTAGTTACACAAATACAGATGTTACGCAGGATCCATAAACAGAAGGGAATACAGAGAAGAGAAAGGGACAAAGACACAGTCAGAGAAAAGACAAATGCGCAGAAAGCCAAGAGACAGAATGAGTGAGCTGGAGTTTTCATTATATGTGAATGTAAATATTGTAATTGAATTTTTTATTGTTTGTGATGCATTGGAAAGTCTCTGGAAGAGAGCAAATATCCCACTGTAATATTAAAATAAGCACCTACAGTTACATTTTTCTGAGTGAGCTGAAAAGAGATGAGAAGGCAGAAGGCAAAGAGACATGGCTATCCATTTCAAATTCCCAGGAGAATACAAACAGCCATGAAGCTATTTTGTATAAAACGGGGTAATATCCAAGGGGAGAAGGTTGACGAAAAAGAGTGAGAGAAGAAGAGAGTGTGCAGCATAATTAAAGGAAGTTGAAGAAAATAAGAAAGTTGCAAGAGGTTAGAGAGTGTGAGGTTGGAGAATGTAGAATTGAGGTAGAAAAGATAAGAAGAAGGAGGAGAAGACCGAGATGCAGAGAAGTTAGAGAATGCAGAAATAAAGCAATGAAGAGGAGAAGAAGAAGGAGTAGAGCAGAGAAGAAGATGGAGCTGATATAGAATCCAAGAAGATGTAGATATGATATAAGGAAGATATGAAGACTGATGCACAGCAGTGAAGATGATATAGAACAGAGCTGATATCCAAGGTAAATCAGCAAGTGTTTTCCTTTTGAAAGAGTAAGGAAGTCGGAGCTTCCCTATCAAGTTGTAGCTTTATAGATGTCAGTTGTAGCTGACTGAGGTTGGAGCCTCCTATAGGTTGGTGCCTGCAGAAAATAGATTGGAGTTGGTGCTTCCACATCAATTTGTAGCTTGATAAAATGTCAGTTGTAGCTAACTGAGGTTGGAGCCTCCTGTAGGTTGGTGCCTACAAAAAATAGATGGGAGTTGGTGCTTCCACATCAAGTTGTAGCTTGATAAAATGTCAGTTGTAGCTGACTGAGGTTGGAGCCTCCTATAGGTTGGTGCCTGTAGAAAATTGATGGGAGTTGGAGCTTCCTTGCAAGTTGTAGCTTACAGAATTGAGGTAGGAGCCTCGTAGATTCTAAGATTACTCACATGTTAAGTTGAACATGAAATAAAGTTGTAAACAAGTGTTAATGAAATTTTTTTTAAAAATCCATGAATGTGTTAAACTGATTCACCCCCCCCCCACCCCCGTCAGTTTAAATAAGGGTTCAACACTCTAAATATAGAAGTAAAACTTTCCTCAGAAGTTTCTCAGTTAACAAGCTTTTCAACACAAATAGATATTCCTTCTAATTGTTGAATTAAAGACTGAACTTAGGGAGATTCAGGAGTGAATTCTGAACTAGATGGATGGCGTGATACTTCAGGAGATGGTGGAAAGGTTTCTACTACTTCTGATTTCTGAGTTGGTGATCTAGATGTTGATTGGGAAGCGGTAGGATGCTTTTGGGGAGATCGACTCTTATGGTGGCTTTTATTTTGAATTTTAGACTTATATGCCATTCATATTCAGGCCCTCCTTCTAGCGCCATAAATTTTTATGGCCTCAGAAATCCGTGGCAACAACAAGGGGGATAACCACCTAGTCCAGACCTTAAAGGAGTTACTTTTCCGTTTAAGGTAGTGGCTCCAACTAGGTATGATGGGACTAGTTTCCCAGATTTGGTTTTTTATGATAATTTGTTGGATTTCTATCAAAACATTTTAGAATTATGAATTACTACAAACTAAGACAAATTTATTTCTAAATGTAAAGCTTTGAATTAAATTTAATCTATCCAGGGGATAATATTTAAATGCGATCTAAAGAGATATTTGTTCAATCTGTGATGATGAAAATCATCACAGATTTAATAGAATTATTACTGTGTAAGATAATTATCTTGAAAAAAAATTTAATCAAAAGAAAATGGGAGATATATCGCATTTATATGATGACCATGTATAAAATAACTAATTTCTATCTTTATATCGTACAATAATGCAACTAATATTTCAGAAAAAAATAATTAATTCTATATATGATTCATGAAAGCTGAGTTCATCACTAACATTCAGAAACAAAAATAACATACATGATAATAGTACCAGATGTGTATTACTCTGCTTATCGGATTAGTGATAATAGGTTGTATCCAATTCTTCAATCAAAGAGTCGTTCAAAGAATACATAAGTGAACTAACAATGATTCAAAAAAATGATATTTATAACTAAAAAAGGCTGTGTTCCATTACTTCATCAAGGCATCCACAAACTTACTTAGAAATAAGCATTATTTGCAAATGTTCTTAACAAAATCTTGGACCCTTCTCTAAATGCATGAGAAAGGTTTAAATACTAAAATTAACTACAAACTAAATTAAATAATTTACAAAAATGTAGAGGAGGTTTCAAACAACCTTTCTCTAAAAACTTAACTTAAACAATAATCTAGGAATTTAGAACTAACAATCCTGACTTTATGGATCCTAAATTTCTTTCTGAGAGTGATCACAAAGTTGGCAGATATCTAGCATTGCCTTAAGCTGAGTTGGTTGCGATATCTGTGATCGAATTTGCCCCTTGAAGATAGCATTTGAGATTATTGACTAAGACCTTTTTGTTGACTCTGTAAGGAACAAAAGAGTTTGTTGCTCATGATAAGGTTTGATCAAAAAATTCTAGTAATTTTCTTGATCATTTCTTCCTGATGTTCTGCTCTCTGTGTCCATTTTAATTCTACTTATTTTGTTCCTGAAAACACATCAGACATGTTTTCTTTAAGAAGTCTTGCTCTAAAAAATTAGTCACATAAGAGTTGAATAACTTCATTTGATTTGTTCGTTGTCTTGGTCGTTGCCTTTTCTGCTCGAATGATCTGTGCTTTCCATTATGTAAATAACAATTCTTTGTGAAGCTTATCTATTTGTGGTAGATTAGCTTGTCTTCCTGCATCAGAATTTTGCCAATGAATGTGTTCCTCAATTTTCTTTTCGAATTTCTCACATTCTAGTTTATGAATTGCTATTTGCTGAATCAATATCTTATTAGAATCAAAATAGGAATCAATCATAAAAACTTGATGACAAAATACTTTTTTCTATTTCTTTATCATAGTATTTATATCAAGTGCTTCTCTGATGAATTGTTCTAATTGTGATTGATTCTATAGCTCTGCTATTGTTCTTTCTAGATGTGTCTGCTTCTCATTAAGCTCTGTTTGATGTTTTAACTTGAGACTTTCAATATCTTTATAAAACTGTGCTGAACTTTCATTGATCTACTCAATGGACTTGGATTTTTCTTCCTTTAACATCTGATCCAATTCTTGTATTCTGGTTTCCTCCTGTTTCAACAATATTCTAACTTCAGTTGCCTTATCAACAGTGACTGTGGCATATTCTCCTACATATTGTAACAACTTAGTTAGATGATCAGTGGGATCATCTAAGGAGGCTTTCTAGAGTATATCAACTGATTCATCTGTTGATTTTGGGGTTGTCTCATCAATCCTTTTTCTTTTATTTCTTTTTACTACAGCCTTGTAGCTAGGACTGTAGAAAATATCCAATGATGGAATGTCTTCAATCTATAGGATGATTTGATCTGTAGAGTAAGCCAACATGATTTATTTGTCATGTATTGCTGCGATTCTCTATAGAGGATTGATATTTTCAACTATCTTCTGAGAAGGCTCTGGCGTTTGAAAACTTGATGTTTGATCAGTGTTGACTTTTTCCTTAGGAGTATTTATTACTTGGGAAAATTGTTCCCATTTATTTACTAGGTCTTTTCCTTGAGATGATTTGGATTGATCTAACATGCTCTGATCCTTTTGAATTTATTTTGAATTTGATTTAGTGCCATTGTTCTTTGCTTTCTCTTGCAACTCTATTTATTGAAGAATTTGGTCGATTTCCAAATTTTCTTTCTTAGATTCAGATTCATCCTCAGATTGATCGGACTTATCAAACTACTGTTGTGACTGACCAAATTCATTTTCAGAGCCATCTTTCATTTCTTCATCGAGACTGACACTTGGAGTGTTTTTTTCATCTTCAATTGTTAGAAAATTCAAAGGGATATTTTTTAATCTCTTATTTCTATATACTTGAAAAGCTTCAGTGTTTTCGTGACTGGAAACCCTTTTGAAAATATCAGAAAAAATTTCGACGCCTTGGAAGAAGTCATCAAATTTGTCTTCTTCCTTTATGAAAGGCTTTGTTTTGAGTTTTTCCATGTAATTTTTAATTACATCATTCGGGTCATATAGTCTTCTTGGCATGAATGCCAACTTTAATAACTGAATGTTAGGAACCTCTTTATATATATGACTAATATTAGCCAAAGCAAAGGTGCCGCACTGTAGAGGTAAAGAAGGCCAAATATCCGTTTTATCATCTTTTAGTTGCTTTGTGACACCATTGATGAGTTGATAAGATATTTCCCTTGCAAGAAATATATCTCGAACATAGTAGGGTAAAACATGTGGAAAAGCAGAACTTCCAAATACTTGGATATATGTGAATTTTTCTTCAGCGAACCATCTGGCTGTAGGAAGAATATCTTCATTGGCTTCTTTGGAAACCCTAGGAGTATTTTCATTGAAAATCATCTAATACATGCGTAACATAACTCCATAGCAGATTTTATAAAAATGTAAGTGGAATTTAGAGTCCCAGAGTTCTTCATGATAAATATGAATTGGGATAGGGTTTTTAATGGTCCATTTCCAACCCATGATTGGAAATGTAGAAGTGAAACAAATGGAATCCATGACATAGGAAAAAATTTAAAAGGGCGAAGTGTCTTGGGATGAATCACTCCTTTTATTCCTATATTCAGTGATATGTTTGGCTAGGTAAGTTTGGCTAGGTAATTGGATAAAAGGTCTGCCCAATTTAAGATAGATGAATTGATGATTGTGTCAATTAGGGGAACCCAATCTCTTGAGAACCTAGTACTATCAGGTTTGGAAAATATTATACATAACATACCAGCGGCATAACAATAAGGATTAGGAATGTGTGTAATTGGGTACATACCGGATTTATCCTGCTTCAATTTCCTTTCATTGTCTTTCCATTTGTGAATAACTTTGATAAGATATAGATGTTTTTCTCTGAACATTTTCACATATCTATTATCATATTTCTGCTACAGAGTTGGAAAATGGTACATGGCTGCTAAGTCTTCCTCTTTGAAAGAACCCATAATCTCTCCTCCGGAATTCTTGAAAATTCTATCTTCAATATTTAAGTTTTTGATTTCCCACCTAATCATGTCTGTGTAAGGTAGAATCTTTGGTCTCGTAGCTATTATATGAATATGCGAGCATGCAACATCGAAAAGAGTTACATCCAAAGTAGAATCATTGCATGTTGCAGAAAGGTTATCTATCACTCTTGGTTCTTCATCTTCAAAAAGTTTGTACATTGCTTCCCATGATGAACTACCATAGTTTTTGTTGCATATAGTGTCTGATAACAATGAAGACATGTCTGTGTCTTCGGCGGATGGTACTTGAGACACCTCTTTACCCTTTTTACTCATTTTTTATTTCTTCAACTCGATAATTGATTTCCTGAGAGCAAAGAGAAATTATCATATAAGGAGTATCATAAAGATATATCAGTGATTTAGTTCAAACTCATGCAAAAAAATTTCATTCTATCAATCATCTCTTCATAATTCCTTATTTAATGTTTCACATGGCTTCGCATGCACTATCCATTACTAGTTTTAAAGCCGTTTAAGATCTTAAATCCAATCTGATATGACATAAGCTACTTTCACACGCTGAGCTTATTAAATGCGAAGAAAGGTTATTTATCACTCTTGGTTCTTCATCTTCAAAAAGTTTGTACATTGCTTCCCCTGATGAACTACCACAGTATTTATTGCAGACAGTGTCTGAGAACAATGAAGACATGTCTGTGTCTTCGGCGGATGGTACTTGAGACACCTCTTTACCCTTTTTACTCATTTTTTATTTCTTCAACTCGATAATTGATTTCCTGAGAGCAAAGTGAAATTATCATATAAGGAGTATCATAAAGATATATTAGTGATTTATTTCAAACTAATGCGAAAAGCTGTCATTCTATCAATCATCTCTTCATAATTCCTTATTTAATGTTTCACATGGCTTCGCATGCACTATCCATTACTAGTTTTAAAGCCGTTAAGATCTTAAATCCAATCTGATATGACATAAGATACTTTCACATGCTGAGCTTATTAAATGTGCAAATCGCAATGATTCATCATAATATTTCGTGATTGTCTCATAAAAGTTGTGAAATGCGATCTGCGAAAATCGCAGATCGCAACATTTATAAGATACGTTTAAAGTCTAAATTATAATTTGCGCGCGATGCAATTTGCAAAAACTTAAAGTGGATGCGATAGTGAAAAGGATTTATACTTTTTAGTTTATTTTCTTGTCGAGTTCGTGGTTGTCGCAACTTATATTACTTGTTTCTTAAGTCTTTACTAAATAAAGTGCGATGCGAACAAAACGTTTTATTTCTTTGGAAGGCTATTTTAAGAGCGCATTTTGAAATTCGCCGATATTATGTTTTATGATTCTTTTTTGAAAACAAAATATGTGATAAGCAATGAACTTTTCAAAGAAAAAGCAAAAAAAAATATTTTCTAAGTTTTTATGGTAAGAATTTAAAACACAATTTCTTATTTATTTCTAAAGGGTCCCCATTTATAAAAATAAATGGGGTTTTGTTGTACAGCACAACAAGGCCCCACCATTGTCTCTCTCAGTTTTCCAGTTTTGGCACAACTTACTATTTTTAGCAGTTTTTCGGGTGCTAAACTTCCGAAGCCGTTTTGAGGCCCTAAACGACATTTTTTGAGAAGACTGGGAGCAACATGGATCCATGGAACGATGTTTCTCACATCAAAATTTTTATTCCTTAGATAGATCTTTCTAACGAGGTATTGTACGCGTCAAACGGAGATTGTATGCCAAAATACATCCCCGGGAAGTTGAAACACCAATTTACCCAAACGGGGCCTGTAGTTTTGGCGCTTCATCTCCTAGGGTTAGGGTTTTGGATGTTTAGGGTTTTCCATTGTTTGTAAATAATAAAAGGCCCTCGAGCCTCATTATAACAGAGTTCAGATACCTGTAGCCGCCACATCCCTTCTCAGAGATAAGTTACCAACGCCCTAGCTAGTTTTTTTCCATTATGTCTGTAAGAAAATTTCAGTTCTTTGATATTAATGGAATGAAGTGTTATTTCCGTTGCATATTTTTATTTATGGTTATATGTATATTTTTTTGCATTCCTACATAAATACGGATCACTTGGACCTTGGATGGATCCACCAGACAAATCACACCTGTGGGGTTTTCGTCTTGGGGTCAGACTAGAACTGGTCACACCAAGTTCTCAAGAAAACAACATGACATAGATAAACTCGGAATGATCCAATTCCTAGATCCTGTCCCCTTTTATAGGCTTGATGGATTCCCTAGAAGCCTTATTTTATTACTTCCCTTGAAAAACAAAGGAAAATACCAGGGGTCGATACCATGGAAAAATACCATAGTAAATACCATGGGTAGGTTTCATCTATTTTGACCATATCCAAAAAAATGGTATATTAAAAAAAAACAACACATGAGATCATTTTTATTATTGCAACATTCCTCGACAATGATCCTAAGAGTAACAAGGTGGTCTCCTAAAACCAACTTTCCATTTAGCTCTTTTATCATGGCTTTCAAGCTAGAGACTAATCTTCTTTTCCAAAATGAGCCTATACAGTTTGGCTAAAATGTGGCTAACCATAATGGTATTGTAGGGAGAGAGAACAATTTATCTCCACTTTTAAAGATACACACAGTAATACTTTGCATCAAAGGCTTAGGGAGTTTGTGTTTCACTGCCAAATTGAGAAGTTTGTGTATATGAAGGATGAGGATAGACCTTCCCATTTTGAAAATTTTAGCTTAGTATCCATCAATATCCCTAGCTTTCCCATTAGTGAGTTTATTAATTGCAAACTCCACGTCCTCTAAATAAAATATATCCTCCCCTATAGAAGTGTTTAAGAGGTTTCCCATGGTGTCCATGGAGGCATAAATATTCTTAACATATATATCCCAGTTATTTAAGGGGATCAAATTATTTTCTTTTGTTTTATGAACAAGTATATTCTTCCAAAATTGTCTAGGCTCAAATTTAGAAAGGTGAATAAGATGCTCTTGCCTCCCATTTATATAGGGTCTTTTCTTCTTTTTTATAAGATCTTTGTACATACTTATTTTTGTCAAGCTTTACGGTTTCATTAGGAGCATCTCTAATCACTTTCCTAGAAATTTTACAATCATTATGATACCAAGGGCTTAAAGTTCTATTATGGGGAGTACATGGAGCTGGGTTACACTTTTTGGCAAGAGAGGATGTGTTTTGGGTAAAAAACATTACTCAATCAAGCCATTTTAAGCGCTTGATTGAGTGATATTTGAGCCCTTGATCGAGTTGTTTGAGGGCTTAAACAATGTAATCCAAGGCTATCTAGGAGCTCGATCGAGCCATATTTTTGAAATTTCTCGCCATTACAACTGATACATGGAAATAGAAAGAGTGGTTTGATCGAGCCTTAAAGCTCGGTAAAGAATTTGTTAATGGTAACGGAAAGGATTGTAGAAAATTTGTTTACCACTTTCAAAACTAGAAAAGTTGACCACTTTATTTTAACTATGTTAGATCGGTAACTCATTGGAGTGATGTGGATTGGGCCTTGGATCAAACCTTTCAGCTACCAATACCACCAAGAGTATATATGATCTACCTATAAGATGAATATACCGGGAATATATGCCTTAGCAAGAACTGCAATGTCTTCTATTGACTACTACCAAATTAACTCCTTAGGGAAACTAGTTCCTTTAGCTTCATCACAACAAGGTTAACATGTCATTCTAGGGAATCGAACTTAGGTGGAGAGAAAGTTAAAACACATCTTAACTACTCGGTCTATAGAGGTTACCCCACACCGAAGGCGAGGAGGATGGAGGAGCATGGAAAGGGGAGGGTTAGAAGAATAAGAAGGAAAAGGAAGAAATGAAAAGAGAGAAGTCGAGGGTTAATCAAGGAAATTAAAGAGTGAAGAATGGAGAAGAGTTGAACCTACAAAATTAAGAAACTAAAAAACAAAATGGGAAATTAAAAAAATTATACAAATGAATAATAATTTTGTTTTTTTATACTATTTTAACACATCCTAAAATAAAATATAATATCAAAAAATTTATTAAAAAATTACATAAAAATTATGATTATATATCACTACACAATTTATAGAAAACTAAATTTGGTTAGGGATAGGTTTGATTTCCGTCAATTTGTTAATACAATCTATAGCATAAAATAATTCTAATTTTTTATTACATAGAATAATTCCACCAAAAACCAAAACCTCATATATAAAAAGTTTATTATTATTTTTTTATATAAAAATTATGATTATACATCAATATAGAATTTATAGAGAACAATATCCCCTTTGGAGTTTTTTCTATTTCCAACCAATTTGTTAATATAATATATAATCTATAGCATTAAATTATTGTTGAGTTTTGGAGGTGAATATGAAAAGTCAACACTTTTTTAAAAGTAAATCAGAATTGATCTTGGGCCAAGGTTTTGATACCATGTTGAGGTTTAAGTTACACCAAAACCAATAGGTTTTAGTAAATTTCCAAACCATTCTCATTTTTTTTAGTGGTTTTAGGGTGGATCCTAAAGTGGTCGTTAGTCCATCTCATGAATTCCCAATAAGATGAATGTGAAAATCCAACATAAATTAATTACATAAACATTTTTTTATTAGAGATACCAAAAACCATACTAGATATTATTGAGATCTGGGATGTTCTCACTTTTCCTAAATAATTAAGACTACAAAATATCAACTTTATCGGAGATGCAAAAAGTATTATATATTAAGTCAAAAATCACACGCAATTCAGCCCACACATACTGTCCAACTTGATAAGGCGAATCAGAAACCACCTTCTAGCTCATCACATATACACACATCTACTGAGAACAAAACTAGGTTGGAGGCTTGAAACATGTAAGTACCATTTTTTCGTGTTTGTACAAGGAGAATTATGAATGTCGAGTGTATTTATTAACCAGAGATGAAAAAATCATGATCGGGATATAATCGCAGAGGGGAAAAAATCGGAAAAAAATCGTAAAAATCGGGAAAAAATCGGCACATACAAAAATATTCATTTTTTTTCATTTTTTTTAATATCTAAAGCATCTACAGCATAAAATAAATGCATTGAAACATAAATATGAAAAAAAAACTAATATATAAGATGTGTAATATCATGTCTAGTGCTACATCACACATAAAACTGAATCCTGTCCTGAATACTAAGTCCCGAGTCTCAAGAGTCAACTCAGCCTCAAAATATCAACAAAAAATATAATAATGTATCTCATATCATGAGTCATAATGTCAACAGTCATATACAAAGGAATGCCAATGCACCATATAACCTATGGTCCTATACTATTGATTTCCTCTGCCCCTCTTGCGAGAAAATACAACAGCTTTGCCTTTCTCTCTAGATGAAGAAGCTGGCGGGACTAGCAATGGGCTCTGTCATGCTCTAGAAGTAACAAATGAAGCACCAGAACGAGAACCTGAACCACTAGGAGCTAAAGGAGGCAGACCACGTCCTCTACCGGTAGTAGTGGTAGGTGGTGTCACCTCCTCCTCCTGCTCCTCCTACTGCTGCTGCTCCTCCTCCTCATCCTCCTCCGAGTCCTCCCCCTCCACTACCTCCTGCTCTATCCAATCAAGGGTTGACTCCATAACAGGCCTCTCAGCCTCAACCCTCCATTCAGCAGTGGTGTCAATCACATCTAAAGAGATGGCCTCCATATCAAGGGTCCTCTCAAGTTGTCTCACCCACAATCTAAGATTGTAGTAGACGTAAACCATGTCATTGAGCCGCTGACCCTCCAACCTGTACAAGGGTCATAAATTAATAAATTAAATATTTAAAAAAAAATATTTAATGAATTCAAAAAATCAGTTGGAATATGTTAAGTTTTTTACCTGTTGCGCTTTTTGGTGTGTATTTTTTCAAATACACTCCAGTTGCGCTCGCATCCTGAAGCGCTACACGTTTGGCTGAGTATTCTAATGGAAAGTTTTTGGAGTTTTGGTAATCTGCCACCGTAGCTCCTCCACCATGCATCTACAAGTTACAACAAATAAGATAAACTTACAAAGTTACAAACATAAGAAAATTTCTTACCTGACATTTTAGCAGTCCTATCCTGGACATCCATGTCGAAGCTCAAGGTGCCACCTGCCATTCTGTATACCTCCATCTCTTTGGATATCTCTGCACGTTCTGATGGATTTGGCACCATCTTCTGAACACAAGTGAAAAAGCCATCCATGACCTCAGCATCAAATATAAAACCACATGAATAAGCAAATGCGGGGTTCAGGAAGAGCCCTGCAGCATGAATGGGACGATGGAGTGTGTTGTTCCATCGATCATCAATCACTTCCCATAAAAGAAGTTGTCTCTGAAACCCATCATCACCCTTATCATCATAATAGCTGCGAACAACTTCTTTGGCCCTATCCATGGCCTCATACAAGTAGTCCATTGCGGGTTTCTCTCCATCCACCAATCTAAGAACCTTTACCAAAGGTTCACTAATGCTGCACACCTCTTCCACTCTAGCCCAGAAAGCTTCCTGATATGACACCAACCTGCAAATGGCCTGTCCCTCTGATTTGCGGCTGATAGTCAAAGCACGCCACTCATCTGAAAGAAACATTCTCTTCAAATCCCACTTAGAATTCAAGAGGGATTGAAGAGAGATGAAAGTAGTGGTAGATCGTGTAATAGCAGGCCGCACCAACTCTTTCTTGTTGGTGAATGTCCTCATCAAATGAAGCACAGATCCATGGTTATATATAAATTTTGTGATTCTCTTTGATGATTCTACAATATCTTTGACAAAATCAAGCTTTCCGATGTCCTCCAACATCAAATCAAGGCAATGTGCAGCACAAGGTGTCCAAAATATGCTCGGGTCCCTCTCCATAAACATCTTGCCAACAGAAACATAGTTTGCAGCGTTGTCCGTTATGATTTGGACAACATTTTGGGGCCCAACCTCCATAATGAACACATCTAATAAATCACATAATAATCTTGCATCTTTGACATGTGCAGATGCATCAACAGATTTCATAAACATTGTCCCCTTGGGACAACTGACCAAGAAGTTAATAAGGGTCCTACCCATTTGATCAGTCCAACCATCTGACATCATAGTGCATCCTGTGACTTCCCATGATGCCCTTAACTCTTCCAATCTCTTGGTGCAGTCAGCTTTCTCATTTTGCAGAATGCGCCCTTTAAGGTCATGATATGTAGGGGCTTTGTATCCTGGGCCAACAACAGCGATAGCATCAATCGTAGCCTGATAAAATGGATTGTTCCTGGCAACATTGAAAGGAATATCACTCCAAAGAAACAATTTGCCCAACAACTTATCAGCTTCTTCCTTCTCCTTTCTTTTAATAAGGGAGGAGATAGATGGCTGTGCCCCGGGAGTGGTTCTAGGAACAAAAAATGAGGAGGCAACTACGGGGCTGCCTGTAGAAGAGGCTGATGCTGAAGAGCCACTACCACTCTCACGGTCAACTCCAAACCCTGATATTTGACTCTTCAGAGCTGCTTTGCTGAGTTTAGTGGTTTCTATTTCTCCCAATGAGTTCATGGCTCTTCTGATTATTTCTGGATTGGTGTTTTTGCAAGGGCCTACTTCATGCCCAGAAATTTGTGCCAGGTGGTATTTCAACCTGTATACCCCCCCTGACATGTGTTGACCACATAATTTGCAAGTCAAGTTTAATCGGTCAAACCCGTGATCAGGTTCACCAAATTCCCATAAAGGATCTAATTTCCTTGGCATGTTGGAAACTTTGAACTTTGAATGTTGAAATTTGAACCTAGGGCACAAGAAAAATTGCCAGTTAAAAAATAAAATAAAAATATTACAATTTTACATACAACATTTTGATTTTTTTTCACAAAAAAAAACCCTCAATTCAATGCAAAAATAATGGGAAAAAATACATGTTGAAACACAAGCAAAAATAATGGAAGAAACTAAGAGCACAAGAAGAAATATAAAAAACAAAATTTAACAAACAATTTTTTGCATTTTTGACCAAAATAAACCCTCTCCTCTCAAAAAAAAAAAAAAAAAAAAAACAACCAAATGCAATCACAAATGATGAAAAATACATGGGTAATAGAAACCCATGGAAGAAAAAGAAAAAAACAAAAAAAAATGGGTCAAATTTGATGCCCATACCTAGAAAAACGTTTTGCCGGAGACACTTGGTCCAAATTCGATTTTTGTTCGCTTGGCTTGCAAGAAATTCTTCACTTTTATCCAATCTTGGGCTTGTAGACCACGTATCTACCTCCTTGGCTCTCCTCCTTCACTCCTTAGCTCTCATAACCCAAGTTGTCCAAGTAAAAATGAAAAACAAAAAACCCAAAATCACATTATAAATTCGCTGTTTGAGGAAGCCACGATTTTCATTGTTCGACTTGCGATTTTTTCGTAAAAATCGCGATTTTATCGGGATAACGATTTTTTCAAAAAAACGTTGAAAAACTCGCGATTTTTTCAAAAAATCGCCATAAAATTGCGATTTTTTCATCTTTGGTATTAACACCAATTAAAGTTTCTCGAGATTTTGATGATGTAAGATGTTTTTGACGGAGTTTTGGAAATATGGAGATGGACAAATACTCAAAAGAACTGTTTTCAATGTTTGTGAATAGATATATTTGTGATAGATATATATGACATAAAGGTTTTTGTATAGGAACTAAAGAAAATTTTGTAAAAAAAGTATGGGAAATAGTCATTGCCACATGAAGAAAAACAATGTATGGAAAATCTGAAAAAAATACTTTCTTTTTATTAATAAAAAAATAAGTTTTTTTTTGTTTTAAAAAAGAAATACCAAAATCCAAGTGTCCATGAATAAATGAATTGACAGGAAGATCAAGTTTGTTGGTGTAGAGACCAAACCACACGATTAGCTGAGATAAATTAATAAAAACATGATGGAAGGTTACCCATCAAATTTAACCCTATAAATCTCATTGAGATTATAATGACCTGTTATATATGTATTCGCCTATCTAATGATAACGTACGCAATCTACCGAAACAGATGTGCTCACTTGCCGCGTCCGGAGAATGGGATACAGTAAATAGGAACTCGATGTATATAATGTTATTTATTCCTGTAAACACGCGATTCCAGATTCTTTTGAAAAAACACGGTTCCAAAAGGGACCATATCTTGAAACACTCAAATTATTACCTTGGTAAAAAAGTAAAATCACAAAATAATACAAATATTTGACACACAATATATTTGCTATACAATAATACATTAATTAAAAAATAAAATCACAAAATAATACAAATATTTGACACACAATATATTTGATATAATTATTGTGGCTTTTTTATTAATCACACAAATTTTAATCTTCAATCTTAATACAATGAACTCATTAAAGATATTTAAACTTTTTCTACTAACAACTCACATAATATAACTTAACATACACACTTACAAAATTCTTCTATCACTTATCTCCTCTGGACTCAACACAAATCTCTGTCCTAAATTAATTATCTTATTTTAACGTCTCCCACCTTTCTAATGTCATGTTCTCATAAGGGGGGCCACTTTTCAATTCCTTTATTTTATTGGATTTAGAGTACGCTTAGTAGATATTGCAATCCTCAACCCGATTTCATGTGGAATCTGCTTAATGTTGTAAGGGTGCCGTATGAATGAAATACAGTGTACCTTCTCCGCCAAGATGTGAGAATAATGTTCAATATTCGCACCTCGTAAAATAATGCAAAAAAAAATATAAAAATATTTAACACATAATAAACCGTCTCTAATTCACTCAACATGTGCACCCTTTGGTTTGCCATTTTCACAATTCCACCTATATTCGCAATTGTATAAAGTTGCCACTTTACAAAGACAAAGATAAGATTCCAAACAGATCTTACTTTAACCAATATAAAATAAAATTTCTATATCCAAAAGTATTGAAAAAGGAAAAAGTTCAAATTCAACTTGTCCACAATGATAAAAAAGAAACACATGGGCACCACACCTTCACAACTCTTTTGGTTGTTGGTCAACATCCGTTGGGACTTCCCCTTACTTTTAATTTATCACGGTTTTACACCTTTTCAGTGATGTATATAAAGGCCAACGCAGCTTACAAGTTGAAGCCTCTGAAATTTGGGTTGCTGCTTCTGATTATAAGCGCCGCAAATTGAACTCGAGCGGCATTGAGATTCGATTTTCTGATCGGGAGTTTCCCACACTGAGAATAGTGCAGAATAGAGATTATAATCCGCTGCCGCGTTAACCAGCGGGAATTCAGCCTCTGGCTTTACAAGCAATCGGCGACTCGGGGGATTTAGCTTGAAAGGCAGAATGAAGCTTCATAACCGGATCGGAAAGTATGAGCTAGGACGAATTCTGGGTGAGGGGAATTTCGCCAAAGTTAAGTACGCCATTGATGTGGAAACAGGGAAGAGCTATGCCATCAAAATTGTGGAGAAGGACACAGTTTTCCACTATAACATCGTCGACCAGGTAATAACTATTTATGATTCTCTATTGAGTTTGGCACAATTTTGTGATAAGCATCTCAGTTTGAATAGAGCAAACATTTCATTATAAATGGATAATTATTTCTCCATCTAATACTAAAGCTATCCAGTAATAACTACGATTCTCTAGTGAGTTTTGCACACGCTTTATGATAAACATCCTATTATAAATAGATCATTATTTTTCCATCAATACCAAAACTAACGCGGCTTAATACAAATAAATAGATATGATTCTCCTCTCTATTTTTTATATCTATCATTTCTTGCCAATTTGGCCACTAATTTGGCAGTAACTCTCACTTTTGCAGATCAAGCGTGAAATATGTAGTATGAAGCTCATCAAGCATCCAAATGTCGTGAGATTATACGAGGTACGTCGCTGTTTCGGATTGAAGAACTTTTATTGATAGAGGAATATTTTGGAAGCAGATCAGTTTATTTAAATACTACTGGTTTGGCTCTGTGACAGGTTTTGGCTAGTAAGAAGAAAATATATATTGTTCTTGAATTTGTCAAGGGAGGTGAATTGATGGACAAAATTGTAAGTATGATCTTCAAAGGTGTCTAACTTCCTTATCGCAATTGTTTGTAATTTTTGGTGTAATATGGTTGATAGCAATTTTTTGGTTGTAATATAGTTGATCACAATTATGTTAGTTGGTTTGAAAAGTCTATCAAATCTTTTAATACGATTAATCGAAAAGATATATCTTTAACAATCTTTTTCTTATTTACAGTTGTATAATGACAAGCTAGACGGAAGAGAAGTGAGAAAGTATTTCCAGCAGCTTATTGATGCCATAGGATATTGCCACAGCAGGGGTGTTTATCACAGAGATTTGAAGGTATAATATATCCACTGAAACCTACAATATAATTAAAGTCCAAATATTCTTAGTACTACATGTTCTATTTGAAATACACATTAATTGCTGAAATTAAATGATCAGCCGGAGAACCTTCTGCTGGATGCAAAAGGAAATGTGAAGATATCTGACTTTGGCCTCAGCGCGCTTCCAGAGCAATTTAGGGTATGTCTCCAATTATGTTTGGCAGTAATTTTGCTGCACTAAGAGATAACAGGGTATCTGCTTAATTATATTGTTTGTGATAATGGTATTTCAGGGAGACGGGTTGCTGCATACAACTTGTGGGAGCCCCAGTTACGTGGCACCCGAGGTAACAAATTATTCTCGAGTTACTCAGAGTTGCAATTTATCAGAATTAGTACTAGTTTTTGTTGTATGGTGAATTTGATTCAATGGCAAAATTATGTTGTAGGTACGATGTGTTTGATTCAAAGAATTGGGTTGAGTTTGTGCAGGTGATTGTTAACAAAGGATACGATGGTGCTACTGCTGATGTTTGGTCTTCCGGGGTCATTCTATTTCTTCTCTTGACTGGCTGCCTGCCCTTCGAAGATGAAAATCTTGCAGTCCTGTATCAGAAGGTAAGTAATTAAACGAAATACAAAATCACAATTGGTTTAGTGTATTTTATTAGATTCTGAAAATTCCATTCATCGTGTACACTAGATCTGCAAAAGCGAGTTCGAGTGTCCAAAATGGCTATCTGCGGGCCCTTGCAAATTGCTCAAATTAATACTCGATCCCAATCCGAAGACCGTAAGTGAAAATCATTAGTTGGAGTAAAATATGTAAAAAAATCTACGATCCAATGTTATTTTCAAAATCCTAGTCAAACGCTCATTATGTTTAATATTTGTGTGGATTGATATACAGCGCATAACTATAGCTGAAATAATGAAAGATGAGTGGTTCAAGCAAGGCTATTCCCCAGCGAAGGTTGCGGAGGAGGACACTTGCTTCGATGATGTGGCTGTTGCATTTACAAAGTCGCAGGTATCAATATAGTTCCAGGGGAGCAACTTTTTCAATAAAGTTTGTTATCTGATCATGCTGATCACACACCATCCATGTGAAATCTTTACACGCTGGCACGCCATAGGAAAAAATTCTAATGGAAACTGGTGGTTTTCCATGATTTGTTCATTTGCCACGTAGATTGTGTAGGTTATTGTGTACAAATGGAACACGTCGTCCCATTGATTTTGGCCGACTTAATGAAAATTATCAACCCTCAGCACGTTGAAGTGACAGGGTGGAATATATAGTTGCAACTTGTAACAATGTAAATTATTCAACTTTGTCACTATCTTCCACCTTGTCATTTAAACATGTTGATCAGAATTTTTGAGAGGTGTGAACTTTCTTATGGAAATCAACAATAATTTTCAAGAGATTATATCTTATTGTCATTTCTCGTTGGATCAGATCTGATTTCCGTCTTCCCCGTGAGGGTTGGTGGCCTCTCGTATTCATTAAACAATTGGGTGTCTAGATCTTTGTGGGGTCTTTATCTTTTATTAGTCCAACCATTGCCTTGTCTCAATCTTTCTGGGGTCTTCCTTGCAATGAATTTGAGTGCTGACCATGTAATATTCATGAATAATGGACAGGAGGAACATATGGTGAGGGAGGAAACGGGGCCAGTTCTGATGAACGCTTTTCAGTTAATAGCGATGTCACGGAGCCTGGATCTCTCCGGTTTATTTGAAGAAGAGGTACGCGCTTTTGTGTCTACGTGGTTACTTTTCATTCACCCAAAAACTGCAACTGAACAGGTTTGTCATTTAAACTCTAAAGTGGAATGTTAGTTGATGGAAAGGTGAATGGGTGACACAGGATGCCGCCGAAAGGAAGACGAGATTCACATCCATGTTCCCGGCGAAGGAG
This sequence comes from Pinus albicaulis, assembly GCA_034641835.2. Classification (NCBI taxonomy): domain Eukaryota; kingdom Viridiplantae; phylum Streptophyta; class Pinopsida; order Pinales; family Pinaceae; genus Pinus; species Pinus albicaulis. The sequence goes on from CM076581.1 coordinate 1,711,661,636, forward strand.
ATTATACACAAAATCCAAGAAACGGTAGAAACCATGGGGTTTCAGGTCAAGAGCAAGAATAACAAGGTTTACAACTAAACATCACAATCTAATGGACTGTACATTTTGAAAGTAATTTGATATCACACCGAATAAATAACATTAATGTTTTATCTTATTTATGTTTGTCGGATTTTAAAATATTCTTAAATTTAAGTTTGAGATTAAAAAATTGTCTTTGTTGTTACAGCTAAAATTAGTACATGTATATCCAAAATCGGAAGGGAGAAATGGACATCTTTGTGTGACCACGGAGGTGAGTGAGTTTTGGTTGATTGATCCCCTAAGGTCATTGGGGGAGAAGATTGTGTAAATAAATAACCAGAAAATTGAATGATTATGATGCATTGTTGATGTTGTTGGCTTTAGGTGTTCAAGGTCGCAGCCTGTTTGCACATGGTAGAGATCAGAAAATCAGCAGGACACATAACACAGTATAGAGAGGTATTGAATATATTTAGCATTAATGTTTCTGGGTTGATAATTTTATTTTATAGTTTAGTACTAGATAGAAGGATGAGTAAGTTTGTTTCTTGGTCGGTGTGTTTTAATATTTTAGTATGAATTAATATTGACATATATTTAAAAATATGTTAATAATAAAAAACCATTTTAATTTGGGTCATAAAATGTTTAGATATACATGTTATGTAAAATATTTTTATTTTTATTTTGTATATATTGTATATCATTTTAAAAATATTATGTATATAGCATAAAAAAATTCATTTTTATGGTTAATATATTTATTTGATTCTATATATACTATATTTAGTATTCAAAAATATAATTTAAACAATAAAAAATAACATATTGTATTTTACATTGTAAAGAAATTTATAAGTAAAAAGATTTGATTGCTTTGAGCTCATATTACATCTTACTCAAAATAAATCTATGCTAGTATATTAAATTAAAAGTCAGCAATATAGATTGATGTTGACTGATTTTGTTATTTTTTTTTTGTGAGTTATGTACAGTTGTGCAGAAAGTTATCAAATGATCTTGGCTTCCAACCTGAAGTGTGGAGGGAAAGGAGCATTCCTGGTTGTAAAGTTGTGTAAGATTAAAAGTGTGATGGAAATAAAAAAAAGTGGGGTTGGAACTGGATTCCGAGTAAGGTTTTTGCAGGAATTAGTTTTTACTATTCTTACTTTTATTAAACGACCTATGATTCTTACTTTTATTAAACGACCTATGATCTTCCACAAAGAGGAAGCAACTAATTACTTAGCATTAGAGTATCTATCTTGGGAGTGAAAATTTATTATGGTGGTGTGGTAGTGGAGACTGCTCTTCCATATCATCGGTGGTGCAAAACGAGCTGCAAGAACCCAACATTGCTGACAAATCCTTGTATTATAAGTCATTGAGGAGGGATTGTAGATCACAACGATTAGCTTTATGGAATTTATCGTCCAATTTGTAACATTTGTACAATCATGTTATCACAATAAATGCACGACCTTAATCTTCATAATTTAAGAGGGTGAAGCAAAATGAAGACATGGTATAATAAGAGGAAAGTAATGAATCTTAATGTATGGATTAATCTTCATAATGTATGAAAGTGAAGTAAAAGGAACATATGGTTGAGCATTTTTTTACCTAATAAGATAAAAGTGGTGAATCTCAATGTATGAATTCATTTTTATAATGTATGAGGGTGAACCTAAAAGAATCACATGGTTCATTAATGAATCAATATGGATGTGGAGCCATGGATGGTTACCTAAGATTAAGATTTAGACACATGGTTCATTAATGAATTACAATGTATGGATGTGAAGCCATGGTTATCTGAAATGAAGATGTAGTTGGAATTTGAGAGGAAGGGAAAACTTTAAGTGAAAACATTTCAACCAAGAACAAATTTGTTTATATAGTTTATTGAAAATAATTAATATAATATGTTATAATAACAACATCAATTTATTAACTATCTCTATAATTTTATCTTATAATTATTGTTATCTCTTAATGAATAAATTACAAGGTCACATTACATGAGCCATGCCACATCACATGAGATTTCACTTACATCTTCTTTGTTATCCCCTTGTTAATACCTTTAAAGTTCTAATTGCCATAGATTTATTAGTCACTATTTTTTCTTAATCCTATTTTCTATGACTGTAACGAAAGATTAGTCACTATTTTTTCTTAATCCTGTTTGCTATGACTGTAACAAAAGATTTTGAACAACAGAGTACCATCCATTTGAGCATGGTGAAATTCATCAAATTTTTGTGCAAAGTGACTATTTATCCACGACTCTTTGTCCCTCTCTTCCTACACTAGGTCAGTAATGGCCAAGATGGTGAAGAAAACCATGTTAATGAACTAATTAAGGTGTACAAAGTTTTCATTTGGGTTTTTGGCCTAAGCAAGAGGATCCTTCTCATGATATATATAACCACATAAATTTAGACACTCAAATTGAACCCAAATTGAACCACCAAATTTCCTTACCAATTCTCATGATTAGGATGAATTTGGGAACCATGTTGTGCACTAATGAGCAGAAGAAGAGTGAAATTTGGAAACTATGTTGTGTCCTAGAAGAGTGAATTATTATGAATGATAGAGAGAAAAATTTTCCACAAAAATTCAATTACAACCAATTTATCATTATCATTCACCTCAAAATTTCTTGAAGGACGATATCAATGATTTGACGAAATAATTCCTCATCTCTTGCATAGTTCTCCTCGTAATTATCAATGAATCACTGGTGAACCACCCTGCCAATGAAACCACCTTGCTTCGCTATAATGGGTGTTTTACGGAAATCAAACCTACAAATAAGTATGCTTCCCTAAGTGTGGTGGTCGCACTTATAACAACTGAAAGAAATATATTTGACCCTTTCCTTAAAATGAATAGATAAGAGAAGAAAACCAACTTGTAATCTGTTCACTTTTCCTTGCCTCCCTTCGTCGTTCTGTCACTCTCAATCAAACTGAACTCGCTTGATTGGTACCTGAAATGGTAAATAGAAGACAGAAAATGACATAAAGGAAAATGATCTACTCATGTAAACAAATTAAATTGATTTCATTTGTAAATACACATATAACATCATTGACACATGCATTAGGAAAAGGACAAATGTCTTTATTATGAAGTAGAAGGAGAAGTTACAACCAATTGATCGATTCGATGTCACTCACTCCAGCTTAAGTCCCATCCTCATCACACCAGCATCATCACTCCAACAGCGTCACATTACATGCAGACGACACCTCCAAGAGTTGTGATCTCACCAGTATAACTATACTTAATGCAAATTCTTTCTCTCTTGTGCACTATGATCAATGCTCTATTTTATGTAGATGAAGGTAGTTTGAAATTAATGAATCATTGAATGGATTTTCCAAAAATGGATGAAAAGGTTTCCTTGTTCATGAGAATAGGAGGATAAGAGGTTTAATGGCTTCACGGTGTCGATATTCGAAGCTATCAGATGAGGTGAAAGCTGGAACAACTTCTAGAAGCCACTAGAGGTTGGGAAGATTCCCAGAATCCAATGAAAAACTCGCTCCCAACTGACCGACGCACTCTAAAGTGGGCCTATATCCTTAGCAACGCAAACTTGCATGGGAGTAGATTCTCTGCAATGGAGTTATTGCAATCTAGGGGTGCGTTGATGGCTCAATGGGGCACTTCAACTGGAATCTAAGCAATGAAACTTTCACGAAGGAAAAACATCAATGGAATGACTTGTTTAGGGCATGTAGCAACTAATTTAGAGTATGATAGACCCTAATGGATAGTGATATGTGTTTTGGGATGATGCCCAAATTGACGTGTAACAGCTGCACCCTAAAACATGAAGTCAAAAAATGATAATGTTGATGGATATGCTATACGATGTGATGAGTAGGTTTTGAAGAGGATGGTGACCTGCATCAATTAAAATACATTACATCATGATATATTTTCATCTTGGACATGAATTTCTGAGGGAGGCATTCCCATACTCAACACATAAACTATCATAACATCATAAATTCATCTATAGATATAGACTCATGATAGGATGACCATTTATTTAATGACCATCGTACGAATGATTTGGTACTACTCTTGAAATCGCAGCCCGGATGGATGAAACTAGATCTGGGGTCTTCTATCTCATTTACTCGATCACTTTAAGTACGAGTCTAACCATGCAAATATGTGATTTGAAGTCGAACATGGGAAGACACCGTCTGATTACCATCCAATGATGTAAGTCGTTAAGGGACACAAAAAAAACCACCATTGATGATAATGTCTCTCAAGGTACTGCAGTACATTCTGCATGGTGTGAATAGATTATTTGACGTCAAACACCATACAAAGTATTTCGGTCGAAGGCCTTTGATATCAACTTGTCGGCGGAAGCGAGAAACCTGATGTTGATGTAAGAAAGCTCTAAGGTACTGAAAGGTTGTTTCTAAGTCAACTTCCTAGATGATGAGTTGATGTCGACAGGAAGTGACTCATCACACAAGGGCCTTGATGTTTCCCCCATCAATGACACGAAACAGGAGTAATTATTTTGGAGATATAATGTGACTGATGAATCAATGCTTAGCGATGGAGGTCATGAAATGAAGTTTTATGAGTATTGTAAAGGATGAGGAATAACTATGTTACTTCTCTTGAACATATTAGTGAGACTGAATGAGTTGGAAACATTGACCCAAAATCGAAGTGATGGATGGTGTGATAGACCATAGGTATGATAGACTATCAAGCAGATTACCCAACCCAAAAGTCACGAAGATGAAGTGAATGAGTGTCATGTTCAAGAGCGACTTGATACCATAAAGTGTTTTATCCCTTTCCAATTTTCCCCAGTCATTACTGACCAATACCTCTTTATTTTTTAACAACCTTGAGGAGAATAACATATGCTTGATGTATAATTCCACCCTTCAGGTGAATTCATCACTATGTGATGCTTTAACAAGTCTAGTGAAGGTGAAACTCAATCTTGTCATGATGGAAAATTTTGTCGCTATTTGATGTTTTAACGAGTCTAATGAAAATGAAAACTCAGTCCTTTTTCATGTTTAGAGAGATTGAAAAAGGGAAGAAAAGAAAAATCCATAAGTTATTTTTCGTAAAATTGTCTCTCATATCCGAAAAAGCGTAAAATAATACCTAAGAGAAACTCCTAGCCATTTTCGACTAGGGTTTTCCTTTTTCGTAAACATAATCTATCTCGGTCCAGAAAAGGGTTAAACTTATATTGAATAGATGTCGTTTCAATTCCTTTTACGAGCTCGAAAGGACAAGTGCTCAACAATATTTTCATATTTTGGGAGTCTAAAGAGAGCTAAAAGAGAACTCCGAGGGGGTTTCTTTTTCATGTTTAACTAAGCTCGAAAAAGAGATAAAAGTGTGCTCTGTGGCCAGATTTCAATTTAATTTACGAGCAGGAAAAGACAAAAATAAATCAACATTTTCATGTGTTTTAGGAGCATGAAAATAGAAAAAGAATGTTGGGATTTTCATGAGTTTAACGAGTCTTTAAAATAATAACCGAAGTGGACTCGAGATAGTTTTCGTTTTATTAAAGCTTGAAACATAGGAAAACTATGCTTGAAAGTGGTTTCATTTTTACACAAGCTTGAAACAAAAGAAACTATGCTTGTAGTGACCTATTTCATTTTTAACGAGGTTGACATAGTAAAAGAACTATCATCATGATCTGGTTCATTTTTTAGTGAGATTGACAAAGTTAAATAACTATCCTCAAGACCTAATTCATTTTTTAACGAGGTTGACACAGTAAAAGAACTATCCTCAAGATGAACTGATTTATTTTTTAACGAATATGACACATTAAAAGAACCATCATTGTCATAGTTTCACCCAGCCTATTTATTTCGGGAATCATTGGGAATCTTCCTTAAGTCATATGAAGTGGAAGATATCATATTGCGGGTCTCTATTTTTGCGATTTTCGCCGATGTCACAGGTGACGGTAACGAAAAGGTGCCCATTAGGGAAGAGTCCTTAAAGAGTCCTACACCAATATTATGAACAGATGGTGGGGGTCCATGAACAAACAGAATGATTCTGTTTTCCTGGGAACGAGAGGCAGAGAAGGAGAGTTGATCAATGATTGTGACGTTTCCCTTGTGGGGGAAGACGACCATACGAAATTAAGTAGATACTACCGCAGCCTAATGCATGACAACCTCAACCATACCAATGCAAAATTGACCACACATGATCAAAAGCATGTAAAATACACCAGTCGTTAAGAAACATGTAACCGAGCATGCACAACCAATGCATGTTCAGCATATAGTATCACACAACTAAGCATACACATACAATAGACAATCATGACCAATATGTGACCTAGCATAAAAAATCAATGCAAATACACCATGTAGCAACATGTACGCAAATGTGCACTAACCATACATAAGCATGAACAACACATAACCAGCCATACACACATGACAACATGTTGACACAACACCATTAATCCTTCCATGGCAACACCACGGCCACCATGGCCGACAAAACAAAGATCCAATAAGCACATACACCACAGGTATGAGAAACACATATGCAACCAATAGAAAAGCATGACCAACACACCGCTCATCCATTCCAAGGGTTGAGCCATACTATGATACCACTGTAACACCCTCTTCCCACATCTACCCAAGTAACCGGCCAACTAGGATAAACATGTGACTCCAGGCTACTATAACAAGATTCAACCTCCTAGGTTACCTTAAGGAATTAGAACTGACGTAAACAAAACATATAAACCTTGTACAATAACATCAACACCCCCATGAGGTAACCCAACCATTCAGGCCTCTTACCCCTGGGTCACACTAGCATTTTGACCTATTTGAGCCATACGTGCAGGCATAAAACTGCATTCCTACAAATAGGAGGCTATATCCCTAGGCATAACATTGCATATCTGTGGCCAAGGCCCGAAAAACTCAATTATGTCCCTGTATATCAGGGATTTGAGCCACCTTTCCAAGCACAGAACCAAGTTCTTTTCCCATAACTTTATGAAAATTTTAGAGATGATAAATAACAACAGGAAAATTATACAGAAGCAATCACATCATTAAGAACTCAACTGGAACCCTCCTAACTATGACAAAAATTTTGTCAAACATGTCACAAACATTGAATCTACATGTGTAAACAATAAAATAGAGCAAAGGGGTATCAAATTTATCTGAGAATCACTAAGAAACATTTCTTCCTTAAATAATTAACTTCAATACCATCTATTTGACCATAGATACATTGTACATTCATTTACAAGTAAAAACATGGGGAGAGCCATACATCATCACTATAAAAATGCATGCTCACAACCAACATAATAAAAACATAAATACCATGGATACAACAACAATATAATCCACATATAGATCAATACAATGACATACCAAATACCAAGGGAATGAATTCCTCATTAATGAATGTAGAAACCAACCTGAGATGGGACTTCCACATTCCACCTGACCACATATTGGCTGAGCCAAATCTCACATCAGTTAATCCCCCCTGTGCCATATTCCAAGCATGAATGTGGGATACCATCAAACACATCAATTATAATCAATCCAGGGCTTCGAGAGGCCAAACCACCTCAACCCTCAACCAGTGATTCCACCTCATGGTCAGACATCACAACCATCATAGATTGGTATCTATCCAAGCTACTCTAGGGTTCCAGAGTGTTTGTTCCAACAAAGTCTCCAGGACTTGTAACTCAACCCCATCTGTCTTAAGGGCTCTAGAAAATTGTAACAACCAAGGCTCTAGGACTAGTAATTCAACCCACCTAGGGCTCTAGAGTGTTTGTTCAACCAAGGCTCCAAAACTAGTAACTCAACCCAAAAATTGTCTGCCAGCCTCTAGAGCGTTTTTCCAACCAAGGCTCCAAGAAATAATAACTCAACCCAACAACTAAAGGAATCATGAGAAACAACAAAAAAAAAATCAATGGAAATAAACCCATAAAACCATGGCTATCCAAGAAATGGAAAGGCTACGAAAATCCACATGAATACACCCTGCATGACAAAACTAGTAAGGAAAACATACATGCAACTCAGTAACTGCAAACAAATCTCACTGTAGTGGCTAATCCCAATGTCTTATTGCGCTTTCCTTCTCTTCATTTTCCTTGTTTCTCCAAATCACCAAGTATCCACACTCTCCAAGAGTGCTCTAATAAAACTCAAAGCATCCAAGAGTATGAGAGAGAGAGAGAATAATGATAGAGCTCCAAAAATGCATTGAAAAAAGGTACCAACAGATTTCTAATTTCTTCATTTTCCATTACTTTTCCTTCATTTTCCTCTTCACACACAACATGTGACCTTTCATCTCCCTTTTTCCTAATTTCCATTATTTTCATAAAAAAATGTGCCAAAAATACTTTTTTCCTCTTTCATTCCTTACCCGTAGCCTTTTCCAATTTCCTTAGCCATAATAAATCATGTGAACACCTGCACTAGGATGTTTTTCCCAACATTCAACTTAGAATACATTTCCCATCAACCGTGGTTATTATTTTAACTTTATTACATGGAATTTTCACGAGGGCTGTTACACTTGGAGCAACCAATTTGACCACGTGATAAATATTAGTTGTTAATAGCCCAACATAGCACAAACTCGAGGCCCTTATCCTACAAAACTCGACCTTCTCAACTCTCCTGATTCATTTCGCAAATGGATGAATATGAGAGCTCTCTACTTTGGAAAGCTTCTATTTGTGATCTTGTTTTAAAAAAAATTTGCCATTGGATTCCCCCTAATGCACATTATTGATGGAATCCTCCCCTTGGCCGGAATTAGATGTTGGGTATGTGTTATATTCTTTCCACGACTAGTCACGCGCGGGGGGGTTACAAGGGGGGCGATAGTCCCCCCTGTACATTGCGCCAAGCGCAGCGCCCTGAGAAATTTTTTTTGGACCTTATTTTCGGTGGGCGGACCCGCCCATGGTTTTGTGCATGGGTTTTCACATGGTTTTGGGGTACGATGGTTTTCGGCCCCTGGTATTTTGTAGATCCGGTCAAGGGAACTATGGTTATGTTCTAATCCAGGGTTAATGGATTGGGGTTTATGTATGCTTCGACATGTATACATATATGTGTTGTAAAACTAAAAGGAATATAATGAAAAATCAAGCTAGTCATCCCAATTTGGGATCTAGGGGAAAATCTCTGTGTTTTTCTGTTTTATGTTTTATGCTCTCGCTATTGTTTATTTTATTTTTTAAGATTCGTTTGTAGATAATTTTTTTATAGGGTTAAAACCTACATTTGGTATCAAAGTTGTTTTGGCTTCAAGGGGATGCCTTTGCTACTGAGGGTTTTTTTCTCAGGCCTGTGGTAGACCCTGTTCAGTGGGAGATCTGTGGGATCGATTCTTGCGGTGAAATAAGATGGCGAGCAGTGGAAAGATAGAGATTGAGAAATTTAATGGTCAGAGTTTTGAGTTGTGGAAGCTCAATATGGAGGACCTGCTAGTCGATAAAAATCAATGGATCATGGTAGATCCAGGTACTAAACTAACGTCAATGTCAGATGAAGACTGGAAGAAGTTGGATCGGAAGGCAAAGAGCACAATACGGTTGTGTGTCTTAGATTTGGTATTGTTGAGTGTATCTGGGGAAGCTACAGTGAAGAATTTGTGGGATAAACTTGGGAATTTGTACCAATATAAGTCTTTGGTGAATAAATTGTTCCTGCGGAAAAAGTTGTATAACCTGAGGATGAAGGATGGAGACTCGATGACAGAGCATCTGAATGCCTTCAATACTGTGGTAAGTCAGCTATCATCTGTTGATATTAAAATCTCAAATGAAGATAAGTGCATCAGTTTGTTGTGTTCTCTACCAGACTCATGGGACAGTTTGGTTATTGTAATAGGTAGCAATACAACTACCTTGAATTTTCATGACATTGTCTCAACCTTGCTGTCGGAGGAAATCAGATAGAGAAATATGGAGGGTTAGAATGGAGATGCCTTATTTGTACGAGGAAGGTCCCAATATAAAAATAAGAATAAGGTTTCGAGTGGGATATCTAAATCTAGAGGGAGATATAAATCTCCTAGAAAGTTTGTAAAGGTGTGCTGGAAATGGGGAAAGGAAGGGCACTTCAAAAAGGACTGCAGATCTAAAGCTCCTAAGAAAGGAAAGGGATCTGATGATGCTCCTTCTGCAGAGGCAAAATCCACCTTGGATGAAGGTGGGGATGTGTATTTGGATTCTTCTTCAAATACACATGTAGATCATGATTCATGGTCGATTGACTCGGGTGCATCCTTTCACTTCACTCTCCATAGGAAGTGATTCTGCGAGTATGAGAAATATGATGGCAATGATCTCTTCTAAGGTGATGATAGGAAGGCCAGAATCGTCGGACGTGGAAAATTCAAGATGAAGCTACAAGGTGGAAGGATTAGAACACTTCCTGGTGTTCTGCACATTCTTGCATTGGCCAGAAATCTGATTTCTGTAAGCAAGATGGATGATTCAGGCGTAAAAACAGTGTTCGAGAAAGATACCTATAAGATGGTTCGGGGAGCACTGGTATTAATGTGGGGAGTTCGGATTGGAACTCTGTACAAGCTTTAGGGTAGCACTGTTATTGATGGGTGCAACAATTCTGTGTTTCCTGAAAGTGGAGCACAAAGCCTAGCGGTCTCTGGAGAAAAGACCATCCTATGGCATCAAAGGCTTGGACATATTGGAGAGAAGGGCCTTTGGATACTGCATGGAAATGGTATGGTATAAGGTATGTCTAATTTCTCTCTAGATTTCAATTTCTATGAACATTGTGTATATGGGAAGCAGAATCGGGTGAGTTTTCCTTTTGGTGCTAAGAGGGCAAACAAGATATTAGAGCTTGTGCACAGTGATGTGTTTGGACCTGTCTCGATTCCATCACTAGGTAAGTTTGTGTACTATATTTCATTTATATATGACTTCTCAAGGAATAAATGGATATATTTCTTGAGGAAGAAATCTGAAGTCTTCGACAGATTTAAAGAATTTAAGGCTCTGGTGGAAAACCAGATAGAGAAGAAGATAAAGGTGTTGAGGACAGATAATGGTGGGGAGTTCTGCGAGAAGGAATTTGAAGAGTTCTGTAAGAAGTGTGGTATAGCACGACAGAAGACTACTCCATACAAACCTCAGCAAAAAGGAGTTGCAGAAAGAATGAACAGAATGTTGATGGAAAAGGCAGGAAGCATGCTCAGTGGTACTGGGTTAGGACAAGAATCCTGGGCAGAGGCAGTGGAGAATGCATGTTACTTGGTTAACAGATCACCTTCATCAGCATTGGAGGATAAGAATTCACATGAGGTATAGACTGGTAAGAAACCCTCTCTTTCACATCTGAGGGTATTTGGATGTGATGCATATGTACATGTTCCAAAGGAGAAAAAGACCAAGTTGGATAATAAATCTGAAAGGTGCATCTTTATTGTGTATAAGGATGGTTTAAAGGGTTACAAGCTTTGGAACCCAGAAACAAGGAAGGTTGTGTACAACCGAGATGTGGTGTTTAGAGAGGTGAAAGATGTTGTTAAACATGAAGTCCTACCAAAGGAACCTGAGAAGATAGAGTTTGAGCTAAAGGAGGAATAATTAGACTCTACAAAAAAATAAGACTCAGAAGAGGAAGAGCCACAAACTCCAGTTGTGAGAAATTCAGCTCAGGAAAGAAGACAAATAGAAAGGTATAGTCCATCTGCTTTCTGTTCAAATTTTTCTTTAACTATAATTGATTATGATCCCAGAACTATCAGGGAGGAAGTAGATTCAGAGGATGGAAAACTCTGGAAGGAGGCCATGGTGGATGAAATGACATCCTTGCACAAAAATGAGGCATGTGATCTGGTGGAGTTTCCAGATGGAAGGAAGCACATTGGGAGAAAATGGGTGTTTAAGAAGAAGATGAATGTAGAAGGCAAGGTGGAGAAATACAAATCTCTGTTGGTATCAAAATATTATTCCCAGGTGCCAGGAATTGATTTTGGTGATATTTTTTCTCCTGTTGCTAAAGTTACTTCTATTATATTACTTTTATCCGTTGCTGCTGCATTTTATTTTGAGATAGAACAGATGGATGTGAAGACAACATTTCTTCACGGTGATCTAGAAGAGGAGATCTACATGAAACAACCTCAAGGATTTATGGTGAAGGGGAAGAAAGAACTGGTATGCAGGTTAAAGAAGTCTCTATATGGGTTAAAACAGTCACCAAGGATGTGGTATCAGAAATTTGATACCTATATACGGGGACTTGGCTTCACCAGAAGCAAGGAGGATCACTGTGTTTCTTTTAAATTAATTGGTGACCGTGTTATTTATTTGGTCTTGTATGTGAATGATATGTTGTTGATTGGAAATGACAAAGAAACTATTCAAGATTTGAAAACCCAACTGTTCTCCAAATTCGACATGAAGGATCTTGGTGTTGCAAACTATATTTTGGGCATGGAAATTAAGAGAGAGCGGGCAAAGAGGAAGCTCTAGTTAAACCAGAGAAAGTATGTCGAGACTATGTTGTAGAGGTTCAATATGCAGGGTAGTAAACCAGTGAATGTTCTGATTCCTATAGGTGTAAAGCTGTCTGTTGAACAGTGTCCCAAGATACAAGAATAAGAGGAGGATATGTCTCGTGTTCCATATGAAAGTGCAGTGGGTAGTCTGATGTATGCAATGGTATGTACTAGAACAGACATTTCACATGCAATGGGAGTATTGAGCAGGTTTATTTCAAACCCAGGGAAGGAGCATTGAACAGTAGTGAAGAGGGTTTTTAGATGTTTGTGTGGCACTAGTGATTATGGCTTGTGTTACCAGGGAAGACCAGGATTGGAAAGAGTGTTGGACATTAATGGTTTTGTTGATGCAGACTAGGCTGGAGATCTAGACCAAAGAAGATCTACAAGTGGGTATGTGTTTAGCCTATTTGGAGGTGTAGTCATTTGGATGAGTAAAATACAGTCTGTAGTGGCTCTTTCAACTACAGAGGTAGAATACATAGCAACCACTCATGCAAGCAAGGAATCAGTTTGATTGCAGAGATTGTGTTCAAGTATGGGGTTGGTACAACAAGCTATAAGGATAGACTATGATAGCCAAAGTGCAATTTTATTGGCTAAGAACCCTGCTTATCATTCAAAGCCAAAGAACATTGATTTTCAATATCACTTTTTGAGAGATATGGTTGAGGATAAAAGGGTGTTGTTGGTAAAGGTGGACACCTTGAAGAATGTTGTAGATGCATTGACGAAGTCTGTGAGCTCTTAGAAGTTCTCTTGGTGTAGAGAAACAATGGGTGTTGCAGAAATGGGCTAATGACTAAGCTCTCTTATGGCCCCCTGCAGAAAGAAAACAATAAGTGGTATAATGTTGGGTATGTGTTATATTCTTTCCATGACTAGTCACGTGCGGGGGGGTCATAGGGGGGGCAATAGTCTCCCCTATACGTTGCGCCGGGCTCAGTGCCCCGAGAAAAAAAATTTGGACCTTATTTTTGGTGGGCGAACCCGCCCATGGTTTTGTGAATGGGTTTGCACATGGTTTTGGGGTACGATGGTTTTCAGCCCCTGGTATTTTGTAGATCCGGTCAAGGGAACTACAGTTATGTTCTAATCCAGGGTTAATGTATTGGGGTTTATGTATGCTTCGACATGTATATATATGTGTTATAACACTAAAAGGAATATAATGAAAAATCAAGCTGGTCGTCCCGATTTGGGATCCAGGGGAAAATATATGTGTTTATCTGTTTTATGTTTTATGCTCTCTCTATTGTTTATTTTCAGTTTTAAGATTTGTTTGTAGATAATTTCTGTATAGGGTTAAAACCTACATTAGAAGCATGTTTGTTGTATTTTATTTGAATTTGAGTTCCATAGAGCCCTAGATTAACTGGAAAAGAAGATACCCCAAATGTGTCCAGATGCGGTAGACCTAACAAAATGTTATAGCTCAGAAAACTCAGATCCACAAACGCTTAGGTATTATTTGATGCAGATACCTCTTTTCCAATCAATACTAATATTTTTTTCCTCGCGTCTGCATAGAACTCTACTTCAGCTCCACAGAACAATCCAATAATACTTTTGAATATCTGAAAAGGGCCTAGGGTATAGAGGAGAAATATATTGTGTGACATGAAATTATCATGGAGGGATCAACGAAATATTTCCAATCTCAAAGCCTTCCAATGGAGATAAATGTAGCTGAGTAGTTGCTAATGAAGAATACAATATTGATGAGCACATGGGAGCGGAAAACATGAAGAGAGAATGAAGATAATTATGATGAAGAGGAGATGAAGATTACTTATTTCCGTGGCATTGTATCGAACTATGCAATGGTGATGAATAGTTCTAATTTTTGGCTATAATGGTTACTGGCTACATGAGTACACATTTCCTCTATAGGTGTTGAAATACCTTGTTAGGAATCAAATCGAGGTTGGGGTTATGGATTGATCCTCCGAAACTTCAATTGAACAGAAAAAATGAGCAATCAAATAAAATTGCATATGGGTGCTAGAATTCGCAGATAGGAAACAAACACATCAACAAAAAATTAGAGTTTAAGTGAGAGTTCAGGGGGGAAATTGTTTATGATGGGTTTGGAGCTAACACACGAGCCTATGTAATATCCCAAAGCGCTCTCCCAAAATTTCTCTCTCCTAGATCTCCTCACGTAAGGGTTCAATCTATGTTGAATATTTGTATCTCATCCTTATGAAGTTGAATATGAATGGGTAGATCTACAGAGCAGATCCAATCTAATAAAGCCATGCAAAATAATAAACTCTCAAACTTGTTGCAAGACACTTCCAAAAATAATTAAGTGAAAAGAAATAGACCAACTAGGGTGATATCGAGTACCACCGAAGGTGGGAAATTTCCGGCTACGGTGAGGATAAATCCCACTGAATTTCCCTGCATGAAACCATATGGAAGGCATGATGCACGGCTCTGATAGCACTGAAATATCCAAAATCTTAAAATTTTTGAAAGATCTAGAACACTTTAGTGTTCTAGTTAAAAATACTTGCAATCAAAACACTAAACAAGAAATGGAGGCCTTATTTATATTATTTAATAAAGAAATGAGTACATTCCAATACAAAATTATCGGAGCCCATGCTGTCATATTCCTAAATTAGCATGCAGCTAATTGGAATATTAATTTTTTCTTTTGTCATTTAGATAGATGAATAAGTGGGTAGGGAAACCCATAAATCTCTTTATTAGAAATAAAACCCCTCTTAATGTGAAAATGGATCATCTTAATAGCTAGATAAAACACACTCATGTGTGAACAAGGGCTAATGCGTGTGGACAAGGTCAAGTTTGACCAAATCAACAGCGCTGGTATGCAGGGAGTGGATCATTAATGAGAGACAGTGCAATGTGAATGGGAGAAAGTCTCCATGATAGTAGTGACTTTAATGAGCGGGACCCAAGGTGAGAAGGCTCACATTGTTTATAAGGATCAGGGCAAGGCAACCATAGATGGTTATGTTGTTGATTATTGATTTTTTGGTATGTATGACTTCTTTCACTCTCCATCTGTTTAACTGAGATTGTTGTGTTGTTTAGCACAGGGTGTTCCCGAGCGAGAATCCCACCTCTCTCCTAGAGGAGCCTCTAGAAAGAGTATTGCACTACATTTCCACATTCCAAAATTCTGGCCAAGCTTCAGTCTTCAGCTACAACATAGTTTCTAGTGGAGTTGTGTTGTGTTGTAGGGTAGAAGCAGTGGAGGATTTTGAGGGCCACTTTCGGTGTTTGTTTTTCAGTGGAGAGGTATCCTTTCTGATTAGGAGATCATGTCCAAGTTATGAAAATTGCTCAAAAATAAAAGTGTTCAAAATGAACAACTCGAAAGGTCTCATCGCTGTGATTCTAGCACCATGAACGGTTCTCAAAACTAAGGTCGTATGCAAAATTTATTGAGGTTTGAAATCTCGAGTAAGCTTCAAAATTCAGTTGACCAAGTTTGACTTTTATAATTCGGAAAAATTAAAAAAAGAATATTTCAAAGAATTATCTAGGAATATTCCCTAGAATATTCCTCGAAATATTCCATTCGGGCGAATCATATTACGACAAGTGGCAAAGCTCTATTTGATGTTTGATTGACTTCGCGATTTTCTGACCAATTACGGGCTGCCATGTGGCAGGCCCAGAGGCCTCCACATGGCCCTAGGCTGTGGAGAAATTGGTTGTGAAAAATTTTGTTACCCTGCAGGACTTGAACCGGGGTCTCCCCACTAGCAACAACGCCACTCGACCAGCCCGCCTATCCAATGGTTCTTAACTTAAATGCATCACATCATATATTTAAAGTTTAAATTTGTTTATGCCAGAGGGAAAAGGGGCTAGACCCTTAGGGCTAGCCCCCATATAAAGATATGCCATATGCCCAAGAGCCAGTGTCCAAGCACTAAGGGAACTGGCGGTTACAGTTAAACTTATCGCAGTGGAACCAGGCCCATGTGGAAAACAAACTTTAAAGATTTATTGCCACGGTTTTATAAAACATTTAAGGTTGCGGTTAAGTCGGGTTATGGCATGTGACTGCCGCCCTTAAATATTTAATGCCACACCAAACCATTACCGGCCATTTTTTAGCGCCTCCGAAATTTTCGGGGTATCCACTATTGTGGAGCACTATCTAGCAGTTTCTCCACATTTGGTGGAGTTTGTTTAGGGATATTGGGTAAAATTGGCTTTGGCCATAAATGCCTCATTATTGAACCAAATTGGATGAAATTGTAGTCAATTTTTGGTCTCTTCGACCTTATGAGTAGTTTGGCATAGGTTTCAGGTTAAACAGAGGTCATCTTCAGTAGCGTTTTCTTCGAGGGAGATGAAGGGGCCATCATGGACACCATATGACAAATTCAGTTTGAGGCCTAGCCAGGGGAGCTAAAATACTTTTCCAGAGATCCAATAGCCTAAATTAGATATTTCAGATGTTATAAATCTGATGAGGTGGTTTTGAGAGCCTGTAGAGAACGTTTGAAGGCTAAAAAGATTCAGTAAAGTTCCAGGGGCCATTAGTGCCAGCTTTTGCCAGCAACAATGTAAGGCTTAGCCAGAGCTTCTTGAGACCATATGCAGTGAATCAGTGGTCATTATTGACTGAAAAAATCATTTTGAATCTAATGATAGAGGTTTCAGAAAGTTTTTAAGACTTCTAGAGGTCGAAAACTCAACAGAAAAGTTTTCATTGACCCTAGTGCCGAGGGGTGCCGATAGGTGATTGAGGCGAAACCAGAGCAGCCGGAGGCTATTTTTCATGAATGAAAAGTATATATTGACTATTTCAGACATTGTGGAACCAATGGAAGTGGTTTGAGAACATTTTGAGAACTTCTAGAGCTTGATAAGCTGATGTGAAGTTTTTGGCAACCTTGGGCAAACCGTGGAGGATAGCCTATTTTGGGGATGCAGTTCTCGATTTGAGTGATTTATCAGTTGATATTTGGTGTTTGATTTGTATTGGATATAGCAGTAGTGGTTTCAGTGACATAAACAAAATTTTTAGGGATTTTGTGCCATTTATAAGCTCAGAGTAGCTTAGTGCACCGACAGAAGGAATCATGTCAACAAGAGCCTAAAGTTGTTTACAGAGTTTGGATAGCCATTAGAGGGATATTGATGGTATTTTTAGTCCTTTGGATAATTTTTATATTCATTGGAATTAATTTTTTACTTTTAAAAAAACTTACCATAATCCCAAAGCGTCTAGTCAAGATGACAAAGCTCAAAGGAGACGTAGCCCACGAGATTTCAGGTCGACTCCTAGATTAAGATTTTTGTTGTGTTTGAATGTTTATTTTTTGCTTTATGTTGTTGTTATCCATGTTAAATTTCAGCAAGAACAAATAAAATTAATACACATAAAAAATAAAAATTCATACACCACTTTCAAGTAAATAATTCTGCAAAATTGTCAAGTACAAGCTAGATCATTTAATTTAAACTGAGTGGTAGGTTCTTGAAATACGTACAAGTTATCTAGGCCATCTTTAGATCAATTTCCATTGGGATGATAACAAGGAAGGTATTGGAGCTTAATTTAATTATTTGGCATCAGGCCTAGCTATTCCCACCTCCTACAACACATAGCGAGAGCATAAAACATAAAATAGATAAACACACAGATTTTCCCCTGGACCCCAAATCAGGACGACCAACTTGATTTTTCATTCTATTCCTTTTTAGTGTTACAACACATATATATACATTCCGAAGCATACATAAACCCCAATCCATTAACCCTGGATTAGAACATAACTGTAGTTCCCTTGACCGGATCTACAAAATACCAGGGGACAAAAACCATCGTACCCCAAAACCATGTGCAAACTCATGCACAAAACATGGGTGGGTCCGCCTATGAGTGGGTTCGCACACCAAAACAATTTTCGGCGGGGCGCTGCCCCAGACCTCAACAGTGGGGGCTGCCTCCTCCCTTGTGACCCCCCTGCTGCACCCAATGCAACGTACAACGCGTGGGGCTAGTCGTGGAAAGAATATAACACATACCCAACATATTAGGAAGATCAGTAAACCCATCTTTGGAGCATGCCTTCTATTAGACTCCTATACCAATAGGTGTCATTTTTCATGATTGACTTGTTGAAATATGCAATATGTTCAAACCTTTTTCTTGTTGCAAAGGTGTTCCATATTCTTTTAAAATTAAAAAAACAAAAAATTTTAAAAAATGTAAAGAGGGTATACCCTAAAAGAGAAATCAAAGGGTGAAAAGAACAAAATGGTCAAAAAAGTGAAAGAAATGAACCCCAAACAAAAATAGACCAAGAAAGTGTGCAAGTCTAAATGCCACTACTATTTCATTTTTTGTAATAAACAAAATTGTGTGCAGCTTGTCAAACTTTTGTCACAATTTATGAAGAGTCAAACTGTTTAAACTTGACTCATTCATTTTTCAATTTCATGCTGTAGAATAGAGAATAAATATCTGGCCAAACAGTTTAATCTTGGCAGATAAGTAGATAAGTAGAGTGAATAAAAAGAGCTCAACAGTTTAATCTGAGCCCTTGGATGTAATAAGGTTAGATTTAGATAGATGTCCGTATGTAAAAAGAAAAAGTGTGATAAGGGTTTGCCAGTCTAAGTGCACCCTAATAAAGAAGAGAAAATGGTAGAGTAAGTAGATAGGGTAGGTAGATGGTGCTGCAGAATTATATGTGATGAATGATGGCTCTAAAGTGTTTAATTTTTTACTTTCATCACAAGTGCTAAGGCAGACAATATACTGAAAGCATTTCACAGAAAGCAAAGTCAAAATAATTAACTTCTCATCTCACTTTTTCCCTAAAAATTCACTAATTCCCCCAAAGTATTGAGGTATTTGAATATTAAAGGGGCTCAAGGCATTTCCTTGACTTTTGGAGGGACCGGACCCTCGGCCTAATAATTGAAAAGACCTAAGTATTTGAAATCATCCATTATCACATTCATTCACCTCTCAAAAATATTTTCCTAAGTAAAATCCCATTTTACTTAGGAAATCCTTCAGTATTTCATAAAAAGCCCTCAAAATCATTGTTTATTCTAAGTCCAAGTGATGAAATGATTATAATGCAATTTTCTTGTAAATCTTCACTTTCTTGGTTATATTAATAAATTTTGAGTTTACATTTTCCCTTGGTCATATTAACTCTAAGTTATGTATTAACCCCCATAAAAATGACCTTGTCCTATTATATTTATCTCCTTTTTTATAATATCCCAAAAACCCATATATTATAGTTTTTAGCCAAAGTATTTAACCTCCATATATTCAAATAAAGAACCCACATTATATGCCCTTTGGCTAAAAAATATCATTATAAATAAATCCCGCCCCCTATGGTAATTGAATTAATTTAATTTAATTATCGTATAATAAGAATATGAAAAAACTTTGAACATATGGAATATGTGTTTAAAACAAAATAATTTCGAAGTTTAATTCAAAATAAACTTCGAAACAAATCCATTCTCCGTGTATATTTTCTTCGCGCCCGATCATTTTCCCACATTTTTAAACCAAGGGATTAATTAACCCTCCAGGTTAATTAATAACCTCCCCAGCCAATCAAATCACTCCCGAAACGATTAATTAACCGTTAAACGCATTGGACCCGCACCATTAACTCCACGCCATCTCCCTGTTCCGTCAACCGCCAGATCATCTGCTCCAAGATCAACGGCTCGCATCGATTCCGCTGGCCATCCCCAGTCTGAGTATTAACGCGCGAAATCGCAGCGGTTTTCAAACAGTACCAAGGCCACGTGTCATTCTTTCTGTGGAATCGCTGCCCATCCTCTCAATACCACCTTCCCTCAAAAGCGGTGCGGAAAAAACCGCTTACCGCCTGTCCGCTATGACCAATCCCCGTACGTGCTGACATCATCCGTTAAATTAATAAAAAATATTCCACCCATTGACTTTGCGAATAAAACAAAATAAGCCCGCGTTTTTCATTATTTCATGCGCAGTAAACAATTACACCCTCGTGCAAAGAAATTCAAAAACCAACTGTTGAAGCCTTTGTTAACCAATTCGAGCATGGTTTACCTCCCAAAAATCATTTTAGATTCACTCCACAGACCTCTCAAAATCAAATGAAACCTTTTCGACCTCCCCTGCATACCAATGCTTTCTTAACAATTTGTTTTGTTTTACAGGTGATCAGAAGACCACATCCTTGGATAAACAATCTTAATACTAGTCATAAGACTTGTTTACTCCAAGAGTGTTATCAAATCTATTCAAACAGAGATGGAAGATAAAACATACAGTTGAAAGACAAGAAAAGGAAACAAGCGATTAAATGATTTACTATTGAAACAGACAGTAAAAACCTAAACTACACATTGAAGGTAAAATGGCATAGTAAAGAACAGTTAAAGAGTATCAGTGGTTAAAGTGTATCAGGTAAAAGTCAGAGTGAAAGTTAAAATGAAGTTACAGAGCAGTCAAAGGTAAAACAGTAAAAGTAATTACAGAGGCAGTAAAATGGTAAAAAGAGATGAAAATACTTTCACCAACATTGAATTTTATCTAAAGTAAAAGTAAAACAGTTAAAAGAACAAAAAAAGTGAAAAGATGAAAAACACAACAAGAAGGAATACTTTTGCAGAAATTGCATGTTTTAGTCATTTTTTTGCAGAAACTATTGTGATCAATCCAAGATGAATTTTACAAAACTTAAGGCGGTTTATTTTCTTAAAAGGACCATCTACAAAAACCTCTCTCACTTTTCTAACATCTATTATGGTTTTGGAAATATTAAACAATGTTGGAAAGCACGTTTTGCAGAAAATTCCTGTTAAGTCATCATTTTGCAGAGATAATTGTGGCCAATTCGAAATACATTGTACAAAACTGAAGGAGGTTTTTGTTCCCAAGAGAACCATCTACAAAAACCTATCTCAGTTTTTGCACTGTGATTTCAGATTGAGAGATACATGCACATCATTACAAGCTATTTTTCAGACTCTGTAAAACTCTGTTTTACACATCTTTTTGAAGAGCCTATTGTGCACATCTGGAGAGGAATTTTAGGAAAGTGAAAGAGGTTTATCTCACCAACATATTTATCGACATTAACCTCTTTCACGTTTTACATATCTATTACGGATAGAGAAATAACAATGTATCATTGGACCCCAATTTTGTAGAATTGTTGGAGCAGAATTCACAAAAAAAAGGAAGCAGTTAGTGACTTGGATGCCTCATCATCAACTAAGAGTTGGATCAAATTCAAATTCTCCTCTTTGTCATCACCTATCCATCAAAAATAGTGCCAAATAGATGCATTAGTTTGAGTGTCCTTTACTTAAGTGCTATTTATGTAAAATAGTTGGAGAGATTTGTGAACTAATTTTGATATTTTTTCAAGATATTTTAGTTTAGAATTTGTATAAATACTTCACTCTTGGAAGTATTTTGGGTGGATTTTTCTACTTTGCTGTAACATTGACTTTTTGGAATAAAAGTGCTTTGGAGAAATTTCTTTGTGGCTTGCTGGATGATGAATTGAAGCTCAAGACTTTTTGCAGGATTCATGTGTCCGACTACAGTTCAATAAGTCATTTCTATTCTATGTTTTAAGTTTTATATCCGTTTATAATATCACTGTGTTCAATTTCTGAATAATTGACATAAAAGAATAAATCAGAATTTACTTAAGTGTATTCTGATTTCAATTGTGATTATTCTAAATGTTTTCTTCTAAACTGGTTATAAACAACGAATTCTTAAATGCTCTTGTTTCGTTGGTTTAAACATTTTGATTACTATAGTAAAGAATTATTAACTTCTCTTTATTTGTAATCATTCACTTTCTTTCTTTGAACATGTTGAAATATTCTTAATTGCCTTTCATCCCTTCAAAATCCATTCCATTCACTTTAATTTCTAAAATTGTTCTCTGTTTGGCTATCTTGCCCTGCAAAGCCATCTTGTGTGTAGAATCTTAATCCAGTAAAGCCATCCTTTTCGACTCCATAGCCCAATGGCCTGAATTACTCAATCGTGCCCTTAGTTGGCGGATTCCACCATTTAAATTCAAACAAACTCTTGGAATTATAACTAGCCTAATATTTTCTAAGAACAAATCTAAATTTTAAAGAGAGAGCCCTCTCTAAATACAGATTGGCTAGATTCTGTATCTGAAGGTTGGTTTGTGGTTACCTCGGATTTACTTTCCTTTTCCACAACTTCAAGGAAAATCTAAGTGATAACACCTTCAAGACCCAGATGCCTTTTGGAAGAGGAAGAGATCAAGGCAGAGGAAGAGGAAGAGGCAGAAGCAAAAACAGAGGAGGAAGAAATAGCCCTTCAAATACTCATGGAAGGAGTAGCAATCAAATTCATAGCCAAGGCCAAAGCAAGAGCCAGCAAGGTGGACAACAACATGCTCATGGACAAAGGTATGACAAATCTAATGTCTAGTGTCATTATTGCAAAAAATATGGGCATTATGCCAATGAGCGTAGGAAAAAGAAATATGACATAAATAATAAGCAAAATGCAAATGTAGCAAGAGAAGAAAAGAACCCAAATAATGTGTTGTTAACATGTAATGTAGCACAATATAGGCAGGATAATGTATGGTTCTTAGATTCAGGCTGCAGTAATCACATGACTAGAAACATGGCAATGTTTTCCAATCTTAATGAAGATGTTAAATCTGAAGTAACAATAGGAACAGATACTAATATCTCTATCAAGGGAAAAGGCAGAGTAAGTATCCTTGCAAGAAATGGAGAGCAGAAATTTGTGCCAGATGTATACTATGTTCCTGGCTTGAAATGTAATATTTTGAGTGTTGGGCAGCTCATTAACAAAGGTTACAATGTATTCTTCAAAAATGATGTGTGCACAATAATGGACGTACCTCCAAGAAAGAAGGTTATTGCAGAAGTGCAACCAGCAATAGAATGTTTCCACTCAAGCTCAATACAGACTTGAAGGGAAAGAGAAAGAATGTAGCAGCTGTAACTCAAGAGGTATTTCAAAAGGAAGTGAAAGATGAGAAATCGTTATTGCACTTGATATTAGGACATCTCAATTTCGGAGGTCTGAATTTGTTGCACAAAAAATGAATGGTAAGAGGACTACCATTGATTGAGAAACCGGACAGCCTATGTGAAGGCTGCATCTTGGGCAAACAGCAAAGAGAAAAAATTTCGTCAAGAAAGAGCATAAGGGAAAAGGCACCCTTAGAAATTATCCATTCAGATTTGTGTGGGCCAATGTAAACATCATCAATATCAGGCAACAATTATATGTTGACCTTCATTGATGATTTCACAAGAACAATATGGGTTTATTTCTTGAAGTATAAAAGTGAAGTGTTTGAAAATTTTTGCCACTTTAAAGCTCTTGTAGAGAAACAAAGTGGGTAGCATGTCAAAGTCCTTATGACTGACAGAGGAGGTGAGTATATCTCAAAATAATTTCTTCGTTTTGCAGATAAAATGGCATACACAAGCAATTTAGAACAAGGTACACACCGCAACAAAATGGTGTTGCTGAAAGAAAAAATCGAACCATCATGGATATGGTGAGAAGTATGTTGAAGGCAAAACATTTGCCAAATGAGTATTGGGCAGAAGCAATAGATTGTGTTATATATTTTGAATAGATGCCCAACAAAAGCAGTGATGAATAGAGTTCCAAAAGAAGCGTGGAGTGGCAGAAAACAAGGAGTCGCCCACATGAGAGTTTTTGGGTGTGTGGCTTATGAACACATTCCAGGTTAGCTGAGAAAGAAGTTGGAAAGTAAGGGTGATAAGTACATCTTCCTTGGATATTGTGAAGAATCCAAGGGATATAGATTGTATAACCCATCCACAAAGAAATTTATTATAAGCAGAGATGTGCAATTCATAGAAGAAGAAGCATGGGATGGACGCATTGAGAAAACAGTCAATGTGAAGAGTTTATTGTCTCATGATGAAAATGAGGATGAGATGGCTGAAATACATCCATCATTAGCACCACTACCTCCACAAACACAAGGAAAGAAAGGGACACCACAAGCTGGAGTAAGGACACCCTTGAGAAGAAATGAGAGTGCTTCTCCAAGCACGCCACATGGAGCTGATTTAAGTGCTTCTTCAAGCACAGCTACACCAAGCGAAAGAGGAACCAGATTCAGAAATCTAAATGAAATCTATGAGAAAGAGGTAGCAAATGAGGGTATGAACTCTTTATTTGCTTTATATTGTCATGTTGATGATCCTATTCATTTTGAAGATGCAGTGAAAGACAAAAATGGATAGAAGCTATGGATACAGAAATAAAATCCATAGAGAAAAGCAATACATGGGAATTGGTTGATCTCCCAAATGGAAAGGAATTAATTGGAGTAAAGTGGGTCTACAAGACCAAGATCAATGCTAAAGGTAAGATTGAAAGGCACAAGGCCAAACTTGTTGTCAAAGGCTACAAGAAACAACAAGGAAGAGATTATGAGAAAACTTTTGCACCAGTTGCAAGAATGGAAACAATGAGAGCAGTGATGTCCATAGCAGCACAGAACAAATGGAAGGTTTACCAAATGGATGTAAAATCAACATTCCTGAATGGATTTTTAATGGAAGAGGCTTATGTTGAACAACCTCTAGGTTATGAGAAAAAGGGCCAAGATCACAAATTTTGCATATTGAAGAAAGTTCTTTATGGGCTAAAAAAAGCACCAAGAGCATGGTACAGTAGGATAGATTCCTATCTACTGGATAATGGGTTTGAAAAATGTGAAGGAGAACCCACACTATACACCAAGGAGAAAGATAGTAAGATGCTCATTATTGTTTTGTATGTTGATGATGTGATATTCACAAGTAATGATGATTACCTCGTTGAAAATTTTAAAACAGACATGAAAGATGAATTTGAAATGACTGATATGGGATTGCTGAAATACTTCTTAGGAATAGAAGTAGAGAAAAATGAAAATACTTTTTTTATCTCTCAAGCCAAATATGTAAATGAAGTTTTGGAAAGATTTAATATGCAGGATTGCAAGGAAGCAATTACTCCCACAACAATGGGATTGAAACTCAACAAAGATGACAGTAGCAAGGATTTCGATCCTAGTTTGTACAAGAGCATAGTTGGCAGCCTCATGTATTTGACTGCAACTGGGCTTGATATTATGCATGTTGTTAGTTTGATTTCCAGATTTATGGAAAGGCCAAAAGAAGCACATTGACAAGCATCAAAAAGAATTCTGAGGTATGTGAAAGGAACTAAAAGGTATGGAATTTTGTATACTACTTCAAAAAAATCTGAATTGATTGGATATACTGACAGTGATTGGGCTGGAAGTATTGATGACTGGAAAAGTACCTCTGGTTATGTTTTTCATATGGGTTCAAGAGCTATTTCATGGGCTTCTAAGAAACAGCCAATTGTGGCATTGTCTACAGCAGAGGCAGAGTATGTGGCAGCTACAGCAGCAGCGTGTCAAGCAGTGTGGATGAGAATAATGTTGAGGAGTTTATGTCAAGAACAGGTAAAAGGGACAATAATTTATTGTGACAATAGCTCAGCTATAGCATTGCCAAATAATTCTGTGTTTCACAAAAGAATGAAACACATAGATGCCAAGTTTCACTACATCAGGGAATTGGTGAACAATGGAGAATTTTTTTTACAGCACTGTAAAACAGAGGAGCAGTTTGCAAACATTCTGACAAAGCTATTGGGGCAAAAGAGTTTTGAATATCTAAGAAAATTCTTGGGTATGACAGATAACCCAGCAGGTGACTTTAAGGGGGAGTGTTGAAAATATTAAATTCACCTGCAAACTCTGTGCAAATAGAAACAGAGTACAACAAGGGCAGCTTAGGTTGAGTGCGCACCATTGTGCATTTAACAGAGGCATGGAGAATTGTAAGGATGAATTTATGTTTTATGGGCGCAGTCGCTTTTGAAGAGGAGCATTGAAGAAATTGTGGTTCAAACCACGCAACAACAAAGCTTATTAAAGAAAAGTCTTATCGGGCGTAAAATCCCTTACCAACCAAACAAAAAGAGTTTTTGTTCAATGCACCAAGTCTTTTAAGTTTTTGAATGGGCCACGTCATGGTGGTCCCCACCACTCATTTCAATATCGCCCATCACAAATGTTTTTTTTGTGTTTTATTGATATGAATTTTCGATGCAATGCAATGTTGCAATATCACACATCGCACATCACAACAAACAATGTTTATGCCTCTGCAAATAGTCCATCGTCGATATTGCGATGCGATGTGGTCCCTACCACCATCACACGTCGCAACATTGCATTAACCCTCCACTGTGTTATGTTCTAAAGTTTGTATTGCGATGCGATGCACCGATGCCGATAGCGCACATCCCACAACACAATTGCAATCGCCAAAGTTTAAATGTCACCACACCATTGTTCCACCGATGCGATATTGCGATGCGATGTGGTCCCCATGTCGCAAAATCGCAACATCGCAATCGCATTCGCCAAAATCCAAAGGTCCAAACCATTCATCTGCCGATTGCCGATGCGATGTGGTCCCACTGCCAACTCAGCCAGTGTGTGGACCAATCACAGTTTATTGTGCAGGTTTTTCCATGACGCCATCAACCACATTTGTTACGTGAAGATTTTATAGAATCGGGTTTATGTTTTGTTTGAGTTCTGCAGGCCCCAGCAATCAGCCAATCACAAAGCGTTCGCTGGTTTTGGGTCTACTGAAGTAGGGCTCATTTGTTACGCGAAAAGAATGCAATCCAGTTTAATTTTAGTTTGAAGTCTCGGTCCGTTCGTTTGTTTTATGAAACTTCGTTTATGTTTTGTTTTATGTTATAATGTCGCGCCATATATAAATGAAAAGCCCGTAGGGTTATGTAATACAGAAAAGAGGTTGTGTAGTGTGTAATGCCCGAAGGTAGAAAGAGAGACAGAGAGCAAAGATTGTAACGATGCGTCTGTAGTAGCTGATCCATTGTAAAACCAGAACTTCGTTATGAAGACAGAATCTCCATTTTGTAATAGTTTTTGTTTTGTTAATGAAATAGAAAAAGTTTGTGTCATCTCTGCCCAGTAAGCAAGAATTTTTTTCATTTCTCTGTGTTAAAGGAGGAGAATTTTTATTCTCCTTGTGTTCAGAATATTCAGAAATTCCAACAAGAAAATGTCAAATTAAAATGGTAGAAGAGTAAAGTAACAAAATAACATAAATAATTTACATACAATAACAAATTAGCAAATTAACCATTACTTTTTTATTTATTATATAAATTTAATTTTTAATTTCAATATAATAAACCCAATAAAAATATTTAAATCATTTAAACTAACAATTAATTTAATTTGACATACACATATTTATCAAATTCATGTTATTTTTCTATTCACTCATCACTCACTTAATTGACTCTGTAAATATAATTAAATCTCTATCCTGAAATTAATTATCTTATTCTAACATCTCCCACCGTTCCAATGCCGTGTTATCAGAAGGAAGCCACTTTTCCATTCCTTTATTTTATTGGATTTAGAGTACGCTTAATATATATTGCAATCCTCAAACCCGATTCCATGTGTAATCTGGTTAATGTTGTAAGGGTGCCGTAGGAATGAAATACAGTGTACCTTTTCGGCCAAGCTGTGAGAAGCTTCAATGTTTGCAGGTCGTAAAATAAAGCAAAAAAAAAGAAATATAAAAATATTAAACACCATAATAAACAGGTTTGTAATTCAACAAATATATACGTCTTGTTATTGAATACATGTGACGAAATTAATTTGACGCAGGAAAAGTAGTACTGAAGCATTCAAATCCATTTCCATTTTTTGTGAGAGAGAATAAATCACATGCTTCCGTGTTAATTTTTGATCTCTAATTAATTCAACATGTGCCCACTCAACCCTTTGTTTGTTATCTTCACAATTCCACCTATATTCACAATGGTATAAAGTTGTCACTTTACAAAGACAAAGATAAGATTCCAAACAGGTCTTACTTTAATCAATATAAAATAAAATATCCTTAATTATAAAATAACAGGGTATCTGCTTAATTATATTGTTTGTGATAATGGCCTTTTAGGCAGACGGGTTGCTGCATACAACTTGTGGGAGCCCCAGTTACGTGGCACCCGAGGTAACAACTTATTCACGAATTTATAGTACTTATCTGGAGTTGTTACTCAGAGTTGCAATTTATCAGAATTAGTACAAGTTTTTGTTGTATGGTGAATTTTATTCAATGGAAAAATTATCTTGTAGGTATGATGGGTTTGATTCAAGGATTTGGGTTGAGTTTGTGCAGGTGATTGTTAAAGAAGGATATGATGGTGCTACTGCTGATGTTTGGTCTTTCGGGGTCATTCTATTTCTTCTCTTGACTGGCTGCTAGCCCTTCGAAGAAATTCCATTCATTGTGTACACTAGATCTACAAAAGCGAGTTCGAGTGTCCAAAATGGCTATCTGCGGGACCTCGCAAATTGCTCAAACGAATACTCGATCTCAATCCGAAGACCGTAAGTGAAAAATTGAAATGAATTTGATTGTAGATTTCGGAGATATTTTAAAGTTGGATAGATAAAAATTATGTTAATAATTGATTTTGGATAAAAACCAAGTTAATAATTGACTTAGCTCCTCTCATCTGGATCAAATTGTAAAATATTTTAAAAACCCACAAGCCAATTATGTTTAATATTTGTGTGGATTGATATACAGCGCATAACCATAGCTGAAATAATGAAAGATGAGTGGTTTAAGCAAGGCTATTCCCCAGCGAAGGTTGTGGAGGAGGACATTTGCTTCGATGACGTGGCTATTGCATTTACAAAGTCGCAGGTATTCTGGTTTTTATTTTTCAAGGGGAGCAACTTTTTCAATAATGTTTGTTATCTGATCATGCTGATCACACACCATGCATGTGAAATATTTACACGTTGGCACGCCATAGGAACGAATTCTAATGGAAACTCGTGGTTTTCCATGATTTTTTCATTTGCCACGTAGATTGTATAGATTATTGTGTACAAATGGAACACGTTGTCCAATTGATTTTGGCCAACTTGATGAAAATTATCAACTCTCATCACGTTGAAGTGACAGGGTGGATAGTTGTAACTTGTCACCATGCAAATTATTCAACTTGTCACTATCTTCCACCTTGTCATTTCAACATGTTGATCAGAATTTTTGAGAGGTGTTAACTTCTTTATGGAAATCAAGAGATCATATCTGATCTTTCTCATTCTCATTAGATCAGCTCTGATTTTCGTCTTCCCCGTGAGGGTTGGTGGCCTCTTGTATTCATTGAGAAATTTCCTGTCCTGTGCTATGTGGGGTCTTTTCCTTTTAAACAATTGGCTGTCTAAATCTTTGTGGGGTCTTTATATTTTATTAGTTCAACCATTGCCTTGTCTGGTCTCAATCTTTTTGGGTCTTCCTTGCAATGAATTTGAGTGCTGACCATGCAATATTCATGAATAATGGACAGGACCATATGGTGAGGGAGGAAACGGGGCCAGTTCTGATGAACGCTTTTCAGTTAATAGCGATGTCAGGGAGCCTGGATCTCTCCGGTTTATTTGAAGAAGAGGTACGCTCAGTTTTGTGTCTACGTGGTTGCTTTTCATTCACCAAAAAGACTGCAACTGAACATGTTTGTCATTTAAACTCTAAAGTGGAATGTTAGTTGATGGAAAGGTGAATGGGTGACACAGGATGCCGCCGAAAGGAAGACGAGATTCATGTTGGAATTTAATTCCAACTGCAACATAAAACAGCTGGACAAAATCTAATTGCCGCAGATATTTTAAGCAAGGCGGATGGCTGAAAGTCAAGCAATAAATTTGCAAAAGTTATTGAGCCTGCAGACAGCCGATTTTATTTACCAAAAGCCAGCACGTTAACTCCCACCGCTTCCTGTGCATTCAATACGCAGATATGCATTAGAAGATATTTGCATTATTTTAATAATATAAGTCAAATATGTTTTTACCTATAAATGTAATGAACAACAGTTCTTTTTAAGGTTAGAAGAATGTTAGAAGAGAGTTTGAGAAATTGAAGAAGGCAGAGAAGAAGACAGAGCAGAGAAAACAGCAAGAAAACAGAGTCGTTGTGTTTTTGGAGCAAGAGCATTCCCATGTGTCAAGCTAAAGACTGTGAAATCAGAGCTTAAAGAATCACTGGTTTCATAGCTGTTTGAGCTGGGAACTGTCAGCTTATTGTCAAACACGTAATTCAGAGCTAAAAACAGAGTATGGAGTTTTTAGTTATTCCAGAACTGTAGTTCTGAAGAAGTTTGTAATTTTTATTGTCATTTTTATGGTTAATAGAAAACAGAGCTTTTCTCCATATCCTCTTTGTCCAAATTTCTCATTTCTTTGTGTTGAGTTGAGGAGCTTTGCTTCCTCTGTTTTGTTTGAAATTATCAGAAATTTCCATCATGGTATCAAAGCTGGTCTAGGCACTCAGTGAGTGAAAAACAGAGTTTGTTTTTTCCACTGCAGGAGCTGTAAGAAGCTTAACTGAGCAGATTTTCTCCAGCAGAGAAAGTTTTTTTTCTTGTTTTAAATATACAGTCAGTATCTTTTCTTGATTTTTACAGTTAAGATGGAAGATGCTGGAACTGGTTTGACAAATTCCCAACTACCACAGTTTAATGGGAAAAATCACAGTTATTGGTCCATAACAATGAAAGCATTATTTGCTTCTCAGGGAATATGGGAGCTGGTTGAAACTGGCTATGTTGAACCTGCAAATGCAGCAGCGTTGGCTACTTTGACAGTAGCACAAAGAGACCAGTTGAAGAATGACAGGAAGAAGGATGCCAAAGCCCTCTTTTTTCTCTTCCAATCAGTGCATGAGAGTGTTTTCCCACGAATTGCAGCAGCAACAAAATCCAAGGAGGCATGGGATATTCTCAAAACTGCCTATCAAGGCATGGAGAAGGTGAAGACTGCAAAGTTGCAGATGTTGAGGAGAGACTTTGAAACACTCAACATGAAGGAATCTGATACAATAGATTCATTCTTCACTCAAGTTATTGGGTTGATAACCCAGATAAGATCTCATGGTGAAATTCTTGAAGAAAGAAGGATTGTAGAGAAGATCTTGAGAATTTTACCCTCAAGGTTTGAAGCTGTTGTGGTAGCAATAGAAGAAACAAAGGATCTCTCACAGTTCACAGTAGATGAACTGAGTGCTTCTCTTATGTCTCATGAACACAGACTGAGTAGAGGAACAAATTCCTCTTTTTAGCAAGCATTCAAGACTCAGATGTCTCTTTTGAAGCTGTTGTGGTAGCAATAGAAGAAACAAAGGATCTCTCACAGTTCACAGTAGATGAACTGAGTGCTTCTCTTATGTCTCATGAACACAGACTGAGTAGAGGAACAGATTCCTCTTTTGAGCAAGCATTCAAGACTCAGATGTCTTTTGGCCAAGGAAAAGGTCGAGGCAGAGCAAATAACAGAGGTCGTGGAAGAAGCCAAAACAAAGGCAGAAATAATCCTGCAAGCACAAGCAGAAGGAGCTGCAATCAAAACCAAGATGAAGGTTCAAGCAAACAGCAAGCTCATGGACAAAGGTATGACAAATCCCAAGTCCAATGTCATTATTTTAAGAAATATGGGCACTATGCCAATGAATGTAGAAAAAAGAAAAATGACATGAATAATAGGCAGAACGCTAATTTTGCAAATGAAGAAGATAAGAATCCAAAGATTGTGCTGTTAACATGTAACATTGCACAAGACAAACAAGAAGATTTTTGGTTCTTAGACTCAGGTTGTAGTAATCACATGACTGGAAATATTGCAATGTTTGCCAATCTGGATGAAAATGTGAAATTTGAGGTAACAACAGGAACTGATAGTAAGATATATGTCAAGGGTAAGGGCAGAGTCAGTATCTGAGCAAGAAATAGAGAACAGATGATTGTGCCAGAGGTATACTATGTACCAGGTCTGAAGTGTAATCTTTTGAGCATTGGACAACTCATTGACAAAGGTTACAATGTGTTCTTCAAAGATGAAATGTGTACAATCAGAGACATACCTCCAAGTAAGAATATCATTGCATAGGTGCAGATGACCAACAATAGAATGTTTCCTCTCAAACTCAAGGCAGATTTGAAGGAAGGAAGAATTATTGCAGCTGTAACACAAGAAGTCCTTCAAGAACAAGTGAAAGATGAGAATTGGTTGTGGCACTTGAGATTTGGACATCTCAATTTCGAAGGCTTGAATCTGTTGCACAGAAAGGGAATGGTAAAGGGATTGCCATTGATCGAGAAACCGGACAGCCTTTGTGAAGGCTGCATCTTGGGCAAACAACACAAAGAAAGCTTTCCAGCAGGAAAGAGTATAAGGGCAAAAGCACCATTGGAAATTGTTCACTCTGATGTGTGTGGACCGATGCAAATACCATCATTTGCCGGAAATAAATATGTTTTAACTTTCATTGATGATTACACCAGAAAGACATGGGTGTATATGCTGAAATAGAAGAGTGAAGTGTTTGAGAAATTCCGCCACTTGAAAACTCTTGTTGAGAAACAGTGTGGGCATTACATCAAAGTGCTCAGAATAGATAGAGGTGGAGAGTACATCTCCAAAGACTTTCTGCGTTTTTGCAGAGAGAATGGCATACAAAAGAAGTTCACCGCAAGGTACACACCTCAGCAAAACGGTGTTGCAGAAAGGAAGAATAGGACCATTCTGGACATGGTCAGGAGTATGCTGAAGGAAAAACACTTGCCGCATGAGTATTGGGCAGAAGCTGTCACTTGCGTAGTTTACATCTTGAATAGATGCCCAACTAAAGCTGTCATGAACAAAATACCAGAAGAAGCATGGAGTGGTCAAAAGCAAACTGTCACTCACATGAGAGTATTCGGCTGTGTAGCATATGCATATGTACCGGATCAGCTAAGGAAGAAGCTTGACAGTAAGGGGGAGAAGTGTGTTTTTATTGGCTATTGTGATGAGTCAAAAGCATACAAACTCTATAATCCATTGACCAAGAAGTTGATAGTAAGCAGAGATGTGCAGTTCATTGAAGATGAAGCTTGGGATGGAAGCTTAGAGAAGACAGTGAATGTGAAGACAATTGTGTCTCACGAAGAAGAAGAGGAAGGGACAACAGCAAATAATCCTTCCTTGGTGGGTCCTCCTCCACCACAGCAAGTACAACAAACCACACCACAAGCTGGAATTCGAACAGCCTTAAGAAATCAAGGAAGTGCTTCTCCAAGCACACCACAGGGATCACAAATACCCTCAAGTTCGGATGGAACTCCAAGCACACCAAGAAGACCAAGATTCAGAAATCTGAATGAGATTTATGAACAAGGAGAGGTAAGTATTAATACCGGTCTGAATTCATTATTCGCTTTATATTGTCATGTTGATGACCCAATTCATTTTGAAGATGTTGTAAATGAAGATAAATGGATTGAAGCAATGAATGAAGAAATTGGTGCAATTGAGAAGAGTAAAACATGGGAGTTAGTGGACCTCCCTGAGGGAAAAGATGCCATTGGAGTTAAGTGGGTCTATAAGACCAAAAGCAATGCTGAAGGCAAGATTGACAGGCACAAAGCAAGACTTGTTGTGAAAGGCTACAAGCAGCAACAAGGCAAAGACTATGATGAAACCTTTGCACCAGTAGCAAGGATGGAAACAGTCATAACAGTGTTGTCTATTGCGGCACAGCACAAATGGAATATTTATCAGATGGATGTTAAATCTGCATTCCTGAATGGAGTGTTAAAAGAAGAGGTTTATGTTGAACAACCTCCAGGCTATGAAATTGAAGGCCAAGAGCATAAAGTCTGCAAACTGAAGAAGGCTCTTTATGGGCTCAAGCAAGCTCCAAGAGCATGGTACAGCAGAATAGATGCTTATCTGATTGAGAATGGGTTTGAGAAGTGTGATGGTGAACCCACACTCTACATAAAGGAGAATGACGGTAATATTCTTATTGTTGTTTTATATGTAGATGATTTAATCTTTACAAGCAATGATGCTTCTCTCATTGTTGATTTTAAAGCAGTCATGAAAAGTGAATTTGAAATGACTGACTTGGGCTTCTTAAGATATTTTCTTGGAATTGAAGTAGACCAAAGTGAAAATGGTGTTTTCATTTCCCAAGGTAAATATGTAGAAGCAGTGTTGAAGAGATTTAACATGCAAAACAGCAAGGCAGTTGTGACTCCAACTGTAATGGGGTTGAAATTGACCAAAGAAGACAGCAGCAAGGATTTTGATCCAAAGTTGTACAAGAGCATAGTTGGCAGCCTCATGTACTTGACTGCAGCTAGGCCGGACATTATGCACGCTGTGAGTTTAATCTCCAAATTCATGGAAAGACTTAAAGAGACTCATTGGCAGGCAGCCAAGAGGATTCTAAGGTATGTGAATGGAACGAAGGGGTTTGGTATACTTTACTCCTCTTCTGAAAGTTTCATGTTGACAGGTTACACTGACAGTGATTGGGCTGGAAGTGTTGATGATAGGAAAAGCACATCGGGATATGTGTTTCATATGGGAACGGGAGCCATCTCATGGGATTCCAAGAAGCAACCAATTGTGGCTTTGTCCACAGCAGAGGCAGAGTACGTGGCAGCAACAGCAGCAGCATGCCAAGCAGTGTGGCTGAGAAGAGTTCTCAGAGATTTGTGTCATGAACAAGAAAAGGGCACAACCATTTACTGTGACAATAGCTCGGCAATAGCATTGTCTAAAAACTCTGTTTTTCATAAAAGAACAAAGCACATAGACACCAAATTTCACTTCATACGTGAATTGGTTAACAATGGTGAGATTGTTTTGCAGCACTGCAGAACAGAGGATCAGCTAGCTGACATCTTGACAAAACCATTGGCAAAGAAAATTTTTGATCATTTCAGGAAATGCCTGGGTATGGTGAAAAACCCAGCAGTTGAAATTAAGGGGGAGTGTTGGAATTTAATTCCAACTGCAACATAAAACAGCTGGACAAAATCTGATTGCCGCAGATATTTTAAGCAAGGCGGATGGCTGAAAGTCAAGCAATAAATTTGCAGAAGTTATTGAGCCTGCAGAGAGCCGATTTTATTTACCAAAAGCCAGCACGTTAACTCCCACCGCTTCATGTGCATTCAATACGCAGATATGCATTAGAATATATTTGCATTATTTTAATAATATAAGTCAAATATGTTTTTACCTATAAATGTAATGAACATCAGTTCTTTTTAAGGTTAGAAGAATGTTAGAAGAGAGTTTGGAAATTGAAGAAGGCAGAGAAGAAGACAGAGCAG
The DNA here is from genome assembly GCA_034641835.2 of Pinus albicaulis. NCBI lineage: Eukaryota > Viridiplantae > Streptophyta > Pinopsida > Pinales > Pinaceae > Pinus > Pinus albicaulis. The sequence goes on from CM076581.1 coordinate 1,711,697,559, forward strand.
AGAAAATAGCAAGAAAACAGAGTCGCTGTGTTTTTGGAGCAGCATGCATTCTACAGGCTGTTTCAGCAACTGTCTGTCTGTTGCTGAAACACGTGTTTCAGCAACTGTCTTCCTATTGCCGAAACACAAATCTGTGTTAAAAAAAACAGAGTTTGTAAAAACAGAGTATGGAGTTTTTAGTTATTCCAGAACTGTAGTTCTGAAGAAGTTTGTAATTTTTATTGTCATTTTTATGGTTAATAGAAAACAGAGCTTTTCTCCATATCCTCTTTGTCCAAATTTCTCATTTCTTTGTGTTGAGTTGAGGAACTTTGCTTCCTCTGTTTTGTTTGAAATTATCAGAAATTTCCATCAATTCACATCCATTTTTCCGGCGAAGGAGATTATACACAAAATCCAAGAAACCGTCGAAACCATGGGGTTTCAGGTGAAGAGCAATAATAACAAGGTTTACAACTAAACATTATGCTTTATCTTATTTATGTTAGTTAAATTCTAAAATATTCTTAAATTTAAGATTGAGATTAAAAAATGGTCGTTATTGTTACAGTTAAAATTAATACATGTAGATCCGAAATCAAAGGGGAGAAATGGACATCTTTGTGTGATGACGGAGGTGAGTGAGTTTTGGTTGATTGATCCCAAGGTCGTTGGGGAGAAGAATGTTTAAATAAATAACCAAAAAAATGAATGATTATGATGCATTGTTGATGTTGTTGGCATTAGGTGTTCAAGGTTGCAGCCTGTTTGCACATGGTAGAGATCAGAAAATCAGCTGGAGACATAACACAGTACAGAGAGGTATTAACATATTTAATATTAATGTTTTTGAGTTAAGAGGTTTATTTTATAGCTTACTATGAGAGGATGGTTGTTTTTTTTAAATAAAAATTAAATATAAAAATTATATTTAATATAGAAAATTAATGTTTATTATGATTAAAAAAGAATATGTTGTAAAGTAATTAGAAGTAAAAATAAATGTTTGAATATGATGTTTCAATTTTATAATTTGGTTATTGATAAAACATTTTAATATAAATTAATATTGACATATATTTAGAAATATGTTAATAATAAAAACCATTTTAATTTAGGTGTCTCTATGTCATAACATTTCTAGATGTACATGTTATTTAAATATTTTAATATTTATTGAGTATACATTATATGTCATTTTTTAAAAATTGTGCATATATCATAAAAAATTTAACTTTTTATGGTTAAAATGTTTATTTGGTCCTATATATGATATTTTGCATTCAAAAATACAATGAAAAAGAACACATTGTATTTTATACTCTAAAGAAATTTGTTAAAAATTTCTTCACAGTCAATACAAAAACCAATAGTGTATTTCTCTCTAATATTTTACACTCTAATATTTTATGCAGGATGGGAAATCATAGTGTATTTATCTCCTGTTACTGACTTCCGTGAAGCAACGTCTACGCATTTTTGCAAGAAGCAGTGAGCTTCCTCTCTCTTCTCAGGGGACTGCGAATCCGGGGAGAGGCCAACTGTTTTAAAGTGCTGGAGCACTGTCATTCCAACTCAAGTTGGTTGCGTTGGAGCATTGACCTATTTGCTGTGAAAACTTCCATTTGCGAACAACACGATCGTGGACGTTGATGGAAATGTTGCCACCCGTGGCTGCAACCCATCCGAGACTGTATAATCAGCATCGATCTCCAGCTCCAACCCGAGTTGGATCAATTTGATGCGCATGCATTCAGGTGTGAGCACTCATTTTTGAATGGCTGTCATTTCTAAGGCTCTTCGCGTAGCAGACGAGTGGTACTGTTGAGGAACATTGCTATCCTTGGCCGCTGAGAGGAGCCTGCAAGGCCGGTGCTGGGCTGCCAAGAGGTGGAGCAAAGTGTGTGCATATTCATGCCTCACGTGATCTAATAGGCCACAAATAATACCTCTGATACCTATAGCGCCCTGCGTTTTGAGTGGAGAGATCTCTGAGTGGTAGATTTCTTGACTACGCAGATATCATGAATCTTCGCATTTGTTGCAGCCTACTTAATTTCTTGCACCGCAACGGTGCTGAGGAGCACTTCCTACCTCCGGTGTTGGGCTACTGTGTGGCAACACTGCCTTTCTTTTTCGACCTTGCCATATGTTCTTGTTGGCTCTGCCCTCAAACAGGAGGTGTGTGAGGAGGAGCGTGAGGAGGAGTCGTGCTAGCTACCTCTTCCCTCTGCGTGTATTCTGCCTATGCTGCGCGTGCCTGCAGCTCATTTTTGCCTACCTGATGCTGGCATCACAGATATCCAGATCCTAACGCTGCAGCCTTATCGTAGGGCACTGTTGTGTGGACTGAGCCAGCGTGAAGAGGCTCTCTGCCCTCTGCGTAGAGACATGGATGATCGCCGAAGATAGCTCGCTGCTGCGTAGAGTTGTGCTGGCTGCTGCGGTGCGGTGAGCTTGATGACTTTTGCTGCATTCTGCAAAGCCTTCTCTGCATTCAAGGAACGCTTCCCGTAAATCATTTACTTCTTGAAAAATACTGTTACCTATACTGTTGTTGACACTGCTTGAGAGATATATTCTGGTTGCCAAATTTTCTCATCCAGAGGTATACAAATGGAATTTCTATTTCCATGAACGAGAAGAGCCACCGTTTTGTATGGAGGGCCACGTTCTGGGTTGAATCAAGATAAAGTAATGTTTCTCCTGTGTAAAGCTTGCCATCCGTGGAGTCAGAGCCACGCTATCAATGAAGCTTACCATCTTGGAATGCTGCCATCCAAGTGTAGCCTTGGTACATACCAGATTTGGTCTGGAAGGCCATCCTCCGTCTTTGCTGGAAGGCCACCTGTCACGTAATGAGGAATGCAAGGGGAAATGCAACGCTGTGAGGAGGAATGCTACCATACGTTTTGGTAAAAGTGTTTTTTTTTTTTGAAGTATTTTTGTTGCAAATCCTGTCATGTGAATAAACAATGACTGAAATTCAGAATCGTAATAATGTGGGAATCCATATCATTGACTTCGATATCATGGAGGGCATGCAATGGACGACATTAATGGAGGCATTGAGGAATAATGATGATGTTAGTCAATTGAGAATCACAGCAATCAAATGGGTAGACGAGGAGTAGAATGAGTGTCTGTTGTATCATGGGCATACCCGAAAGAAGGTTGTCGGAGTATGCAGCCTCTACGGGGATCCCATTTTTGTACCAAGAAACGGATTTGAAAGGCCTCAAGGACTACATCCTACTATCCCAGGAGGGGGAGATTATAATAGTGAAATGTATGGTGCAATTTCCTCACATGCTCAATCTCAGAAATAAATCACAGGTATTAGAATTCTTTGTTGGCACATGGAACCTCCATCCAGTGGGCGTTATGCTCACCACAGGTCCCCATGGCATGGAGAGTGGAACTTCCAACTTTGTAGAGAGTTTCGCTCGTTGTTTGGAGGAGATGTGCACCATTTTTTACTCGCTTCAAGCTGGACTTCCAGAACATGGAATTGCAAGAGCGATGGTGGAGCGCATATTATTTTTGTAGCATTTGTGGCTAAGGAAGGAGACAAGGTGAAAATGAAACTGAAAGTTCCAACATATTTGCTTTGATGAAACAAATTTGTTTTCGTGAATTCTTTTGTTTTTCATGTTGAGACCGATCACCTTAACATGTAAATGCATTCATGTAAATCTATTTGAAAGAATTATATGTTGTTGTGACATCTAGGTTGGCAAGCTATTGTCACGAGTTTTGAGTCAATGTTGGAATTGGCCATTCCAACAATAGACAAATTTATTTGCACGAATGATTTACTACAAGATATGATGAAGACATGACAGTGAAAATGGCATCAAGGGACAGTGCTTGGAGCTACGTCACAGATTGGAGGATGATCGAGTTTGTGTGTTCCCAATGTGATCAAGGGACTGATTGTGACGAAAACAACTGTTAAGCGATTTCAAATCTACATATTCAGTTGCGAGGAGAATAGTTCGACAGTGGGCCTTCACTATTGGAGCCTAGTAGCAAGCATGAGGAGGCATGCTTGGAAGCAGTAACCATCCTTGATATTGTTAATAGGGGAAGTGGCGTTACACTGCGATGCTAAGGGAATTGGATACTGAAACAAGAACTTTTGTGTGTAAAAGTGTTGAATTTTATGCATGTTGACAGTGAATTTATGACGATGGAGGATCGGACTGTGGAGTCCTAGATTCTCGTTTTGAGAGGGACAATTTGTTTCTCTTCATGTGGCTATGAGTGCCTATGTCTGGATCATTTGTGCTAGAATGCACTGCATTGAGACTAGTTGAAAAGTCATTGATCTGTTTCTTTATCAGTGGACTCCTCAAAGGTAAAGTTACTTTGTAAAGGAGTCAATGGTGCTCGAACCTGGTGGATAATTTGATGGCAATGCTACCATGTCAGAGAAGGGAATTCATCTAACCATTACATACAATCTGGAGTACACATTTCACACAAGATCTGAGTTGTGTGAGGAGGAGCCTAGTGCTGGATGCCTACCTAGAGGAGCAATTTACGCTGCCCACTGCTTACTTCGAGGAGGAGCCTTGCGCTGCCTACCAACTTATCTGCACTACCACTGTTTCTGGCATGTGAGGAGGAGCGTTGCATGCCTACTTATCTACACTGCCACTGTTAGTGGCGTGTGAGGAGGAGCGATGCCTGCCTACTTATCTGCACTACCACTATTGCTGGAGTGTGAGGAGGAGCGTTGCCTTGTGCTACCTGCCTACTTATCTGCACTTCCACTGTTGGTGGCATGTGAGGAGGAGCGCTACTTTGCGCTAACTACCTACTTATATGCACTGCCACTATTTTTGGTGTGTGAGGAGGAGCGCTGCTTTGCGATGCCTGCCTACTTATTTTCATTTCCACTGTTGCTGGTGTGTGGGAGGAGCGCTGCCTTGCGCTGCCTGCCTACTTACCTAGAGTAGAAATCTACGCTGCCTACCTGAGCGCTGCCAGAGCACTGAGACATTGACCGCTGCCCTCTGCGTGGAGCATGAACAGAAGTGAGCAGCATAATTAGAACCAACAACTACAATCACAATCACAATCACAATCAAAGTTACGGAGGAGAATATGTTAGGACCAAGAAAATATTTGTAGGGGGATTGCTAGCCAATCTAACGGAAGAATATTTCAAAATATTTTTAATGCATGCTTGGATAATTGGGATTTGTTTTTTAACGATGAAAGTATTTTGGAACAAAAATTAATATACATATTGAGATTAGTCACCTCAATATGAAGTTATTTTTGTTAGAATTGACTACTCCAACAAATGACAGGTTAAGGATGGAGTTCCAAGTTCTAATTAACAAAGACAAAGATGGCCTAGATGTGAACATTTCAAAATATGATGAAAAGGAGCAGCGACAACATTAAAAGAATGATGGACAACGAAAGTGAAAATCGAGTTTTTGTGAGTTTGTGGAATAAACTCGTGACCATGGTAGAGTATGAGTCAGAATTTGTAATTAGAGAAAATATACATGTCATGTATTGTTTGTACGTGCTGTAAGACCCAGAGAGGCATGCATACCTCTTTGTTATATGTTCACTCTGTCAGAGAGCTTTGACACCCTGGAAGAGTCTGTCATGCGGGATGGATACACTTGGGTGGGCCATATTGGTTTTAGAAACACGATGTATATAATGTAGCCTATATGGGACAAAATAAATATGGGACAAGATAAATAGAAATGTGATGTATATAATGTTTTTAAAATTCTTTGTTCCTGTAAACACGATTTCAAATTCTTTTTAAAAAACAAAATTCCAAACGAGACCATATCAAGAAATGTTGAAAATATTAAAGTCACCTGCAAACCCTGTGCAGGTAGAAACAGAGTACAACAGGGGCAACTTAGGTTGAGTTGGCACCACTGTGCATTTAACAGAGGCATGGAGAATTGTAAGGATGAATTTATGTTTTATGGGCGCAGCCACTTTTGCAGAGGAGCATTGAAGAAATCGTGGTTCAAGCCACACAACAACAGAGCTTATTAAAGAAAATTCTTATCGGGCATAAAAGCCCTCACCAACCAAAAAAAAAGAGTTTTTGTTCAACGCGCCAATTCTTTTAAGTTTTTGAATGGGCCATGTCACGGTGGTCCCCACCACTCATTTCAATATCGCCCATCGCAATTTTTTTTTTTTTTTATCTATGTCTTGTTGATATGAAGTTCCGATGCAATGCGATGTTGCGATATCGCACATCGCACGTCGCAACGGAAAATGTTTATGCCTCCGCAAAAAGTCCATCGCCGATATTGCGATGCGATGTGGTCCCTACCACCATCGCACATCGCAACATCACATTAACCCTCCGTTCTGTTATGTTCTGAATTTTTTATTGCAATGCGATGCGCCGATGCCGATAGTGCACAACACACATCGCAATCACAATCACCAAAGTTTAAATGCCACCACAGCATTGTTCCACCGATGTGATATTGTGATGCGATGTGGTCCCCACATCACAACATCGCAACATCGCAATCGCATTCGCAAAAATCCAAAGGTCCAAACCATTCATCCACTGATCGCTGATACGATGTGGTCCCACTGCCAACTCAGCCAATGCGTGGACCAATCACAGTTTATCGTGCAGGTTTTTACATGATGCCATCAACCACATTTGTTACGCGAAGATTTTATAGAATCAGGTTTATGTTTTTTTTTAGTTCCACGGGCCCCAGCAATCATCCTATCACAAAGCGTTCGCGCTGGTTTTGGGTCTGCTGACGTAGGGCTCATTTGTTACGCGAAAATAATGCAATCTAGTTTAATTTTTGTTTGAAGTCTAGGTCCGTTCGTTTTTTTTATGAAACTTCATTTATGTTTTGTTTTATGTTATAAAGTCGCGCCATATATAAATGAAAAGCCCGTAGGGTTATGTAATACAGAAAAGAGGCTGTGTAGTGTGTAATGCCCGAAGGCAGAAAGAGAGACAGAGAGCAAATATTGTAACGATGCGTCTGTAGCAGCTAATCCATTATAAAACCAAAACTTCGTTCTGAAGACAGAATCTCCATTTTGTAATAGTTTTTGTTTTTTTAATGAAATAGAAAAAGTTTGTGTCATCTCTATCCAGTAAGAAAGAATTTTTTTCATTTCTCTGTGTTAAAGGAGGAGAATTTTTATTATCCCTGTGTGTTCGGAATATTCAGAAATTTCAACATGTTATCAGAGCTAGTCCAGGTTGTTTGAAGGTGTCAAAGAAGTTGAAGGAAGAAGGAAGGATTTGTTGCAGCAGTTCTCTAGTAGAGTGAAGGCTTAGCAAAAGTCCAGGTATTTCTCAAAAAAAAAAATAGAGTTTTGTTTTGTTTAAAAGAATGCAGTCCTCAGAGACAGAGTTTGTCTTTTAAAGAAGGAAAGGCAGTTTGTTTTAAAAAAAAACACAGTCAAGTTTTATTTCAAAGTTCAGTTTATAAGCCATGGCAGGAGCCAGCACCAGTATGAGTATTGGAAATACTCAGCTCCCACAATTTAATGGGAAGAAATATGATTATTGGGCCATTACCATGAGAGCCCTGTTTTCCTCTCAAGATTTATGGGAGTTTGTTGAAGATGGTTTTGATGCACCAGTAGATGAAAATGTATTTAATGCCTTAACACAGGCAGAGAAGGATTTTTTGAAGAGCGAGAGGAAGAAGGACTCAAAATCCCTATTCTATCTCTATAAAGCAATGCATGAGAGTGTGTTTCCAAGGATAGAAACAGCTAAGAGATCCAAGGATGCATGGGATACCCTCCAGATTGCCTATCAAGGTATGGAGAAGGTGAAGAAAGTAAAGCTACAATTGCTGAGGAGAGATTTTGAAACTCTTTGTATGAAAGAGTCTGATAACATAGACTCATTCTTCACACATGTGATTGGGATGGTCACCCAGATAAGGTCTCATGGAGAGACACTTGAATAAAGAAAGATTGTGGAGAAAGTATTAAGAAGCTTACCCTCAAGATTTGATGTTATTGTCACAACCAATGAAGAGACAAAGGATCTCTCAAAGTTCACAATTGATTAAATTCATGCATCACTAATGACTTATGAAAAAATATTGGGAAGATCAGTAAACCCGTATTTGGAGCATGCCTTTAAGACCCATATGCCTTTTGGAAGAGGAAGAGGTCAAGGCAGAGGAAGAGGAAGAGGCAGAAGCCAAAACAGAGGAGGAAGAAAAAGCCCTTCACATACTCATGGAAGGAGCAGCAATCAAAATCACAGCCAAGGCCAAAGCAGGAGCCAGCAAGGTGGACAACAACATGCTCATGGACAAAGGTATGACAAATCTAATGTCTAGTGTCATTATTGCAAAAAATATGGGCATTATGCCAATGAGTGTAGGAAAAAGCAATATGACATGAATAATAAGCAAAATGCAAATGTAGAAAGAGAAGAAAAGAACCCAAATAATGTGTTGTTAACATGTAATGTGTTAGTCATCAGTATTTTTCACTTGTTGGTGATGACTAAATCCATAGCTGAGTTTTCTAGAAGCTGATCTCCATATGTCAATTTGTCATCTAGAAAACCCTCATAAAACTTTTTTCGTCCTCCTGCTTTTCAGTCCACCCATGTCAAGGTTAAACCTCATTATCACTATCCTATCTAACTTTAGGCCTACTAGTCTGCTCATCAGCTCTAGAAAGACAATCCAAGTCTGTTTGAAAATTCTTCCCTAAGTTAGGAAGTGGCGCTTTAAGGCATTTTACCCTTGGCAACCATCGAAAGGCCAAAAACCTCCATCTGCTACAGACCAATCATGACAGACCTCCCGCTCTGCAAATGAAATTGATCACAGCTCTAAGTCGCGCCACTTACACACCCCTAAGTCTCAGCAATGCATAGACCACAGTCTCAAGCTGATTTTAGGTGTTTTACAGTGTTTTATGGATTTTACAAAGGCAGGAAACATGTCATCATCTCAGGAGAAAATTCTTGAATCCACATTCAGAAGAACAGCTGCTTCTCAATGTAAACATGAGCCTGAGATACATCTACAGGGTAAGGAGTTACTCATCAAACTCTTACAACTTCATTCAGCCTGATAGCACAGTAAAAGAAAGACAACATTGTCAAACAAACTTGTTATTTGTCATGGCCAAAAACCTCCTTCATCTACAAGCAGAGGGTTAAGGCGCCTCCTTCATCTACAAGCAGAGGGCGCTGGCTAATATTGACTTGAAGAAATTACAAAACTGACTATAAGCACAGGTTTGTTTTTACTAGACAGTGAAACAGTGACTCAAGGTTTCTGAAGGAAAATGATGATCAAAACAGGGCTAATATCTGATATGTGCAAAACAAAATGAAGCAAAGTATTTGGTCTTATGCCCTAAGAAAGAAGATAAATTGAAATTTCCAGCATCATCATCATGGCGCAACAAAAAGACTCCACTGATCAAATCTATCATGACAAATATCTCTGCAGGGGTGTTTATATGGATGGCTCAAATAAATGATAAGCAAGAAGACACTTCAGTAAAAGAACCTCTGTGTTTGCAATCTACACTCCATCACAAAGACAAGTGCATCCTTCAGATGCAACAGGTTTGATGATTTCAGAGCTCCATTAGAAGAAAGTGGCCAAAAAGAGCCTTGGTGTCTCAAATTTTGGACACTTACAGTTGGAAAAGGTTGATAAAGAAATTGGAGACAGAAGTTGTAAAAACAAGTAAAAGGACAATCTGGAGCCCAAGTAACACAAACTCTGTTGTTGGTTAAAAGAAGGGTCATGACACAGGAAATGATGTTGATTATATTTCAAAGGGATATGGCATGAATTTTCACAACTCTGGAGCAGCATTCAAAGCCAATAAGGCACCTCACTGTTACATTCTGAGTGAAAGAGAGTTGTAAAAGGAATCCCTTTTCAGTAGACAGAGGATGGGATTTCATGACTAAGTATAACTAAATTTTTGCACTCACTGTCAGAAGAAGAGACTCAAAGGACACCTAACAGTTACATCATTTTCCACAATGGGCATTGTCCATATCCATAGCATCAGGAGCAGGAAATGGTCAACGAAACTTGTCAAAATGACAGCAAATGAGCACCACAAAGCAGGAGGATGAAAAGGAATATAGAAATCAGAGTTAAGTTTTTGTCCATAAAAAGGTGGTCGCCCCCCAAAGATAAATCTGCAAGTCTTTCATAGCAGCTTCAAGCAAATTTCCTCCTATAGTGCAAAAATCATAAAAAGAGGACATTTCTTCATTACATTTGCCAAATGAGTATTGGGCAGAAGCAACAGATTGTGCAGTATATATTTTGAATAGATGCCCAACAAAATCATTGATGAATAGAGTTCCAAAAGAAGCGTGGAGTGGCAGAAAACAAGGAGTCACCCACATGAGAGTTTTTGGGTGTGTGGCTTATGAGCACATTCCAGGTTAGCTGAGAAAGAAGTTGGAAAGTAAGGGGGATAAGTACATCTTCCTTGGATACTATGAAGAATCCAAGGGATATATATTGTATAACCCATCCACAAAGAAATTTTTTATAAGCAGAGATGTGAAATTCATAGAAGAAGAAGCATGGGATGGACGCATTGAGAAAACAGTCAATGTGAAGAGTTGTTTGTCTCATGATGAAAATGAGGATGAGATGGTTGAAATAAATCCATCATTAGCACCACTACCTCCAGCAACACAAGGAAAGAAAGGGACACCACAAGCTGGAGTAAGGACACCCTTGAGAAGAAATGAGAGTGCTTCTCCAAGCACGCCACATGGAGCTGATTTAAGTGCTTCTTCAAGCACAGCTACACCAAGCGAAAGAGGAACCATATTCAGAAATCTAAATGAAATCTATGAGAAAGAGGCATCAAATGAGGGTATGAACTCTTTATTTGCTTTATATTTTCATGTTGATGATCCTATTCATTTTGAAGATGCAGTGAAAGACAAAAATGGATAGAAGCTATTGATGAAGAAATAAAATCCATAGAGAAAAGTAATACATGGGAATTGGTTGATCTCCCAAATGGCAAGGAAGTCATTGGAGTAAAGTGGGTCTACAAGACCAAGAGCAATGTTGAAAGTAAGATTGAAAGGCACAAGGCCATACTTGTTGTCAAAGGCTACAAGCAACAACAAGGAAGAGATTATGAGGAAACTTTTGCACTAGTTGCAAGAATGGAAACAGTGAGAGCAGTGCTATCCATAGCAGCACAGAACAAATGGAAGGTTTACCAAATGGATGTAAAATCAACATTCCTAAATGAATTTTTAATGGAAGAGGTTTATGTTGAAAAACCTCTGAGTTATGAGAAAAAGGGCCAAGATCACAAAGTTTTCATATTGAAGAAAGCTCTTTATGGGCTAAAACAAGCACCAAGAGCATGGTACAGTAGGATAGATTCCTATCTACTGGAGAATGGGTTTGAAAAATGTGAAGGAGAACCCACACTATACATCAAGGAGAAAGATAGTAAGATGTTCATTGTTGTTTTGTATGTTGCTGATGTGATATTTACAGGTAATGATGATTACCTCATTGAAAAATTTAAAATAGTCATGAAAGATGAATTTGAAATGACTGATATGGGATTGCTGAAATACTTCTTAGGAATAGAAGTAGAGAAAAATGAAAACAAAATTTTTATCTCTCAAGCCAAATATGTAAATGAAGTTTTGAAAAGATTTAATATGCAGGATTGCAAGGAAGCAATTACTCCCACAATAATGGGATTGAAACTCAACAAAGATGACAGCAGCAAGGATTTTGATCCTAGTTTGTACAAGAGCATAGTTGGCAGCCTCATGTATTTGACTGCAACTGGGCTTGATATTATGCATGCTGTTAGTTTGATTTCCAGATTTATGGAAAGGCCAAAAGAAGCACATTGGCAAGCAGCAAAAAGAATTCTGAGGTATGTGAAAGGAACTAAAAGGTATGTAATTTTGTATACTACTTCAGAAAATTCTGAATTGATTGGATATACTGACAGTGATTGGGCTGGAAGTATTGATGACTGGAAAATTACCTCTGGTTATGTTTTTCATATGGGTTTAGGAGCTATTTCATGGGCTTCTAAGAAACAGCCAATTGTGGCATCGTCTACAGCAGAGGCAGAGTATGTGGTAGCTACAGCAGCAGTGTATCAAGCAGTGTCGATGAGAAGAATGTTGAGGAGTTTATGTCAAGAATAGGTAAAAGGGACAATGATTTATTGTGACAATATCTCAGCTATAGCATTTCCAAATAATTTTGTGTTTCACAAAAGAACGAAACACATAGATTCCAAGTTTCACTACATCAGGGAATTGGTGAACAATGGAGAAATTGTTTTACAGCACTGTAAAACAGAGGAGCAGTTTGTAGACATTCCGACAAAGCCATTGGGGCAAAATAGTTTTGAATATTTAAGAAAATTCTTGGGTATGAGAGATAACCCAACAGCTAACTTTAAGGGGGAGTGTTGAAAACATTAAAGTCACCTGTAAACCCCGTGCAAATAGAAACAGAGTACAACAGGGGCAGCTTAGGTTGAGTGCACACCATTGTGCATTTAATAGAGGCATGGAGAATTGTAAGGATGAATTTATGTTTTATGGGCGCAGCCGCTTTTGCAGAGGAGCATTGAAGAAATCATGGTTCAAACCACGCAACAACATAGCTTATTAAAGAAAAGTCTTATCGGGCATAAAATCCCTCACCAACCAAACAAAAAGAGTTTTTGTTCAACGCACCAAGTCTTTTAAGTTTTTGAATGGGCCACGTCATGGTGGTCCCCACCACTCATTTCAATATCACCCATCGCAAATGTTTTTTTTGTTTCTTGTTGATATGAAGTTCCAATGCGATGCAATGTTGCGATATCGCACATCGCACATCGCAACGAACAATGTTTATGCCTCTGCAAATAGTCCATCGCCAATATTGCGATGCGATGTGGTCCCTACCACCATCACACATTGCAACATCGCATTAACCCTCCGCTGTGTTATGTTCCGAAGTTTGTATTGCGATGTGATGCACCGATGCCGATAACGCACAGCCCACATCACAATTGCAATCGTCAAAGTTTAAATGTCACCACACCATTGTTCCACCGATGTGATATTGCGATGCGATGTGGTCCCCACATCGCAAGATCGCAATCGCATTCGCCAAAATCCAAAGGTCCAAACCATTCATGTGCCGATCGCCGATGCGATGTGGTCCCACTGCCAACTCAACCAGTGCGTGGACCAATCACAGTTTATTGTGCAGGTTTTTCCATGACGCCATCAACCACATTTGTTACACGAAGATTTTATAGAATTGGGTTTATGTTTTGTTTGAGTTCCGCAGGCCCCAGCAATCAACCAATCACAAAGGGTTCGCGCTGGTTTTGGGTCTGCTGAAGTAGGGCTCATTTGTTACGCGAAAAGAATGCAATCCAGTTTAATTTTCGTTTGAAGTCTCGTTCCGTTCATTTGTTTTATGAAACTTCGTTTATGTTTTTTTTTTTAATGTTATAATGTCGTGCCATATATTAATGGAAAGCTCGTAGGGTTATGTAATACAGAAAAGAGGCTGTGTAGTGTGTAATTCCCGAAGGCAGAAAGAGAGACAGAGAGCAAAGATTGTAACGCTACGTCTGTAGCAGCTAATCCATTGTAAAACCAGAACTTCGTTCTGAAGACAAAATCTCCATTTTGTAATAGTTTTTGTTTTGTTAATGAAATAAAAAAAAAAGTTTGTGTAATTTTTTTCATTTCTCTGTGTTAAAGGAGGAGAATTTTTATTCTCCCTGTGTGTTCAGAATATTCAGAAATTCCAACAAGAAAATGTCAAATTAAAATGGTAAAATAGTAAAGTAACAAAATAATATAAATATTTTACATACAATAACAAATTAGCAAATTAACCATTGCTTTTTTTATTTATTATATAAATTTAATTTTTAATTTCAATATAATAAACCCAATAAAAATATTTAAATCATTAAACTAACAATTAATTTAATTTGACATACACATATTTATCAAATTCATGTTATTTTTCTATTCACTCATCAGTCACTTAATTGACTCTTTAAATATAATTAAATCTATATCCTTAAATTAATTATCTTATTTTAACATCTCCCACCGTTCCAATGCCATGTTATCAGAAGGAGGCCACTTTTCCATTCCTTTATTTTATTGGATTTAGATTACGCTTAATTACGCCGATAGGCGTATCCCCCTATCGGAAGGAGCATGTTTTGTGATTAGGCTAATTAATCTTTTTGATCTGATGGTCTAGATTGAAAGATGCCGGTATATTTTGGTCGTCGCCACTAAATCAATGGATGAAATTCAAAAAAGTAACTTCCTTGCATATTTAAATCACGTGTTTAAACCATACTTAAATTAATTTTTTACAAAACCTGATTAAAAATTTACTATGCCATTTGTTGAGTGCCACCTATCAAATTAGGGTGAACTTTGCCACCACCACCTGCCAAGTATCATTTAAAAGAAACTGTTGAAAATCTGGAGCGCCAATACGTGGCCCCTCTCTTATGGCTACCCCTGATGATTCGGGCGCCAAATTGATATCGTGTTTACAAAGCAACCGTTTGGAAAATGTGATCGACACAACAGTTGACATTGCGTTACAAAAGCGGAGGTTCCATGTTGTCAAGAGCTAAAAGGAACGGTTTCAAATCCAATAACATGTCTTCCATGCTGTGAGAGGCGCACTACATGCCTGTCTTCCATACATCGGGAGGAGGAGGCCCAGCGAGATTCGAAGGGCCGCCAGTGGCACGATTTAATTTCCACGTTGCTAACAATGGTAGAATGTTTGATTAACAAGTGCGTGCGTGATGGTTCAAATTGTGCAACGCATGCATGTAGGTTCAAATTCTCTGACGCTCAAATTCTCCAACGCATGTGTGTAGATTCAAATTCTCTAAAGCTCAAATTCTCCAACGCATGCGTGATGGTTCAAATTCTCCAACGCATGCGTGTAGGTTCAAATTCTCTAATGCTCCGCGACAGCACATGAAGCCACCTACTTATCCTACTCGGAGCATTCTCTGTGAGATATCTACACTTCGTGCAATGTGATTCTACATGGCTAATTTTGGAGAAATGGAGAGGCACCCACAGGATCTCGGTAGATAGCAACGAAACTGTTGAATGTACTAATTATTCATCCCATGCATTCAGGTACTTTTGACTCTTAGGTTTTTGTTTAATTACATGCTTATATGCAGATCTAATACAGAAATTCTATAAATCTATAGAAATTCTAGAGCATATATTTTGAAGAAGCTTCTCATCAACTTACAGTCTACATTTGTACTAAGTCGTCTACATTATTAATCAACATTTTTCCAGAAACAATACTTCCTTGCTGCTGGTTCCCTTTGTTGAAGAGGTTTAGTTTATAGCTATTTATTTTCTCTCATGATAGAGATTGAAACAATATTTCTTGAAAGTGTATAAATGTTATATGACTTCAAAGTTGTCGTTGGGCTGCAAACTGATTTATTTTGTAACTCTCCTGAGTAATTTCTTTATAATAGAAATTCTTTGCTAGGGTTCTAAATAGAGCTACTGCAACTCATTTATTATTTTCCAAGTGAATCACAATCCGTGACATTATTTCTTTTATATAAGCGAAAATGCAAGCATTATTCTCATCTGTGCACTGATTAATTTATGTACAGTTTGTTGTGAATGGACCGTGTCATATGATTAGTTTTGTGAAGGCACCAAGTTTATTCTCTGTTACAATATTCATTTATAGTTATGATAAGTAGAGAAACGCTCTGTCTCCTTTCAGATTAAGAATGTTTGTAATGCATTAGTTCATCTTGTTACTGTATTCAACCAGAGATTTAGGTTAAATTTACAACTAATGCTTCCCTGGCTAGACTATTTAACGTTGTTAAAGTTTTCCAATATTTCATTTATTTTTCTCAACGCATGGATGATTGTAAGCTAGTACTTTCCTCTGTTGTTTTAGGTCCTCTGTTCTTGTTTTAGGTAAGACAATATGTCTATTTTTTATATTGAAGAAATGAATGAAATTTAATGGCCATCTGACTATATGGAACGAACGTAAATCAAACAAATAGATGTCCCACTACTGGATAGGAAAGGGAGGTCGATATGGCTTATTCTAAATATTCACAAAACCATTTAGGATTGATATAGTGCATTTTTTAATTTTTCGAGATTGTGGACTGATTGATTTAGTTCAGTTTTTAATTTTTTTGAGGCTATGGATTGCTCAGGGGCTCCCAGCCACAATGTAGAATTCTTAAGATACAGGAAGCTGGGTAGAACTATTAATCCCTAGATCAATTTCAGAAGAAGTGTATTTTGAAGATTAATCCATAGACGAATTTCAAAAGAAGTGTATTTTGAATAAGTTTAATATAACACAGAGAGGAAATACAGGATGTTATTCGTACCTGGAATGTTGCTCGGGATCCGATAAGACTTCGAAGGCGCCAAGGGTTTCCTGGAACTGTCGGGTTGCCTCTTCATGCGAAACGCCGTTCTGGACGGCCTTGTCGCGGTCCAATTTCACGGCTAACTTTCTATACGCTAAACGGATTTCTTCGGCTGGCGCTGTGACATCAACCCCCAGGATTTCGTACAAGCATCTCTGTCGGCCTTCATCGGGAGCCATTGTTATCAAAATTTAGGTTCCGCAAATGTAAAATTGATATCTTTGGTTTTTTATTCAGTTCTGATTTCGAATCCAGAGACACGGTATTGTGATCTGACTCCCGCTAGAAAACCGTAGAAGATGTCAGCTAAAGTAACCACGGGTATTAGCTTCCAAAATATATGGTGTACTAATATTCACCATATTCTTTTACTTTTGCACACAAATAAATAGTCTACTGTGATTTTTAATATTTGTTTGCTTAACAATATGAATTGTCTGCTTAAAATGTTTGCAGCCTTTATTTTATTTCTTTATTAAATAAAAGACTATTTTTCTTATAAACTTAGCGTATTAAACGAAAGGTGTATAATGAGTGATTATTGAGTTTTAAACATTTAAAAAAATAATGAAAAAAAATGTTTTTAAATAATTATTTATTGTATGGTTATTATATTCAATTAATAAAATATAAAAATAAATATTGTTAAGTGTAATTCAACTAATAATATATAGACAAATATTGTTAATAAGTCACTGACTTTTGACATGAATGAAGTAATGATTCTCATTGTCAATTTTTTTATTGTCTTATAGATTACAATTGATTTGAATATGATTTGAATATCTTTCATGATAATTTAGGTCCTTTTAAATGGTATTTTAGTTTTTTTTTATTTGAACAACGTTAAATTTTTTTATTTCAACCGTTATAATTTAAAAAATAAAAATAAATGAGGTCTTTTAAATTCAATTGTTAATTTCTTCATAGTAAAATGCCTTTATCTTATATTATATTTCTTCACATTATCAGAATTTTGATCCTCCAAACATCACGAAGCCATATTTGTTGCCATCCAGTATTAGGTTTAGTCAGTTTTCGAGTGATTGTTATTAGAATTAGAAATCATTATATGAACACTTTTGTCGTTCCTTTCCATTTTTTATATTTGTAATATCAATAAATAAAAATAAATGAGGTCTTTTAAATTCAATTGTTGATTTCTTCATAGTAAAATGGCTTTATCTTATATTATATTTCTTCACATCACCAGAATTTTGATCCTTCAAACATCACGAAGCCATATCTGTTGCCATCCACTATTAGGTTTAGTCGGTTTTCAAGTGATTGTTATTAGAATTAGAAATCACTTGTGTTTCGTTTCAATTTTTTATATTTGTAAATTACATATCATTACATATCAATAAGTGTTATTTTTTTTAAATTTTAATGTTATAAATTATAAAGCATTTTCAAGTTATTTAGTTTTACTAGTTATTTTTAAAAATATGTTAACTCCAAAACTTATAACTATGAAAAATAGTTATACTTACAACTATGAAAAATAGTTATAATATGTAAGTTATCTAATAGTAATTCTACTTTTATATAGAAACATAGTGTTTATTTGTATAGTGATTCTCAAAAAAAAATAAAAAATGAGTCTTCTAGTATTTATTTTCTCCACACTATGGTACAAATAGAGTTTATTCTATGAATTAACTTCCTTCCTTTAAGTAGCTAAATTTTCATAAGTAAATAAATCAATAGTAGAACAAAAATGTTTGATAATTTTTGGCTACTTTTCAGGTTGATAAAGAGTGACAAAGATGGGTCTACCTAATGAATATAAATTTGAGGGAGGAGACAAGCCACATTACATAATAACTTTTGTATTATAATTAATTTACTCTAATTACATCTCATTTTTCTTGAAACAAATAATAGGTTTTTCTTGAACCAAATAATAGTCTGAACGGAGATAAATTACCAACAATAGAGGCCTCCAAAATGTTGAAGTTTTGAGAAAGAGAACATATCCTAACAATAATAACAATGTAGAATGTGGAAGGAGATCATAATATTTTTGGCCATTTTTTACTTCATCAAATAATATAGACAAGGGTGATATAGGAAAGGGTGAGATTAGATAACCTTTAAAATGAGAGGAAAAGTTGTATAAATATATTTTGGGCCACTTGAGTGATAGACAACTTTGTCATTGGTCTTTGAGGAGGTGGAATTCATTATAGTGACATTATAATGATAATGTCACTCTCAATTGTATATAGGACAAAAAATGCATGTTGCAAACATCTCACGTGGATAAAATAATGACAAATATATAACTCTAACATGGCTCTTATGAGACAAGTAAGGCATGAAACTAAATGTTTTTATAGCTAAGCATGGCTCAATATTTCATCCTCTTAAAAATCCTCTTATTAATATTGATATTAATATTATTTAAAAAAAATATTAATATCAATATTAAGAAGAGGATTTTTAAGAGGATGAAATACTTTATAAATATTATAAAATAAAAGTGTTGATTTATTTATAGATATTAAAAATGTAAATTCCACACTGGTTTTTTAACTTTTTATGAGTGTGGCTTTTATGTTATTAGTCCACGACAATGTTGCATTAGAAAAATGTTTCATATTATATTTTTTATTTTATTTTATTTTTTTGAGCTATAATCAACACTATTTAATAATTAAAATTATTAATCATAATATTATTAAAAATTTACAAAGGCAAATAATATATTTTGATATTAATATTAAAATTAATGTTACCCACTATTAACAAATATTAATATTAATGTCACTCTTAATATTAATTAAAGGTTATTGATATTAGTATTAATTAATATTATCAATATTAATATTAAAGTTAATAATAATAATATATTAACTATTATTATACTTTGTTATATATTTATTACTCTAATAATAATTTGTATTAGTATTTGATATTAAATAATTAATAGGTAGGAATATACTAATATTAATAAATAAATAAATTTTATTATTAATATTAATTAATTTGAATAAGAATAAGAATATTATTTTTAATATTATTAATATTAATATTAATAAATAATATTAGCAACATTTAGTATTAACAATAATGTTAAGAAATTTTAATTTAAAATATTATTTATTAATATTATTTTAATTTATTAATATTCGTAAGTGTTATTTTTTTTAAATTTTAATGTTATAAATTATAAAGCATTTTCAAGTTATTTAGTTTTACTAGTTATTTTTTAAAATATTTTAACTCCAAAACTTATAACTATGAAAAATAGTTATACTTACAACTATGAAAAATAGTTATAATATGTAAGTTATCTAATAGTAATTCTACTTTTATATAGAAACATAGTGTTTATTTTTATAGTGATTCTAAAAAAAAAAAAAAAAATGAGTCTTCTAGTATTTATTTTCTCCACACTATGGTACAAATAGAGTTTATTCTATGAATTAACTTCCTTCCTTTAAGTAGCTAAATTTTCATAAGTAAATAAATCAATAGTAGAACAAAAATGTTTGATAATTTTTGGCTACTTTTCAGGCTGATAAAGAGTGACAAAGATGGGTCTACCTAATGAATATAAATTTGAGGGAGGAGACAAGCCACATTACATAATAACTTTTGCATTATAATTAATTTACTCCAATTACATCTCATTTTTCTTGAAACAAATAATAGGTTTTTCTTGAACCAAATAATAGTCTGAATGGAGATAAATTACCAACAATAGAGGCCTTCAAAATGTTGAATTTTTGAGAAAGAAAACATATCCTAACAATAATAACAATGTAGAATGTGGAAGGAGATCATAATATTTTTGGCCATTTTTTACTTCATCAAATAATATAGACAAGGGTGATATAGGAAAGGGTGAGATTAGATATCCTTTAAAATGAGAGGAAAAGTTGTATAAATATATTTTGGGCCACTTGAGTGATAGACAACTTTGTCATTGGTCTTTGCGGAGGTGGAATTCATTATAGTGACATTATAATGATAATGTCACTCTCAATTGTATAGGACAAAAAATGCATGTTGCAAACATCTCATGTGGATAAAATAATGACAAATATATAACTCTAACATTTTATCCTCTTATGAGACAAGTAAGGCATGAAACTAAATGTTTTTATAGCTAAGCATGGCTAATATTTCATCCTCTTAAAAATCCTCTTATTAATATTGATATTAATATTGTTAAAAAAAAAATATTAATATCAATATTAATAAGAGGATTTTTAAGAGGATGAAATATTTTATAAATATTATAAAATAAAAGTGTTGATTTATTTATAGATATTAAAAATGTAAATTCCACACTGGTTTTTTAACTTTTTATGAGTGTGGCTTTTATATTATTAGTCCACGACAATGTTGTATTAGAAAAATGTTTCATATTATATTTTTTATTTTATTTTATTTTTTTGAGCTATAATCAACACTATTTAATAATTAAAATTATTAATCATAATATTATTAAAAATTTACAAAGGCAAATAATATATTTTGATATTAATATTAAAATTAATGCTACCCACTATTAACAAATATTAATATTAATGTCACTCTTAATATTAATTAAATGTTATTGATATTAGTATTAATTAATATTATCAATATTAATATTAAAGTTAATAATAATAATATATTAACTATTATTATACTTTGTTATATATTTATTACTCTAATAATAATTTGTATTAGTATTTGATATTAAATAATTAATATGTAGGAATATACTAATATTAATAAATAAATAAATTTTATTATTAATATTAATTAATTTGAATAAGAATAAGAATATTATTTTTAATATTATTAATATTAATATTAATAAATAATATTAGCAACATTTAGTATTAATAATAATGTTAAGAAATTTTAATTTAAAATATTATTTATTAATATTATTTTAATTTATTAATATTCGTAATATTAACAATTACGAACATTAATTACATTAATGTTCGTAATTGTATTAATAACTATAAGTTTCAAACATGATTAAAGTTTATTAAAATTATTAATAGCATTTAAATTATAACAATAATATTAATAACATTTTATTAATATTATTAATGTGATTAATTACATTAATATTGTTAATATAAATCCTATTAACATTAATATTGATAAATAATATTAATATTAATATTAATATGATTAATTACATTAATTTTCATAACAATAAGTTTCAAACGCGATTAAGGTTTATTAAAATTATTAATAAGATTTAAATAATAACATTTTATTAATAATATTAATATGATTAATTACATTAATATTGTTAATATAAATCCTATTAACAATAATATTGATAAATAATATTAATAATGTTTTCTTTATAATAATAAATATGTTTTTTATTAATATTCTTTTTTTAATTATATTCACTCTAAAAATATGATGATTAATATTACGAATGATATTACTATTGATATCAATATTAACACTATTAATATAAATATTATTAACATCATTAGTGATAAACAATATTTTTAAAATATTGATTCCTAAGATATATTAATCTCTTTATTAATCATGTGAGTTTTTCATTCATTTGTATTTAAAATATTTATTCCTAGCCTTTACTAATTTTTTTTGTTCTTTATAGGTATCCCTTGGCCTTGTTGATCTCTTATGTTCTTAATATTTTTTCCTTAGGTTCCCCAAATATTGGGTTTTAAATATTAGTCCTAGAATTTAATACTAATGCATGGTCCAATTTCACATTATGAAAAACACTCACTCAATATGAAAATCAACCATGGGAAACCATTTTTAATTAGCATTAGCCATAGTCGATCAATGTCATCCATGATCAAATGTCACATTCTGACAAATATTGTCTCAATATGAAAATCACCCATGGCCAGCCAAGGTCATAGTTGGTCCAACGTCGGTTTATAATATTAACAATCAGTAAGGTAAATTGATTACTTGTGGTTTGTAATTTGTTGGGTAATGGTTTTCCCTTCAGTTCACCAATTCTTTTGGTTTATAATATTAAACCCTTGGGTTTATTAGTTCTTTTGGTTTATAATATGAACAATCAATCAATGTCATCCATGATCAAATGTCACATTCTGACAAATATTGTTTCAATATGAAAATCACCCATTGCCAACCATGGTCATAGTTGGTCCAACGTCACATTGTGACAACAATTGTCTCAATGTTTAAATCAATTCCCTTGGGTTCACCAATTCCTTTGGTTTATAATATTAAACCCTTGGGTTTATTAGTTCTTTTGGTTTATAATATGAATAATCGATCAATGTCATCCATGATCAAATGTCACATTCTCGACAAACATCGTATCAATATGAAAATCACCCATGGCCAACCATGGTCATACTTTGCCCAACGTCGCATTGTGACAAAAATTGTCTCAATGTTTAAATCAATTCCCTCGGGTTCACCAATTCCTTTGGTTTATAATATTAAACCATTGGGTTTAATAGTTATTTTGCTATATAATATGAAAAATCGATCAATGTCATCCATGATCAAATGTCACATTCTAACAAATATTGTCTTAATATGAAAATCACCCATGGCCAGCCATGGTCATAGTTGGTCCAACGTCGCATTGTGACAACAATTGTCTCAATGTTTAAATCAATTCCCTTGGGTTCACCAATTCCTTTGCTTTATAATATTAAACCCTTGGGTTTATTAAATCTTTTGGTTTATAATATGAATAATCGATCAATGTCATCCATGATCAAATGTCGGATTCTGACAAATATTGTCTCAATATGAAAATCGCCCATGGCCAACCATGGTCATAGTTGGTCCAACGTCGCATTATGAGAACAATTGTCTCAATGTTTAAATCAATTCCCTTGGGTTCACCAGTTCCTGTGGTTTATATTTTGTTGGGTAATGGTTTTCCTTTGGGTTCACCAATTCCTTTGGTTTATAATATTAAACCCTTGGGTTTATTAAATCTTTTGGTTTATAATATGAATAATCGATCAATGTCATCCATGATCAAATGTCACATTCTGACAAACATTGTCTCAATATGAAAATCACCCATGGCCAACCATGGTCATAGTTGGTCGGACGTCGCATTCTGACAACAATTGTCTCAATGTTTGGTTTTATTATTCAAGGTTTGCTAATTTCTTAGATTTTTCAGTTTAAAATATTAATTCTTAGGGTTTATTAATCTTTATTGTTTATAATATTCATCTGTTAGGTTTATGATATTTATCCCTTAGGTTCGTTGATTCCTTTGCTTTATAACATTAAACCCTTGGGTCTATTAGTTCTTTTGGTTTATAATGTTAATAATCTCGTTGGTTTATTAATATCTTATGTTTAAAACACTGATTCTTATGGATTATTAATTTATTAGGTTTTTTAGTTTAAAATATCAATTCTTACGGTTTATTAATCTCTTGTGTTTTTAATATTGATCCCTTATGTTTATAATATTTATCCCTTGGGTTCACCAATTTCTATGGTTTATAATATTTAAACCTTTGGTTAATATTAATAATATTATAATATTACTAATAATCATTTTAAATAAATATTCAAAATTTATTAATAATGATTATTAGTAATATTATAATATTATTAATATATATTATTAATAAATATTCAAATATTTATTAATAATGTTTATTATTAATATTATAATATTATTAATAATATATATTAATAATATTATAATATTATAATATTTATTTAGTAATATTAATAATATTATAATATTACCAATAATCATTATAAATAAAGATTCAAATATTTATAAATAATGATTATTATTAATATTATAATATTATTAATAATATAACCAACTATGATATAATATATATTATTAATATATTATTAGTTCTTTTGGTATATTAATAATATAACCATCTATGATATTAATATATAAATAAATATTAAATTATTATTTATTATTAATATTATTTTTATATTAATATATATATTATATATTTCAAGTTTATTTATAGTATGTATATAGTTAATACTTTTAATATATTAATAAATATTTTTAATAAATATTATTAATACTCATTATAATATTATTAATATATATAAAATATTTTTGTGATTTTAATGATAATTAATATATTTAATATATTAATATTCTTATTAATATATAATATATATATTTCAAGTTAATATAATAAAATTATTATATATAATATTTATGTATTGATATATAAATTAATGTGATGGGTAGTGGATATAGGCCTATCTGCGTATATCAACCACATTGGTAAATGTGGTTGTAAATCTATTTTATATACGTATATCAACCACATTAGTTTTTACTAATGTGGTTGTGCTAGTATATATTGCAATCCTCAAACCCGATTCCATGTGGAATCTGGTTAATGTTGTAAGGGTGCCGTAGGAATGAAATACAGTGTACCTTTTCGGCCAAGCTGTGAGAAGCTTCAATGTTTGCAGGTCGTAAAATAAAGCAAAAAAAAAAATATAAAAATATTAAACACCATAATAAACAGGTTTGTAATTCAACAAATATACTTCTTGTTATAGAATACATGTGACGAAATTAATTTGACGCAGGAAAAGTAGTACTGAAGCATTCAAATCCATTTCCATTTTTTGGGAGAGAGAACAAATCACATGCTTCCGTGTTAATTTTTTATCTCTAATTAACTCAACATGTGCTCACTCAACCCTTTGTTTGCCATCTTCACAATTATACCTATATTCACAATGGTATAAAGTTGTCACTCTACAAAGACAAAGATAAGATTCCAAACAGGTCTTACTTTAATCAATATAAAATAAAATATCCTATATCCAAAAGTATTTAAAAAGGCAAAAGTTCAAGTTCCACTTGTCCACAATGATTAAAAAGAAACAGATGCGCACCACACCTTCACGACTCTTTTGGCTTCTACATATCATCAACGACTTTAAGTTAGTGGTACTTTTAATTTATCATGGTACTATACCTTTTCAGTGATGTATAACACAGGTTACAAGTTGAAGCCTCTGAATTTCGGGTTGCTGCTTCTGATTATAAGAGCCGCAAATTGAACTGGAGCGGCATTGAGGTTGGATTGTCTGATCGGGAGTTTCCCGGCACTGCCCACACTGAAAATAGTGCAGAATAGCAGCGGGAATTCAGCGTTCGGCTTTACAAGCAATCAGCGACTCTGGGGATTTAGCTTGAAAGGCAGAATGAAACTTTATAACCGGATCGGAAAGTACGAGCTAGGACGAATTCTGGGTGAGGGAAATTTCGCCAAAGTTAAGTACGCCATTGATGTGGAAACAAGGAAGAGCTATGCCATCAAAATTGTGGACAAGGACACAGTTTTTCACTACAACATTGTAGACCAGGTAATAACTATTTATGATTTTCTACTGAGTTTCTCATATGATAAGCATTCACAATGATCTCATTGTGAATGGATCATTATTTTTCTATCTAGTACCAAAACTATCCGATAATAATTATAATTCTCTACTAAATTTCCCACAATCTTTATGATAAACATCTCATTATAAAAAAAATCATTATTTTTCCATCCAATACCAAAACTAACCCAGCTTAATACAAACAAATAAAGAATTATGATTCTAATCTCTATTTTTTATATCTATCATTTCTTCCCCATTTGGCCACTAATTTGGGGATCATTCTCACTTTTGCAGATCAAACGTGAAATATGTAGTATGAAGCTCATCAAGCATCCAAATGTCGTGAGATTATACGAGGTACGTCCCTGTTTCGGATTGCAAAACTTTTATGGACAGAAGCATATTTTGGAAGCAGATCAGGTTATTTAAATACTACTGGTTTGGCTCTGTGACAGGTTTTGGCGAGTAAGAAGAAAATATATATTGTTCTTGAATTTGTCAAGGGAGGTGAATTGATGGACAAAATTGTATGTATGATCTTCAATGGTGTCTTAACATTTTTACTGCAATTTTTGCTGTAATATGGTTGTTGATAATAATTTTTTGATTGTAATATAGTTGATAATAATTTTTTGGTTATAATATGGTTGACGATTATTGTTCCGGAGATGAATCATATTAGTTAGTTCGTAGACTAAATCTTTATAATGTGATTAATCGAAAAGATATTTCTTTAACCATCTTTTTCCTATTTGCAGTTGTATAATGACAAGCTAGCGGAAAGAGAGGTGAGAAAGTATTTCCAGCAGCTTATTGATGCCGTAGGATATTGCCACAGCAGGGGTGTTTATCACAGAGATTTGAAGGTATAACATATGCACTGAAAGCTACAATATAATTAAAGTCCAAAGATTCTATTTGAGAAAGACATTAATTGCTGAAATTAAATGATCAGCCGGAGAACCTTCTGCTGGATGCAAAAGGAAATGTGAAGATATCTGACTTTGGCCTCACCGCGCTTCCAGAGCAATTTAGGGTATGTCTCCAATTATGTTTGGCAGTAATTTTGATTCAATAACAGATAACAGGGTATCTGCTTAATTATATTGTTTGTGATAATGGCCTTTTAGGCAGACGGGTTGCTGCATACAACTTGTGGGAGCCCCAGTTACGTGGCACCCGAGGTAACAACTTATTCACGAATTTGTAGTACTTATCTGGAGTTAGTTACTCAGAGTTGCAATTTATCAGAATTAGTACAAGTTTTTGTTGTATGGTGAATTTTATTCAATGGAAAAATTATCTTGTAGGTATGATGGGTTTGATTCAAGGATTTGGGTTGAGTTTGTGCAGGTGATTGTTAACGAAGGATACGATGGTGCTACTGCTGATGTTTGGTCTTGCGGGGTCATTCTATTTCTTCTCTTGACTGGCTGCTTGCCCTTCGAAGACGAAAATCTTGCAGTCCTGTATCAGAAGGTAACTAATTAAACGAAATACAAAATCACAATTACCTTTTGTGTATTTTATTAGATTATGAAAATTCCATTCATTGTGTACACTAGATCTGCAAAAGCGAGTTCGAGTGTCCAAAATGGCTATCTGCGGGACCTCGCAAATTGCTCAAACGAATACTCGATCCCAATCCGAAGACCGTAAGTGAAAAATTGAAATGAATTTGATTGTAGATTTCGGAGATATTTTAAAGTTGGATAGATAAAAATTATGTTAATAATTGATTTTGGATAAAAACCAAGTTAATAATTGACTTAGTTCCTCTCATCTGGATCAAATTGTAAAATATTTTTAAAACCCACAAGCCAATTATGTTTAATATTTGTGTGGATTGATATACAGCGCATAACCATAGCTGAAATAATGAAAGATGAGTGGTTTAAGCAAAGCTATTCCCCAGCGAAGGTTGTGGAGGAGGACATTTGCTTCGATGACGTGGCTGTTGCATTTACAAAGTCGCAGGTATTCTGGTTTTTATTTTTCTAGGGGAGCAACTTTTTCAATAATGTTTGTTATTGTTGGAATTAATTCCAACTGCCCATGAGACAGGGCGGCAAGACAGTCCGCGGGGGTCAGGCAAGACATGCCAACGGATGGGCATACCCCCTCGGACAGGGCCCACATCATACAGCCGTAAAGGATTCCGCGGGGGTCGTGAAAGTTTTGAGGGCGGATGATCTTACCCCCTCGGAACCGCTGGGGGCCCACATATATTATACGGCACATATATTATATGTTGATCGCCGGTTAAAAGTTTTGATACAGCATTTGTTTTAAAAGGAAACACAAGTCTGTTTTAAATTTGTTTTATGTTGTTTGTTTATGTTTTAATTAAAACATGTCATATATATATTTATATATAATGACAGAGCCCAGCACATTGTAAAAGCAGCGATGTATATGTTGTAATTTTTATTACACAACAGTGTAAATAAAAAGAAAGGAATACATAGCAGTGCGGGAAACAGAGAAGTGAAGCACAGCAGTGCTGGGATAAATATCACGGTGCCAGAAAGTCAATTGGACATCAATGCTACTTCAAAGCGGTGCCTGCAGAAATTTAATGAAACCATAAATGAATTCAAGCGGTGAATTTTTATGGTTGAATGTAAATTAAATGCATTAAAACAGGGCTGAGATATTTTTATGGGATATTTCTGTTTTGTAATATGTAGAGACAGTCATTTTGTTGATTGTTATGTAAATTTTTTGATGCACAGCAGCGTATTCAAAAAGGAACAGAGCAGAGTTTTATGCACAGCAGTGCATTTGTAAAAGACAGAGAGCTGTAATTTTTATAATTACACAGAACAACAGAGTTTTTTTTAAAACAGAGTATGCACAGTAGTGTACTGTTGTTGAGTTAGAGAGACAGAGTATTTCTCTGTGTGAGACAGAGAGTGATAGTTTACTTCCGTGTTTGCAAAGCAGTATAAACCAATTTGTAATCCCTCTAAGTTTGAGGAAGTATTGTAACAAACATTAAAGTTTTTTTTAATAGAATTTTTCATGGAAACTCAGCTGTACCCCGACATTTCCGTGTTGGGCAAGGCAGCTTTTTATTTGCTTTTGGAATTCTGAAAATTCCAGCATGGTATCGGAGCTAATCCAGGCTATTTGAAGGTCAAATAAGCTGAAGGAAACGAATTCTTTGGTGCAAAGAACCTTCTCCAAGAAGCAGAAGACTACCATAAAGGATTTAAGGTATTTCTCTATAAAATTTGTTGTGTTACTGTTGCAGTACAGTGAGCTATTTTAATACACAGTCAAGTGTTTTTAAATCATAGTTAGAGTGCAGAATGGCTGGCTCCAGCACAAGTATGAGTTTGGGAAGTGTCCATCTCCCACAATTCAATGGAAAGAATTATGACTACTGGTCAATAACTATGAGGGCTTTATTTGTCTCCAAAGAGTTATGGGAATTAGTTGAGGATGGCTTTGAAGAGCCAAAAGATGAAGCAGAGTTTTTTATGTTAAATCAAGCAGGAAGAGAACAGTTGAAAAACAATAAGAAGAGAGATGCCAAGGCTCTTTTCTTCTTGTATCAAGCAGTGCATGAGAGTGTGTTTCCAAGGATAGCAGCAGCTAAGAAATCCAGTGAGGCATGGGAAACTCTCAAGACAGCTTATCAGGGAATGGAGAAGGTGAAGACAGCAAAACTTCAGTTGCTGAGGAGAGACTTTGAGACTCTCTCCGTATGAAGGAGTCGATAATATCGACTCATTCTTTCACCATGTGATCGGGAATGGTCACACAAATCAGACCTCATGGAGAGACTCTTGAAGACAAGAGGATTGTGGAGAAACTCTTGAGAAGTTTACCCTCAAGATTCGATGTGATTGTCACCACCATAGAAGAGACTAGAGATCTCACAAAGTTTTCAGTTGATGAACTACATGCATCATTGATTACCCATGAACAGAGATTGGGTAGGAGTGAAAACTCATCTCTTGAGCAAGCCTTTAAGACCCAGATGTCTTTCGGAAGAGGAAGAGGGCAAGGTAGATGAAACAAGAGAGGAAGAGGCAGAAGCCATAACAGAGGTGGAAGAGACAGTCCAACAAATGCTCAAGGAAGGGGCAGCAATCCAAATCAGCATCAAGGCCAAGGCAGCAGCCAGCAGAATGGTCAGCAGAATGCACAAGGACAAAGGTATGACAAATCCAATGTCCAATGTTACAATTGTAAGAAATATGGTCATTATGCTAATGAATGTAGAAAGAAGCAGCAAGATATGAGAAGTGAAACTAGTGCAAATTTCACAAAAGAAAATAGCAGCCAAAGTAATTTGTTTTTAGCTTGTAATATGGCTGAAGAAAAGAATGAGGATTTATGGTTTCTAGACTCCGGTTGCAGTAACCATATGACAGTAAACATAGCCATGTTTTCTATGTTAGATGAGAGTGTGCAGTCACAAGTCACACTAGGAACTGATAGCAAAGTTTATGTTATGGGAAAAGGAGATGTAAATGTTTTAACAAGATTAGGTGCAAGGAAAACCATAGCATATGTTTATTATGTTCCAGGAATGATGTGTAACCTCTTAAGTGTTGGACAGCTTGTCCATAAGGGGTATAATGTTTTCTTTGATAATGATGTTTGTACCATCATGGATAAACCACCCAGCAAACAATGTATTGTTGAAGTAGCTGTGACAAGGAAATTCAGATGTTCCCCGTGGATGAGAGCATTTGAAGAATACAAGAGAAAGCATTGCATGAGACTTACCAAAGCGAACCAAAGGATGATAATGGAAAGGCACTCGCAGATTTGGACATCTCAACTTTGGAGGTCTGTATTTGTTGAATGCAGAGCAAAGTGGCTTTACTACCGATAGAGAAACCAATTGGCCTTTGTGAAGGTTGTATTCTTGGGAAACAACACAGAGAAAGTTTTCCTTCCGGAAAAAGCATAAGGGCAAAGGCACCCTTAGAGATTGTCCACTCAGATTTGTGTGGACCGATGCAAACTCCATCGCTTGCTAGCAGCCACTACATGTTAACATTCATAGATGATTTTACAAGAAAAACTTGGGTTTACTTTTTGAACATCAAAAGTGAAGTGTTTGAAAAATTCTGCAATTTCAAAGCACTTGTTGAGAATCGTAGTGGGTCGTATATCAAAGTCTGGGAGACCGATAAGAGAGGTGAGTATATATCTAAAGATTTTCTTACTTCGCTTTGTAGAGAAAATGAAATAAACAAGTGCTAGCCATGCCTAGTAGTACCCCGCGCAAAATGGAGTGGCCGAAAGGAAGAACCGAACCATAATGGACATGGCGAGGAGTATGCTTAAGGCAAAGCATTTGCCGAATGATTATTGGGTTGAAGCTGTACATTGTGCAGCGTATATTTTGAACAGGTGTCCTACAAAAGCAGTTATGAACAAAGTGCAGGAAAAGGCATGGAGTGGCGCAAAGCAAAGTGTCACACATATGAAGGTTTTCGGATGTGTGGCTTATGCACACATTCCGGATCAGCTAAGGAAGAAGTTGAACAGCAAGGGGGAGAAATGTATTTTTATTGGATACAGTGAGGAATCCAAGGCCTACAGGTTATACAACCCATCCAACAAAAAGTTTATTGTGAGCAGGGACGTTCAGTTCATTGAAGAGGAAGCTTGGGATGGAAGCATAGAGAAAACAGTGAATGTTAAACATTGTTTTTCTCATGATGAGAATGATGATGAGGTGGCTGAAATACATCCCCAAACAGCAGCATCAACACCGCAAAGTACACCCTTGAGGAGAAATGAATGTGCTTCTCCAAGCACACCACAAGGAGGAAATTCAAGTGCTTCTTCAAGCACGTGTACACCTACTGAAAAAGGTAAGAAATTCAGAAGTTTGAAAGATATTTATGAACAAGATATAGCTAATGAAGGTATCAATTCTTTGTTTGCTTTATATTGTCATGTTGATGATCATGTTCATTTCGAAGAAGCTATCAAGGATAGGAAATGGATAGAAGCTTAAGTGGATGAGGAACTTAATGCCATAGAGAGGAACAAAACTCGGGGATTTGGTTGAACTCCCAAAAGGTAAAGATGTCATCGGTGTTAAATGGGTCTACAAGACCAAGAGGAATGCCGAAGGCAAGAGGCAAATAGAGAGACACAAGGCAAGGCTTGTTGTCAAAGGCTATAAACGTAAGCATGGCATTGATTATGAGGAAACTTTCATCTGGGCTGCCGAATGTCCGGAGAGCGTGTTGTCCATGTTAAAAGACAAAATAAATGGGAAAGTTTACCAATGGACGTGAAGTCGCATTTCGAATGGAGTGTTAATGGAAGAGGTTTACATTGAACAACCTCTCGCGCTATGAAAAGAAAGGCCAAGAGCACAAAGTATGCAACCGAAGAAAGCTCTTTATGGGTCAAGCAAGCGCTAAGAGCATGGTACAAGAGGATAGATTCATATCTACCGGAAAATGGTTTTGAAAAGTGTGAGGGAGAACCCACCCTCTACATCAAAGAACAAGATGGTAAAATTTTGATTGTAGTCTTGTATGTTGATGATGTTATTTTTACAAGTAATGATAATTGCCTTATTGAACATTTTAAAACAGTCATGAAAGAAGAATTTGAAATGACTGATATGGGTTTGCTGAGATACTTCTTGGGAATAGAAGTAGAACAAGATGAAAGTGGGATTTTCATCTCACATGCAAAGTATGTTAATGAGGTACTTGAAAGATTTAACATGCAGGAAAGCAAAGCAGCAATCACTCCCACAGTGATGGGATTAAAACTCAGCAGAGATGACAGCAGCAAGGATTTTGATCCTAGTTTGTACAAGAGCATAGTTGCTGTTCCTGTATTTTGTTGGCTGACTCGCAACTAGGTTTGAAAATGCATGTTGTTAGTTTGATTTGTGTTCATGGAAAAGCCAAAGGAGGCACATTGGCAAGCAGCAAAAAGAATTTTGAGGTATGTTAAAGGTACTAAAAGGTTTGGTATTTTTTATACTACTTCAGAATGTTCAAATTTAGTTGGATACACGGACAGTGATTGGGCTGGAAGTGTTGATGATCGGAAGAGCACTTCCGGTTATGTTTTCCACATGGGTTCAGGAGCCATTTCATGGGCTTCTAAGAAACAACCCGTTGTAGCGTTGTCTACAGCAGAAGCAGAATATGTGGCAGCTACAGCAGCAGCGTGTCAAGCAGTTTGGATGCGGAAAATGTTGAGAAGCTTATTGCAAGAACAGGTAAAAGGGACAGTGATTTTTTGTGACAATAGCTCAGCTATTGCATTGTCTAAAAATTCTGTTTTTCATAAAAGAACAAAGCACATTGACACCAAGTTTCATTTCATACGGGAATTGGTTAGCACTGGCGAGATTGTTTTGCAGCATTGCAGAACAGAGGATCAATTTGCAGATATCCTCACAAAGCCACTACAGCAGAAAAGCTTTGAATATTTCAGAAAATGCTTGGGTATGCAGGAAAACCCAGCAGTTGAAATTAAGGGGGAGTGTTGGAATTAATTCCAACTGCCCATGAGACAGGGCGGCAAGACAGTCCGCGGGGGTCAGGCAAGACATGCCAACGGATGGGCATACCCCCTCGGACAGGGCCCACATCATACAGCCGTAAAGGATTCCGCGGGGGTCGTGAAAGTTTTGAGGGCGGATGATCTTACCCCCTCGGAACCGCTGGGGGCCCACATATATTATACGGCACATATATTATATGTTGATCGCCGGTTAAAAGTTTTGATACAGCATTTGTTTTAAAAGGAAACACAAGTCTGTTTTAAATTTGTTTTATGTTGTTTGTTTATGTTTTAATTAAAACATGTCATATATATATTTATATATAATGACAGAGCCCAGCACATTGTAAAAGCAGCGATGTATATGTTGTAATTTTTATTACACAACAGTGTAAATAAAAAGAAAGGAATACATAGCAGTGCGGGAAACAGAGAAGTGAAGCACAGCAGTGCTGGGATAAATATCACGGTGCCAGAAAGTCAATTGGACATCAATGCTACTTCAAAGCGGTGCCTGCAGAAATTTAATGAAACCATAAATGAATTCAAGCGGTGAATTTTTATGGTTGAATGTAAATTAAATGCATTAAAACAGGGCTGAGATATTTTTATGGGATATTTCTGTTTTGTAATATGTAGAGACAGTCATTTGTTGATTGTTATGAAAATTTTTTGATGCACAGCAGCGTATTCAAAAAGGAACAGAGCAGAGTTTTATGCACAGCAGTGCATTTGTAAAAGACAGAGAGCTGTAATTTTTATAATTACACAGAACAACAGAGTTTTTTTTAAAACAGAGTATGCACAGTAGTGTACTGTTGTTGAGTTAGAGAGACAGAGTATTTCTCTGTGTGAGACAGAGAGTGATAGTTTACTCTGTGTTTGCAGCAGATAAACCAATTTGTAATCCCTCTAAGTTTGAGGAAGTATTGTAACAGCAAGTTTTTTTTAATAGAATTTTTTTTGTGAAACTCTGTCAAAATTCTGAATATTTCTCTGTGTTGGGCAAGGCAGTTTTATTTGTTTTTGGAATTCTGAAAATTCCAACAGTTATCTGATCATGCTGATCACACACCATGCATGTGAAATCATTACACGCTGGCACGCCATAGGAACGAATTCTAATGGAAACTCGTGGTTTTCCATGATTTGTTCATTTGCCAGGTAGATTGTATAGATTGTTGTGTACAAATGGAACACGTCGTCCAATTGATTTTGGCCAACTTGATGAAAATTATCAACTCTCATCACGTTGAAGTGACAGGGTGGATAGTTGTAACTTGTCACCATGCAAATTATTCAACTTGTCACTATCTTCCACCTTGTCATTTCGACATGTTGATCAGAATTTTTGAGAGGTGTTAACTTCTTTATGGAAATCAAGAGATCATATCTGATCTTTCTCATTAGATCAGCTCTGATTTCCGTCTTCCCCGTGAGGGTTGGTGGCAATTTCCTGTCTTGTGCTATGTGGGGTCTTTTCCTTCTAAACAATTGGCTGTCTAAATCTTTGTGGGGTCTTTGTGGGGTATTTATATTTTATTAGTTCAACCATTGCCTTGTCTGGTCTCAATCTTTCTGGGGTCTTCCTTGCAATGAATTTGAGTGCTGACCATGTAATATTCATGAATAATGGACAGGAGGAACATATGGTGAGGGAGGAAACGGGGCCAGTTCTGATGAACGCTTTTCAGTTAATAGCGATGTCACGGAGCCTGGATCTCTCCGGTTTATTTGAAGAAGAGGTACGCTCAGTTTTGTGTCTACGTGGTTGCTTTTCATTCACCAAAAAGACTGCAACTGAACATGTTTGTCATTTAAACTCTAAAGTGGAATGTTAGTTGATGGAAAGGTGAATGGGTGACACAGGATGCCGCCGAAAGGAAGACGAGATTCACATCCATTTTTCCGGCGAAGGAGATTATACACAAAATCCAAGAAACCGTCGAAACCATGGGGTTTCAGGTGAAGAGCAATAATAACAAGGTTTACAACTAAACATTATGCTTTATCTTATTTATGTTAGTTAAATTCTAAAATATTCTTAAATTTAAGATTGAGATTAAAAAATGGTCGTTATTGTTACAGTTAAAATTAGTACATGTAGATCCAAAATCGAAGGGGAGAAATGGACATCTTTGTGTGATGACGGAGGTGAGTGAGTTTTGGTTGATTGATCCCAAGGTCGTTGGGGAGAAGAATGTTTAAATAAATAACCAAAAAAATGAATGATTATGATGCATTGTTGATGTTGTTGGCATTAGGTGTTCAAGGTCGCAGCCTGTTTGCACATGGTAGAGATCAGAAAATCAGCTGGAGACATAACACAGTACAGAGAGGTATTAACATATTTAATATTAATGTTTTTGAGTTAAGAGGTTTATTTTATAGTTTAGTATGAGAGGATGGTTGTTTTTTAAAATAAAAATTAAATATAAAAATTATATTTGATATAGAAAATTAATGTCTATTATGATTAAAAAAAAATATATTGTAAAGTAATTAGAAGTAAAAATAAATGTTTGAATATGATATTTCAATCTTATAATTTGGTTATTGATAAAACATTTTAATATAAATTAATATTGACATATATTTAGAAATATGTTAATAATAAAAACCATTTTAATTTAGGTGTCTCTATGTCATAAAATTTCTAGATGTACATGTTATTTAAATATTTTAATATTTATTGAGTATACATTATATGTCATTTTTAAAAAATTGTGCATATATCATAAAAATTTTAAGTTTTTATGGTTAAAATGTTTATTTCGTCCTATATATTATATTTTGCATTCAAAAATACAATGAAAAACAACACATTATATTTTACACTCTAAAGAAATTTGTAAATGAAAATATTTAATAATAAATTTATGCTTAAAAGTAAACCATATATTAAATTAAAAACAAGAAATATAGATTAATGTTCACTGATTTTGTTAAAAAAAAAATTGGGTTATTTACAGTTGTGCATAAAGTTATCAAATGATCTTGGCTTCCAACCTGAAGTGTGGAGGGAAAGGGGCATTCCCGGTTGTAAAGTTGTGTAAGAATTAAAGTGTGATGGAGATAAAAAAAAGTGGTGTTGGAACGGGATTCCGAGTGAGGTTTTTGAAGGAATTAGTTTTTACAATTCCTACTTTTTATGAAACGACCTAGGATCTTCCAAAAAGAGGAAGCAGCTAGTTACTTAGTACTCTATCTTGGGAGTGAAATTTTTTTGGGAGTGAAATTTTATTATGGTGGTATGGTACTCGGTGAACAGCACACTGCTCTTCCATGTCATCGTTAGGAGTGCAAAACGAGCTGCAAGAACCCAACATTGCTGACAAATCCTTGTATTATAAGTCATTGAGGTGGGATATTTGGTTCACAATGATGAGCTTTATGGACTTTATCGTCCAATTTGTAACATTTGTACAATCATGTTATCACGATAAATGCACGATCTTAATCTTCATAATTTACGAGGGTGAAGCAAAAGGAAGACATGGTATAATAAGAGGAAAGCAATGAATCTTAATGTATGGATTAATATTCATAATGTATGACGGTGAAGTAAAAGGAGAACATGGTTGAGCATTTTCTGACATAATAAGATAAAAGTGGTGAATCTCAATGTATGGATTTATTTTTATAATGTATGAGGGTGAATCACAAGAAACACATGGTTCATTAATGAATCGCAATGTATGGATGTGAATCTATGGTTACCTAAGATTAGATATAGTTGGAATTTGAGATGAAACACATGGTTTTTCAATCAATCATTATGTATGGCTGTGACCTATGGTTACCTAAGATCAAGATCTCATGTATGGATTTGAACCTATGCTTACGGATGAATCATAATGTATGGATGTGAACCTATGGTTACCTAAGATCAATATCTCATGTATGGATGTGAACCTATGGTTACTTAAGATCAAGATCTAGTTGGAATTTGAGATGAATGGAAAATTTTAAATGAAAAATTTTCAACCAAGAACAAATTTGTCTATATAGTTTATTGAAAATAATTAATATAATATATCACAATAACTACATGGATTTGTAAGTATCTCTATAATTTTATTTTATAATTATTTTTATCTCTTAATGAATAAATCACAAGGTCACATTACATGAAGCCTGTCACATCACATGAGATTTCACTTACATCTTATTTGTTATCTCCTTATTAATATCTTGAAAGTTCTAATTACCATAGATTTATTAGTTACTATTTTTTCTTAATCCTATTTGCAATGAATATAAAAGAAAATTTTCAACATCAAAGAACCATCCATTTGATCATGGTGAAATTCATCAAAATTTTGTGCAATGTGATTATCTATCAACGACTCTTCGTCCCTCTCTTCCTACACTAGGTTAGTAGTGGCCAAGATGATGAAGACAACCATATATGTTACAAAGGAAGAAGATTAAAGGCACAAATAACATGAATATTTCACACAATAACACACATGAGAATTGACTCTTCTATTAGTCTTCAATCTATCTCACTGACTACAATGAACCTGACGAAGGGTATTTATCCTAACTTGCTTGACATGCACACACTTACCAAACTCATCTATCACATAACTCGACTTGCTCAATGCTCACTTAACGGACTCTCTAACTCACTTACCAAATTCATTTATTGACTTACTCAAAGCTTACTTAACTGATTGTCTAACTCCTCATGCGGGAGTTAATTAACTATTTTAACAATCCCCCTTAATTACGACCGCTAAACTAAAACATAACTCATGAAAATTCAAACATGCTTGTTGGTCTATGTCTCAACTAAACTTACAAATTTTCTTTTGTGAAACTCAAAAACATCTATTGATAATGACTTTGTAAATATATCAACCAATCGATCACTAGATTTACAAGGCTTTAAGTGAACTTCTCCATTGTTCACAAGTTCTATAATAAAGTGATATATAGTATCAATATGCTTTCTCTTTTGATGAAACACACTATTTTTGGATAGTGCAATCGTTGAAGTGTTGTCACAATATATTGTTGTCGATCCTTGTTGTTTTTTCTTGAGTCCATCCAATACTCTTCTTAACCATACTGCTTGACATGCTACTGATGTTGCTGCTACATATTCTACTTCTACTGATGATAGTGTCACAATGGGTTGCTTCTTAGATTCCCATGCTATCACACCTAAACCAAGATGGAACACATAACCAGAAGTGCTCTTCCTATCATCTAAACTACCTGCAAAATAACTATCTGTGTATCCAATCAAATATTTATTTTCTATACTTGCGTACATTATGCCACAATCTCTAGTTCCTGCTATGTATCTTAGAATTCTTTTTCCTGCACTCCAATGCGTGTCTTTTGGAGTCTCCATAAATCTGGAAATTAAAATCACTCTTTGCATAATATCTGGTCTTGTAGCTATGAGATACATGAGGCTGCCAACCAATATTTTGAATAGAGTTGGATTGAAATATGATCCTTCATCATGTTTACTTAACTTTGTACTTGCTGCAACTGCTATAGGTACAGGTTTGCAATTATCCATCCTGGATATTTTCAAAAAATCTCTAGCATATTTATTTTGGCAAATAAAAAATCCTTTTTCAGATTGCTCAACTTCTATACCAAGAAAATACTTCATGAGACCAAGATCTGTCATCTCAAATTATTTCATCATGGCTACGTTAAATTCATCTAGCTCAAGATCACCTATAAAAATAATGTCATCAACATATAAGAAAAAAATCAAAATATGTCCACTTTCATTTACCTTTATGTACAATGTAGGCTCAATGTTGCTTCTGCAAAATCCATTTTTAATCATGTAACTGTCGATTCTGCTATATTATGATCTAGGTGTTTGCTTCAGTCCATAGAGCGTTTTCTTTAAACTGTAAACTTTATCTTCTTTACTTTCAACTTCATAACCTGGA
Source organism: Pinus albicaulis (assembly GCA_034641835.2). Taxonomy (NCBI): domain Eukaryota; kingdom Viridiplantae; phylum Streptophyta; class Pinopsida; order Pinales; family Pinaceae; genus Pinus; species Pinus albicaulis. Next base: position 1,711,736,804 of record CM076581.1, read on the forward strand.
GATTGCTGCACATAAATTTCTTCTTCTAAAATTTGATTCAATAAGGTTGATTTGACATCTATCTGATATACTTTCCATTTTTTATGAGTTTTTGTGCCTAGAACTGCTCTTACAGTATCCAATCTAGCTACCAGAGAAAACGTTTCCCCAAATTATATTCCTGGTTGCTACGAGAATCCTTTTGCTACAAGTCTTGCTTTAAATCTGTCAATGTCACCTTTCTCATTCAAATTTGTCTTGTACACCGACTTCACATCAATGAGTTTTTAATCGTTTGGTAAATTAAAAAAATCCCATGTATCATTATTTTCAATAGAATCAATTTCTTCATCCATGGCTTGCACCCAATTTTCATCTATGATTTCTTCTTCAAATGAAGAAGATTAGAATGACAACAATGAAATTTTTTAACTAACATCCAAATCATCATAAATATCTTTCAAACTTCTCATCTTTCTCTTACCATTGCTTGAGTCATTACTTGATTGGATGCTTGGAGAATTATGGTTTGTTGATCTGATTGAAGATCCATGCTTCTCTGAAAATCTTGGAGTCCTTGCTAGTGTGACTGTTTGGTGTCTGCCCTTTTGATTATTGTTGCTCCTTTTCTGCTACATCATCCTCTTTCGTCAATGGTGCTTGTGCATCAACAATTTTGTCTATAGTCCCATTCAGTGACTCTTGTTCTTTGAACACAACATAACTGCTAATTTTTGTCTTCTTGGTGTCAGGGTTATACAATTTGTAAGATTTTGACTGCTCACTCTAACCAATAAATATGCATTTTTCACTTTAATCATCCAAAATTCCTCTTATCTTCTTAGGTACAAGAGCATAGGCTAGACATCCAAAATTTTTGAAATGAGATACATTGCATGACACACCTGACCATGCTTCCTCTGGAACTTTGTTCATCACACTCTTTGTAGGATTTCTATTTATCACATAAACAACACATGCAACTACTTCTGCCCAATACTCATTAGATAAGTTTATTTATTTCATCGTGCTCCTTGTCATGTTAATAATTGTTATGTTCTTTCTCTTGGCTACACCATTCTGCTGCGGTGTGTATCTGGTTGTAAATTGTCTTTTGATTCCATGTTATTTGCAGTACTCATGGAATTCTTTCGAATCATATTCTCCACCACGATATGATCTCAATACCTTGATCTATCGATCACTTTGGTTCTCTTCTAAGGCTTTCAACTCTTTGAACTTTGCAAAAGTTTTAGACTTCTGTTTCAAGAAGTAAACCCAAGTCTTTCTGCTATAGTCATCAATAAAAGTGAGGAAGTAACAGTTTCCACCAATCGGCTATGTCCTCATAGGTCCACACAAGTCTGTATGCAGCAACTCAAGTGGTTTCTTTGCTCTGTATGAAACTCCCTTCGGAAAAATTTCGTAGTGTTTCTTTCCCAAGATGCAACACTCACAAGTACTAATAGGTTCTTTGATGGGAGGTGTTAGCGCTCGAATCTTCCTTAGGCTGAAATAAGGTAAAACTCAAGGCAACATCAAACCACGCTCAGCCTCGTAGCTAGCCCTATGAGGACAGGAGAGGGCTCTCTCCGGGTCTATCTTGGCAAAAAGTCTTCAAAGGGGCTGAGATGACCTAAATGCAAAACTGATAATGATTTTAGGCTAGTAAATTGATATGAATGAGGTTTTTAATAAATGACTGGGTTTTTCTGGGCTGTATGGGGCCAAGAAACAGCATGAGCAGAGATTTAATCAAAGGCATAGATTATTCCATAAGGCAATATAGGAGTGAATTTTAACAATTTAATTGAAATTAAATGGAATGTAAGACTGTTTAAGAAAGCAGAAAAGGGCATTAAACAATGAATCCTTTCAAATAGAAGAAAATACACAAATCCTGAACGCTTCCCAAGGCAGAGCAACAAATTGGATTCTACCTCTGTTACTGCAAAAGCTTTCAGCTTGAAACGATTATGAATGAAATGAAAAAAATAACGAGATACATATGAGACAAAAAGAAAAAACATTCGCTAAACTCACACCACAGGGATCTTATGAACCAGAGCTGCATCCTTCCATTATTCCTCTGTCAAAGCTGTACAATGAAACTCTCTGTTATCTCCCCTCCGTTTCCCAGAACTCTAACCCTTTACAAATGATTTTCAATACATTAAATAAAACAGAACATCATTCCCCTAAAGATCGGTAAAAAATAGGGAGTTGTTTCAATTAAAATTACAAGGATAGAAAGACTCATCTATTTGTTCTAAAGAGAGAGCAGTGTACAACATGTAATCTGATTATGACCAATGAAGAGGTGGCATTCGTAGATGTAAATCCCTTTGAAATCGAAACTGAGGACCAAAATAGGCAATCGAACCTATCTTTCTGCCATGGTGGATATCTACGTTCCAATTTAAGTTTTAGGTCTTTGACTTTTTATTTTTACATTTATCGAGTGGTGGCATCAGAATCTCAAGATATTTAGCCTGATTAAGCTCGCCTCCAACAGCATCTGCAAATGTACCAATTACATCATATACAATTCGGAAATTCCGTCTCTGAAGCACCATTACTACAAACTGCAGTTAGCTCCTCGGCACTCATTGCTGACATTGTTGTGTCCATTAAAGCATCATCTGCAATCGAATCTCCTTGGAGTATGCTTGGTTCTGTGAAAAGCATCCTATTTTCTTTGGATTCTAAGCCATCCACATGCGTGCCAAAACCTGAAACCTGAATCACTTGCTCCATCACACTGCCAATGGTGCTATCATGTGTTTTTGACTCCGGAAGCTTTATCTGTGTGTTACTATTACAAATATTAGCACGTCTAATACCAACTAGGCCAGTGATTTCATGAGATCTGCAATAGTCTGTTTCACAGACACCGCAGCATCAAGATGACCCTATGACAATTGAATGATAGGCCTGGAGATTTAATACCAAGATTTTTCATTTACCGGATCAATATCGCATTACAATTCGCTATAGAGATCGTTGAGTCACACATTGATCTCGTACTTTGACTTGCATGTAACTCCATTAGATCCTAACCGGTGTCCGTTATTAATCGCCAAAACTCCACATCCTCAGAATATTAAATGTGAAACTATATGGAATAGTATGTGGTATACTCACATTTTTTATTCTAGACTTCAGCTTCTTCCATGACCGTGTCACCAACCTAGCATTGTTACATCCGTAAGAGCTTTATCCACGCAAAAGCAGAGTGGAATTTTTTGAATGTATCACAAGTAGATGTTCTTGCATTTAATCCCATCCTTTTGTTGTCATTATGTACTAAAACACCTGTGTTCTGACTAGAAGATGCTCGACGCCTCTTCTTTGCCCTAGATGAGGGACCCTTTTTATCATTAGGCTGCCCATTTTCAACCAAATTTGTTTTTAGAACGAGATCCCCATCCCCACTTGAAATAGGATCCCAAACTTCTGATACATTAAACCAGGCTTTGTCTGAACCAAAGATCCCATCAGGTAAATGGTTCTCTACTTGAATTGCTGACTTGTAACACTTTTTACGAGTTAATCCATGATGAATTACAGTCCTGCAGTTTTTTGAAACAGCTGCCCGGGCATGCTCCATTGATAGACCAAACAGTGTAGACATATTGGCAACATCATTAGGGCCTCTCAGTTCATTTACACGGGGAGCTCCACTAGAGACAATTATATTCCGTCCATGTGTATAGTTTATCAACACCTTTGCACTTGAAAACATCTCCCTCGAACGAAAATTTGAAATGGCAGGTGAATACATGATTTCAAAAAACAGTCCACGCTCCATTCATCTCTTTTGGTCTGATCAGGTGTCTTGGAGAGACCATTTTCGCCTGTCTTCAAAAGTGACTGCTGTAACTGTTGATGTTGGACCTGTTGTTGTGGGACTTGAACATGTAGCAATGGTGCCTGCTGCTGGTTTCCAACTTGCTGCTTCTCCACGTTGAGCAATCGTACTGGCAGCCAAGGTTTCAAACTCTGTTCCAATTTCATCAATTACAATGGTCTGAGGCATATAGATCTCAACTGCTTCTATCATGAGCTAATTACAGCGGTCTTTCCAACACTCTTTCAACTATTTGAATTTGCAATCCGTATCTCTGCAAAATGTAGTTTTACTGTATATGGTCCATAGTATCGAAGTGAGCTGGGAGATAAGCGTGATGTCTGGTATAGCTCTGAGTTTAATGTCTTCGTAAATTGAGAGAGATTGGTTGTTGTATAAGTTGCATTACTATTGTCCAAAAAACGTCCAGCATTACTCATTCCCCACTTCTGTGTATTTCTGACATAAAATGACGTATTATCAAGTGATTTGTTGTCCGGCTCAAAAGCACCTCCGATAGCAAAAATATTTTCTCCGCCTCCACAATTTATAGCAAAACGAGAATAACGTGGAGCTCCATTGCAAGGAAAGGTCCGTTGGAGGCAACCTAATCCTCTCCCAGGAAATCTATTATCTGTTTCATTTGTTGCGAAGTAATTTCCTACCAGATTCACTGTCAAACTGTTCAGCCATCCTGGAAGAGCTCCTGAAAACTGGTTGTAAGATAGATCTAAAAATGTTAGAGTACTCAAATTTTGGAGTGAATCTGGAATTCCTCCTGTAAAATTATTAAAGCTCAAGTCCCAGCCAGATCAGGACGTTCCACAGAAACAGAAACTACTACCATATCACCCTTCTCTACATGTGCACTGTAGGCCAATACACTTGGAGCGGAAAGATTGTTTGAATTCGAAAAATCGCAGAGCGGTGATGAAATTTGTGCTGACAGGCTCAACGCGCCGCGCGCACTCCAAGTGCGCCGCGTTGGTTTGTTGCGTCGCGCGCTTGTAAATTTACACTGACCAACTTTTCCCGGTGCGCCGCATGCATTATATGCGCCGCGCCCACTTTGTATGTGTCGCACGCAATGATAACACACAGTGAACTCTCACCTTTAACACATATTCCATTCTTAGTTTCCACTGACTTTTGCGCTGATGATGAATCTTGTCACTCTTTTGCAGGGTTGGTGGCATATCCTAGCAAAGGATAACCAAGGCTACCTCTGAACTCTTCAAGACTGAAAAAGTTCAATAATTACATATTTGAAAACACATTTAACGATTTCTTCTTCAAAACAGGGTTTTGAAGAAGAATCAATCTCGCATTGATAACCATCTTGAAATAGAAACTCACTGAACCTTCTTCTAGCCTGTAGGCATCATTCGACATGTTTGAAGACCAACTATAAGACCTTGACTCTGAAATGACTCTTTTCTGGACCACAGTAACACCAATGGCTGCAAATGATGAGAAATGAACTTTGGAGAATTTGATTCTGACAAGGGACTGAGAGGACCGAGTCTAACATTGGCTCCAATGGGGATGGCAGCTGCAACTTCTTGGAGGTGCCAAGAACTGCAGATCTTTGGGAGAGCAGAAAGTGCCTCCATCCATTGGGCTTATGGAGTTCATTATTTGACAAATCAACACGACTCTTGACTCAATTTTTAAACTGAAACTGAAGTCAAACTGATTCGATCTCAGGACTGAAATAACTGAAAAACTGACTTAACAAACTTCAAACCAAAGCTGCAATGAAACTGGAACAAGATGTTGCCCTTTGGCTGCTTATTTATCTACCCTACTTTGCTACAGAGTCCATGGATCAAGTAATGCTGTAATGCCAGGTCAACCATTCAAGTAAATCTGAGAAGAATGCTGCTTGAGAGTGCTTCAACCAGATCACAGATGTAATTACTGGCAGCCATACCTGCACATAATGAGTCTGGTTATGTAAAAGACAATCTGTTCTATCTTTCAAACTGAAAAATACTTCCATGTACATCGCAATAGGATCGCAAAAGCCAGACTCTGTTTGCTACCCCAACTCCGCAATACATACTTCCAGCTGCACACTGTCAATGCAAACATCTGTAGGCAGCTCTATTGTTTCTTATTTTGAAGGAGGGAGAGTTCCCAAAAAAATTTTGGGATCTCGGAAATCATATGACTGGATCTGATCATTTAAACACTGAATCTCCTTCTCAATTCTTTCAACAACTAACTCACAGAAACTAGTTTTAGCTTCAAGAGGAAACTTCAGAGATTTCAAACATTGAAGCAAGACACTGAAAAATTCTTCATTAATTTCAAAATCCACTAACTGATTTCTAACTTCTTTTACAACTTCACACAGTGCAGGGTTTGCCACATACCCTACCATTGCATGAGTGGATCAGCGAGCACTGGAATCTCTGGATCAAGTTGGAGTCGCCAGGTGAATGTTTCAGCCTTGCGGTGTCTCTGACTACTGTCCACCATCAGCAATCGGATCTGAACTTTGTCATCCTTTACCGGGGAAGACTTCCCCAGTATGGTCGCCACTATGTTAGCGCTCAAATCTACCTTAGGCTGAAATAAGGTAAAACTCAAGGCAACATCAAACCACGCTCAGCCTCGTAGCTAGCCCTACGAGGACAGGAGAGGGCTCTCTCTGCGTCTATCTCGGCAAAAAGTCTTCAAAGGGACTGAGATGACCTAAATGCAAAACTGATAATGATTTTAGGCTAGTAAATTGATATGAATGAGGTTTTTAATAAATGGCTGGGTTTTTCTGGGCTGTATGGGGCCAAGAAATAGCATGAGCAGAGATTTAATCAAAGGCACAGATTATTACATAAGGCAAGATAGGAGTGAAGTTTAACAATTTAATTGAAATTATATGGAATGTAAGACTGTTTAAGAAAGCAGAAAATGGCATTAAACAATGAATCCTTTCCAACAGAAGAAAATACACAAATCCTGAATGCTTCCCAACGCAGAGCAACAAATTGGATTCTACCTCTCTTACTGCAAAAGCTTTCAGCTTGAAATGATTATGAATGAAATGAAAAACATAACGAGATACATATGAGACAAAAAGAAAAAACATTCGCTAAACTCACACCACAGGGATCTTATGAACCAGAGCTGCATCCTTCCATTATTCCTCTGTCAAAGCTGTACAATGAAACTCTCTGTTATCTCCCCTCCATTTCCCAAAACTCTAACCCTTTACAAATGATTTTCAATACATTAAATAAAACAGAACAGCATTCCCCTAAAGATCGGTGAAAAATAGGGAGCTATTTCAATTAAAATTACAAGAATAGAAAGAGTCATCTATTTGTTCTAAAGAGAGAGCAGCGTACAACATGTAATCTGTTTATGACCAATGAAGAGGTGGCATTCGTAGATGTAAATCCCTTTGAAATCGAAACTGAGGACCAAAATAGGCAATCGAACCTATCTTTCTGCCATGGTGGATATCTACGTTCCAATTTAAGTTTTAGGTCTTTGATTTTTTATTTTTACATTTATCGAGTGGTGGCATCAGAATCTCAAGATATTTAGCCTGATTAAGTTTGCCTCCAACAGCATCTACAAATGTACCAATTGCATCATATACAATTCGGAAATTCCGTCTCTGAAGCACCATTACTACAAACTGCAGTTAGATCCTCGGCACTCATTGCTGACATTGGTGTGTCCATTAAAGCATCATCTGCAATCGAATCTCCTTGGAGTATGCTTGGTTATATGAAAAGCATCCTATTTTCTCTGGATTCTAAGCCATCCACATGCATGCCAAAACCTGAAACCTGAATCACTTGCTCCATCACACTGCCAATGGTGCTATCATGTGTTTTTGACTCTGGAAGCTTTATCTGTGTGTTACTATTACAAATATTAGCACGTCTAATACCAACTAGGCTAGTGATTTCATGAGACGGTAATAAATTGTCATTGCACACCCGCAAAGCATCAGTATGACCCTTATGACAATTGAATGATAGGCCTGGAGATTTAATACCAATACCATTTACTGGATCAATATCAGCGTTACAATTCGCTATAGATGACTGCTGAGTCACACATTGATCTGTACTTGACTTATATGTAACTCCATTAGACACTAACTGGTGTCCGCTGTTATTAACTGCAAAAAACTCCACATCATCAGGAATATTAAATGTGTGAACACCATATGGAATAGTATGTGGTATACTCATATTTTTCATTCTAGACTTCAGTTCTTCCATGACTGTGTCACCATCTGAAATAGTTACATCTGTGCTCTTCTTTGCCACGTTGGCTGTGCACAGAGTGAAATTTTTTAGCTGAAGCCCACAAGTAGATGTTCTTGCATTTAATCCCATCCTTTTGTTGTCATTATGTACTAAAACACCTGTGTTCTGACTAGAAGATGCTCGACGCCTCTTCTTTGCCCTAGATGAGGGACCCTTTTTATCATTAGGCTACCCATTTTCCACCAAATTTGTTTTTAGAACGAGATCCCCATCCCCACTTGAAATAGGATCCCAAACTTCTGATGCATTAAACCAGGCTTTGTCTGAACCAAAGATCCCATCAGGTAAATGGTTCTCTACTTGAATTGCTGACTTGTAACACTTTTTACGAGTTAATCCATGATGAATTACAGTCCTGCAGTTTTTTGAAACAGCTGCTCGGGCATGCTCCATTGATAGACCAAACAATGTAGACATATTGGCAACATCATTAGGGCCTCTCAGTTCATTTACACGGGGAGCTCCACTAGAGACAATTATATTCCGTCCATGTGTATAGTTTATCAACACCTTTGCACTTGAAAACATCTCCCTCGAACGAAAATTTGAAATGGCAGGTGAATACATGATTTCAAAAAATAGTCCACGCTCCATTCATCTCTTTTGGTCTGATCAGGTGTCTTGGAGAGACCATTTTCGCCTGTCTTCAAAAGTGACTGCTGTAACTGTTGATGTTGGACTTGTTGTTGTGGGACTTGAACACGTAGCAATGGTGCCTGCTTGCTGCTTTCCAATGGTCTGAGCAATCGTACTAGCAGCCAAGTTTTCAAACTCTGTTCCAATTTCATCAATTACAATGGTCTGAGGCATATAGTTCTCAACTGCTTCTATCATGAGCTAATTACAGCGGTCTTTCCAACACTCTTTCAATTATTTGAATTTGCAATCTGTATCTCTGAAAAATGTAGTTTTACTGTATATGGTCCATAGTATAGAAGTGAGCTGGGAGATAAGCGTGTTGTCTGGTATAGCTCTGAGTTTAATGTCTTCGTAAAATGAGAGAGAATGGTTGTTGTATAAGTTGCATTACTATTGTCCAAAAAACATCCAGCATTACTCATTCCCCACTTCTGTGTATTGCTGACATAAAATGACGTATTATCAAGTGATTCGTTGTCCGGCTCAAAAGCACCTCCGATAGCAAAAATCTTTTCTCCGCCGCCACAATTTATAGCAAAACGAGAATAACGTGGAGCTCCATTGCAAGGAAAGGTCCGTTGGAGGCAACCTAATCCTCTCCCAGGAAATCTATTATCTGTTTCATTTGTTGCGAAGTAATTTCCTACCAGATTCACTGTCAAACTGTTCAGCCATCCTGGAAGAGCTCCTGAAAACTGGTTGTAAGATAGATCTAAAAATGCCAGAGTACTCAAATTTTGGAGTGAATCTGGAATTCCTGCTGTAAAATTATTAAAGCTCAAGTCCCAGCCAGATCAGAACGTTCCACAGCAACAGAAACTGCTACCATATCACCCTTCTCTACATAAGCACTGCAGGCCAATACACTTGGAGCGGAAAGATTGTTTGAATTCGAAAAATTGCAGAGCGATGATGAAATTTGTGCTGACAGGCTCAACGCGCCGCGCGCACTCCAAGTGCGCCACGCTGGTTTGGTGCGCCGCACGCTTGTAAATTTACACTGACCAACTTTGCCTGGTGCGCTGCGCGCATTATATGCGCCGCGCCCACTTTGTATGCGCCACGCGCAATGATAACACACAGTGAACTCTCACCTTTAACACATATTCTGTTCTTAGTTTCCACTGACTTTTGCGCTGATGATGAATCTTGTCACTCTTTTGCAGGGTTGGTGGCATATCCTAGCAAAGGATAACCAAGGCTACCTCTGAACTCTTCAAGACTGAAAAACTTCAATAATTACATATTTGAAAACACATTTAACGATTTCTTCTTCAAAACAGGGTTTTGAAGAAGAATCAATCTCGCATTGATAACCATCTTGAAATAGAAACTCACTGAACCTTCTTCTAGCATGTAGGCATCATTCGACATGTTTGAAGACCAACTATAAGACCTTGACTCTGAAATGACTCTTTTCTGGACCACAGTAACACCAATGACTGCAAATGACGAGAAATGAACTTTGGAGAATTTGATTCTGACAAGGGACTGACAGGACCGAGTCTAACAGGAGGTAATACTCTAACCATCTGTTTCTACTGCAACAATATTAAACCGGAAAAAAGCAAGTGTCCAAACCGAAATTTCCATAACCAGTAATCATTAGAACATGTATCTATAAAAGAAATAACTTGATCATTGTAGTTCATAATTATAGGAAGGATTCTATTCCTCATCATTTTCACCTTTTCTATTAGCTTCTTGTTTGAGGGTTTGTCATAAATAACACACTCTTTCCCCTGAAAGATAACTCGATATCGTTTCTATGTCAATTGACCAACACTTATCAAATAATGTTTGAGACTAGGAACATAATATAACTTTGAGATTGTCTTTGGCTCCCCCTACTTGGTCACAATGTTTACTACTCATTTTCCATCTAGATCTACAGTTTTTTCAGTCCCCAACTTTACCTCTATCTTCACAGATTGATCCAAATTTGCAACCAAATTCTTGTTGCCTATCATGTGGTTACTGCAAGCACTGTCTAATAGCCACACCTTATCAGATGGTTCATGCATGGTTTTGCATGCTAGGAACATGGAGTTAGTATTATTTGTACTAACATTGGCTCTCTAGTTTCCTTGATCAGGTAACTTCTTCCTGAAATCACAAGCATAGTGACCAAATTTATTGCAATAATAACATATCACATTTGATTTGTCAGATATTTGATAATTGTTGAAGCTTCTGCTACTGCTGCTTCCACTTTCATGTTCATGATCTTCTCGACCATCTCTTTGACCACCATATCTTCTGTCTTGTCCTTTGCCTCTTGATCGACGTCTGCCTCGACCTCTTGAAATAGAAACTTGACCTTTGAAAGCAGTTTCTAAAGTGGAATCCTTATTTCTATCTATCCTTGCCTCATGCGATAAAAGTGATCCCATCAACTCATCAACTATTAGTTTTTCCAAATCCTTTGCTTCTTCTATGGCTTCTACCACAACATCAAACTTTGTAGACAAAGATCTAAGGACCTTCTCAATCACTATTCGATTTTTAATTTCTTCACCATAAATTTTTAACTAATTTACAACGAACATGATCGTACTAATGAAGGAATCAATGTCCTTTGTCTCATTCATCTGCAAACTTTCAAAGTATCTCCTATTATTTTGCAATTTAACAGTATTGAATTTTTCCATACCTTGATAGCTTGTCACCAAAATTTCTCATGCTTCCTTTGTTGAAGACGTGATCATAATCTTCTAGAACACTGCTCGGTCCACTCCTTGCGGATAAGAAGAAATGCTTGTGCATACTTCCTTTTGTCTTTCTTCCATTGTTCCCTCTCTGCATTACTGAGGGTTCATTCTTCTACATCATTATGAGGTTCTACAAAACTGAACTTGACATGATCCCAAACATCATGCACTTTTAACGTGGTCTCCATTTTAATGGCCTACACATCATAATATTTCCCTATGAAAGAAGGAAGGTGTGGCTGGAAAATGCTTGTTGCCATATTTCGTCAAACAAATTTGCTTCTCTTATGAAACCCTAAGTTCCTTCTTTTGTATGATTTGCAAAGCTCAAAAAACAAACCCTTATAATAAAACCCTAAGTTTTATTCTTATAAAAAATTTCTTTTATCAAAAATCTTTTCTATAAAAATAATATTTTATAATAAACTCTTTTTTCTAAACCATATTATAAAACTCCAATCATAAAAAAAAAAAACTTTTCAAAAAACTCTTTTGAAAAACCCCTTTTCAAAAATCATTAAAAAATTCCTTTCAAAATTTTCACTCACATACTTTATGAAATAGGTTTTAAAGAAACCAAACCCTTTTAAAAAATGGTTGATACTTGTATGACTTAAGAAATACATAATCCTTGAAATAATTTTCGCTGACCTTTATTTTTAACCACTAACGCATCAGAACTTCAATAATGTAGCGTGCTAACGCTCTTGCCAATGCTATGACCCGTGTTAGTCCACTAACGCACTTAGAAACCAAAACTCGTCACGTGCATGCAAATCGCAATAAGTTTTGAACTTGTAACACAGTTCTTTGTATAACCAACCAACATTATCATGCTCTTACTATAATGTAATAGATGTGTTATAGCTTTGAATAAGCGAGAAAAAAAATTTCTTCTCACACAGAGATGATTGTTGATCCATGCTTCTCTGGTTTTTTGTAACCTTACTCTGATACCAATTTGTTGGAAAGGAAGAAGAGTAAAGGCCCCAATAACATGAATATTTCACACAATACCACACACGAGCTACGGCTCTTTTATTAATCTTCAATATCTCACTGAATATAATGAACCTGGAAAAGGGTATTTATCCTAAATCGCTTGACATCCACACACTTACCAAATTCATCTATCACATAACTCGACTTGTTCAATGCTCACTTAACTGACTCTCTAAATCACCAAGAAATTTCATCTATTGACTTACTCAACGCTTACTTAACAGATTGTCTAACTCTTTATGCAGGAGTTAATTAACTATTTTAACAATATCAATGAGCTTCTTTAAGGCCTACAAAGTCTTCATTTTGTTTTTTGGCCCAAGTAAGAGGATCCTTCCCATGGTATATATAACCACATAAATTTAGACATCAAATTGAACCCATATTGAACTACCCAATTTCCTTACCAATTCCCATGATTAGGGTGAATTTTGGAACCATGTTGTGCACTAATGAGCATAAGAAGAGTGAAATTTGGAAACTATGTTATGTCCTAGAAGAGTGAATTATTATGAATGATAGAGAGTACTTTATCTGCAAAAAGTGAAGTACAACCCATTTATCATTATTTTTCACCTCAAAATTTCTTTAAGGATGATAGAAATTCTTTGGAGGAATACTTCCTCATCTCTTGCATAGTTCTCCTCATGATTATCACTGAATCATTGGTGAACCACCCTGCCAATGAAATCACCTTGTTTTTCTATAATGGGGCTATAGACGAAATGGATGACACTAGAAACGTGGAGAATAGCCTAGTCAAGAGGTTACCAGACGTGTAGTCTCTATTCATCAGACTCTTAATAACACTTAGCTAGTCACTAAGTAGACTTTTCTAGACTAGAACAATTGTCCAGCTTTAGGGTGCATAAGATGTTTTTCTCTTAATTGAGTCATTTTATAGGAGTTTTAATTGTGCATAAGTCTTTTCTTTCCATCTAAATTTAACAAATTATTAAATTCAAAAATCCTAATATTCACCTATGTATGTGTCAAGTTTCTATCCACGTGCTCATGAATTTCGTTTTAATATTTTATTTTAAAGGATCATTTTCCCTCACCCATGACAAGTTTCCTTAAGTTTCTCTTACTTGTGATGTCATCCCCTTTCATTTTTTACATTTCCGTGCTTATTATTCACTTTAACTTGAGTTAACTATCCAAATGTCAAATCATGTCTTTAACCTCCCCTTGTTTCCTTCTAAATTAAAATTTTAGTAGAGATTCCATTTCTATGGCTCCAACATGATGAGATGTTAGTTTTAAATACTAGCAATTGCACCGGGAGGTGCAAAGGAACGCTGAAAGGAAACCTTCCAATGATGTAAGGGGGGAAAAACAGGTAGATGTTGAGTTAATTCTTCTCCAACTCCTCCTAGGAGAACAGAGGAAGAAGAATAAATGGCCTCCAGGAACTGAAATCAACCGAATTCACTATCATGCCATCTCTGGTAACATAGCAATGGAATGTAGCCTTTCGGGAGGGCGTATACTTGTTATTGCTTGGGGTTATGGTCTAAGAAGTTCGAACATCAAAATATAATGAGAGGATATTGCCTTTTAATACAGTTTACAAGGGGAGGATTTCTATTAATATTCAAGCACTTTATAAAAGAGAGAGTGTGCATTATTTAAAGGATATTCAATTGTTTTTATTATTATCGAATAAATTAAATGTTAAAAGTAATTAAACAATATTTAAAGTTTGAATTTATATATTTATTTTATTTTTAATAATTACATGCTATGATAAGAAAAGATTTCAAAACCAATAAAAAATAAGAAAAATAAAAATAAAAATTAATTAAATAAATAAATAAATAGAAATAAAATAAAATAAAGATATAATTAAAATAAAAAATAAAATAGATAAAAATAAATAAATAAATAGAAATAAAATAAAATAAAGATCAATAAATAAATAAATAAGCAAACAAATAAACAAAATGAAATAAAAATAAAATTACATAAATAACAAATTAATAATATTAAAATTAAAAATTAATATTTTTATTAAAATAAATATAAAAATAAAATAAAATAAAAATTAAATTCTTAATTACAAAAACAAGAATAAAATAAATAAATAAATAGAAATAAAATAAAATAAAGATTAATAAATAAATAAATAAACAAAAAATAAATAAAATGAAATAAAAAGTAAAATTACATAAATAACAAATGAATAAATTTAAAATTAAAAATCAATAATTTTATTAAAATAAATATAAATATTTAAAATTCAAATTACAAAGTTTGATTATTTGGTTTACTTTTCCATGGCATTGTGTGATCAAAATGGAAGGCATATCTCAATGGATTTAACAAGCGCACCTCAAATAAAATGCATAATTCATGAATCTTACAAAGACAATGGCTCCATGAACCAATATGGACCACTTGCAGACTCAATTGGTGGACTTGCGTACAAGAGAAATCCAAATAAAGGAATATTCCGTATAAACAAGAACCAATTATGAGAAAAATGATCTTCTTTAACATGTGGCTGAATTATATGATTAAACAATTAGATAGGTATTTGTTATATTGATAATTTGAGATTACCTGTAGACCTAGCTGCATACACACCTGTTGAGATTTTCTGTTTTGAATAGAATAGGCAAAAATCTCAGTAGGTGACAAAAATTAGGAATTTGTTGCTAGATTAACTCCAGTTTGTTGGGAGGGAGTTAATGCATGCTAAATTTGAGTTGAGAGGATTTATGAGGCTGTTAGATTCTCCTGCTATATAACAGGTCTCCATACGTTTGTTTTGGAGAGAGTGTGTGAGAATTGTAATCCCCTGTTTGAATTAATAAAGACTGCCAATGCCCTGTTGTGTGGACGTAGCCCAGGAGGTTTGGGTGAACCACGTTAAAGCTGTGTGTCTTTCCTGTGCATGATTAATTTGCTGTTGTTGTGTTTTATAATTTGCTGCGCTCCAACAAGTGGTATCGGAGCATGTTGGAGGTTGAGCGCTGGCTGTGTTTGAATTGAGTGCTGCGTGGAGCGCTGAGCCTGCGTTAGTGACTGCAGAGGAGTTAGCGTGGAGGCAGCACCTGCAAAACGTTGAAGAGATCAATCGAATGCCGAGTTGAATCCAGAAAACAGCAAAGAAGTTTTGCGTGCTGAGGTCGTTGATCTGCGGGCTGCGTGGCTGCTGGAGGTAGCTGTGGACTGGTGTGCGGTGCTGTCCAAACTATGCACAGTCCAAATGGTATCAGAGGATTTATGCAGACAGCGTATTCTTATTCCCTGTGCGCAGAGGCCATTGACCAAACATTGCTACGGAGGTTTGAATGAAACGCTGCCGTATTAAAAACGTATGCCATCAGATATAAATCGATATATATATATAAACGTTTTTCATTGCAAATGTTTTAAAAGTCAAAAAACACAAATCGATTATATTCGATAACTCGATTCAACATAAGCACTTTATTAAGTTTTTTTTAAAAAGGTTTTTAACATCGATATGTAAAAATTGATTTGAGTGGTGGACTTTTTAAATCAACTTTATTTAAAAAGGGTGGCATTTAAATAATATTTTGAATATGCCATTTTTATATGGTAAATCGATGTTATTGCCATTTTTATGGTAAATCGATGTTATTGCCATTTTTATATGGTATTTTGAAGTGGTTAGAAATCGATTTGAAATTTAATATGTAAATTACCATTTGCATATGGTATGAAGTTAAAGGTCAAGGATATTTTTTTTTAAAAGGCAGTGAGAGGCACTTAAAGGAAGGCAAGGGCAATTTTTTTTTTTTTTCTAAAAGGCATTTTTTAATTAAAAGGGCATTCTTTATTTGAAAATTGGTTCTGGAGATTACTGTGTTTTTTGCTGAAACAAGATGGCGAAAACTCAAAATGCCCGGTTTGAAATTGAGAAGTTCAATGGCAAAAACAATTTCGAGATCTGGAAGCTAAAGATGCACGATCTGCTGGTTCAACAAGGCGTGGCGAAAGCACTGTTGGGGAGGAGCAAAAGGCCTTTTTCCATGACGGAGGATGAATGGGATGAGTTGGATGACAGAGCTCTGAGCGCAATTCAGTTATGTCTGGCAGATGACGTTCTGTTCAACATTGTGTCAGAGAAGACCGCCGCAGGCTTGTGGATAAAGCTTGAAAAGCTCTACATGACGAAGTCCTTGACAAATCGGATTCTCCTGAAGCGGCAGCTATACATTTTGCGGATGAAGGAAGGTACCTCGGTTACTGACCATCTGAATGTTTTCAATACTCTATTGGTACAATTACAAAGTCTAGATGTAAAATTTGATTCAGAGGATAAGGCAATAACTCTATTGTGTACATTGCATGAATCGTGGGATCACTTTGTTACTTCCATAAGCTTCAGTAATGCAGCTGTCCTTGAGTTTGACGATGTGGTTGGAGCCATGTTGTCTGAGGAGACGAGGAAGAAGTCGAATGCTGACACCTCTACATCAGAGGAAATGATGGCTAGAGGTCGTTCTAGAGAAAGACGCTCTGGTAAGCGCAGCGATTCGCGTTCAAAGTCGAAAGGGAAGAAGAGCAAAGTGAAGTGCTGGTTTTGTGGCAAATCGGGGCACTTGAATAAAGGCTGCTGGAAGAGACAGCAAACAGAGAAGAAAGGAGACTCTTCGACAGAGAAGAAGGAGGCAAATGCGACAGATACAGGTTCGGCATCTGGTTCAGGTATGAGCGACGAAGTGTTGTCTGTTAATATGTCAAATCATGATCAACATTGGTTGTTAGATTCCGGTGCATCAAACCACATGTGTATTCATAGAGAATGGTTTAAGACGTATAGATCGGTTAATGATGGAGTCGTGTACATGGGTAATGATGTCACATCTAATATTGTTGGGATAGGAAGCATACAACTGCAAATGTTTGATGGCACAACTAGAATATTAACAGATGTGAGACATGTTCCAGACTTAAGGAAAAATCTAATTTCACTGGGAGCACTTGACACGAATGGATATAAAACTGTAATTCAAGGTGGAGTTATGAAAATATATAAAGGTATTTTACTAGTAATGAAAGCTAAGAAAGTAGGAAATCTGTTTCAGTTAGAAGGAAGAACAGGGTCAGTTCATGTGTCTACGGTGTCTGAACATGATAGTAGTTCCATTCGCCTATGGCATCAAAGGTTGGGCCATATGAGCGAAAGAGGGTTGAAAATTTTGGCTGATCGCAAGTTACTTCCTAATCTAAGATCTGGAAAGTTAGATTTCTGTAAGCATTGTCTGTTTGGCAAACAAAGTAAACAAAAATTTAAAACAGGCAAACATACTAGTAAAGGGATACTTGATTATATTCATTCGGATGTTTGGGGTCCAGCCCCTACAGCGTCATATGGTGGCTCGTTATATTTTGTGTCGTTCATTGATGATTTTTCTAGGAAGGTGTGGGTCTACATGTTGAAAAGGAAGTCTGATGTTTTTTCAGTTTTCAAACAGTTTAGAGCATTGGTAGAAAACGGCACTGGTAGAACAATAAAGTGTTTAAGAACTGACAATGGTGGTGAGTTTACTTCCAAGGAGTTTGACAGCTATTGCAAGGATGCAGGGATCGAGAGACATAAGACCACGGTTTATACTCCTCAACAAAATGGAGTTGCTGAACGCATGAACAGGACTCTTCTAGAGAGAGCAAGGAGTATGCTGAGTAACGCCGGGTTGCAGAAGGAGTTGTGGACGGAAGCTGTGGCAACAGCTTGTTATGTGATAAACCGATCTCCATCGACGGCCATAGACTGCAAAATTACACAAGAGGTATGGAAAGGACACCCTTGTGATTATTCTAAACTCAGAGTGTTTAGTTGTGATGCATATGCTCTAGTGCCTAAACATCGGCGAACTAAGTTAGATCCAAAGTCTAAAAGGTATGTCTTTGTTGGGTATGGTGTTGGAACAAAGGGATATAGATTGTGGGATCCTACTACCCGCAAAATCATCATCAACAGAGATGTAAAGTTTAATGAATCCTCTCTTGTACAGTTAGATGTAGATAGTAGATTGAAACAGGATGATGTATCTGACTTTCAGCACATTTAGTTTGATATCATTTCTAATGATATTCATGATGACCATAGTTCAGATACTAGTCATGAACAGGTTTCAGAATCAGAACATGAACAGGGTTCAGGTTTAGATCATGAACAGGTCTCAGATACTGATCATCAAGAAGTTCCTACAAATGGTAGTCAGCCAATCGAGGAAGCACCAGAAACATCCTTAAGGAGGTCGACAAGAATCAAACGGCCACCGAGAAGGTATGATGATTATGTTACTTCAGTTGCATTTACTGCTAATGAAAATGAACCTCTGTGCTATCAGGAAGCAATAGAAGGTTCGAATAGTGACAAGTGGAAAGCAGCCATGAAGGACGAAATGATGGCCTTGAGTAAGAACGGCACATGGGATCTGGTTGAGCTTCCGAGAGACAGGAAAATTGTGGGGTGTAAATGGGTTTTCAAGCTGAAACGGGGTGTGAATGATACGGAGGACAGGTACAAAGCGCGACTGGTTGCAAAAGGGTTTTCTCAGAAAGCCGGTATTGACTTTCATGAGATTTTTTCACCAGTGGTTAAAATTGTTTCAATTAGAATTGTTAGCATTAGTGGCTTTGCTTGATTTAGAGTTGCAGCAATTAGATGTTAAGAGTGCATTTCTACATGGAGATCTAGATGAGGAAATTTATATGGAACAACCGGAGGGGTTTGTTCAGCATCGCAATAAGAAATTTGTCTGCAGGCTCAAGAAGTCATTATATGGCCTGAAGCAGTCGCCTCGGCAGTGGTATAAGAAGTTTGATTCTTTCATGCTGAGTCAGAAATATGTTAGAAGTGAATATGATCATTGTGTGTATTTCAAGCAATTGAAAAATGGCATGTTCATTATCTTAGTGTTGTATGTTGACGATATGCTTTTAGCAAGCAAAAGCATTGATGAAATCAACGGGTTGAAGACTCAGATGGCAAGGACATTCGATATGAAAGATCTGGGAGCAGCAAGACAGATTTTGGGCATGGAGATTTTCAGAGACAGGAGCAATGGTAAGCTATGGCTATCACAACAAAAGTATGTTGAGAAGATACTCTTGAGGTTTGGTATGAAATGAATAATGTGAAGCCTGTGTCAGTCCCTTTCGCTTCCCATTTCAAGCTTTCTTCTGGTTTATGTCCTAATACAGATGAAGAAAAGGATTATATGTCTCAAATTCCATATGCCAATGTAGTAGGATGTTTGATGTATGCGATGTACTTGACTCCAGATATTCTCTACATGTAGCTTGGGGTTGTCACAGTGTACATGAACAATCCAGAAAAGGAATACCTATTGCCAGTGAAATGGTGTTTCGCATTTGAGAGGCACAGTAGTTATTGTACTTACAATAAGAGTATGAATTTGTTTCCGTTTTTAGATATAAGCATCTGACGCAAGGTGATTTGGATAAGAGAAGTTCAACTTTAGGGTACGTCTTTACTCTTGCAGGTGGAGCTATTAGCTGGATGTCAAAGCTACAGAACATTGTTGCTTTATCCACTACTGAAGCAGAATACATTGCTGCTTCTCATGCTTGCAAAGAGGCGGTTTGGTTGAAAGGTTTGCTTGGTGGATTTGGTAGGTTGCAGGACAACATCAGGTTACTTTGTGATAGTCAAAGTGCAATACATTTGGCTAAGAATCCGGCCTATCATAGTAAATCAAAGCATATTCCAATTAAGTACAATTTTGTAAGACAGGTTATTACTGAAAGGCGAGTCTCTCTTGAAAAGGTTCATACAAAGGAAAACTGTGCAGACATGTTCACGAAACCAGTTTTGTTAGAGAAGCTGCGTTGGTGTTTGGCTTCTCTTGGCTTGCAGAAAAGATAAAATAATAATAACAGGGCATCAGGCTAATTGTTGTCAAGGTGGAGATTGTTGAGATTTTCTGTTTTGAATAGAATAGGCAAAAATCTCAGTAGGTGACAAAAATTAGGAATTTGTTGCTAGATTAACTCCAGTTTGTTGGGAGGGAGTTAATGCATGCTAAATTTGAGTTGAGAGGATTTATGGAGCTGTTAGATTCTCCTGCTATATAACAGATAGCCATACGGATGTTTTGGAGAGAGTGTGTGGGTGTGTGAATTATGTAATCTCCTGTTTGAATTAATAAAGACTGCCAATGCCCTGTTGTGTGGACGTAGCCCAGGAGGTTTGGGTGAACCACGTTAAAGCTGTGTGTCTTTCCTGTGCATGTTTTATTTGCTGCTGTTGTAGTTTTTCGTTGATTTAATTTGCTGCGCTCCAACA